>VWZK01007353.1:528-75797 GCA_013396935.1 Baryphthengus martii
AGGGACTGAAGCTCTGACTAGAGGGGCTTGCTGGGGACAGAGAGCTTTTTCCAGAGTCCCAGCTACTCGGAAGGGGGACAGATGTGAAACGCTCCTGGTTCCGGGAGACTGGTTCCGTCTTCAACAAACAGCCGAGGAAGTTTGTTTTTTATTTTTCCCACGACTCGGCAGGGCGGATAGCTTCTCTCCACCCTCTGAGCTCTGATTGCACCTGAGGGTGGGATAACTCGGCATCGGGTCTCGGTCTCTGCTCGCCCAGCCTAGAAGGACACCAAGCGGTCCTGCGTGCGTTGAATGTGCTCCTGCCGCGCTGAGCAGCGGAGCCTGCAGAGCTGAGGCGGCAGTTCCGCATCTGCCGGTCCCGGCGCCGGGAGCTCTCGCCGTGCACCTGTCTGGGAGGGAGGGAACGTCAGCGGAGCCTCCATTCTCGGTGCATCTCAGGACTGGTCGCAGCTCTCCTTCCCAGCAAACTCTGCTGGGATGAGGACTGTGCAAAGTGTCTGCTCAGTCCGCAGAGGTAAGCGCAGCGGCTGTTCCTGCAGTGACACTAAATGCCTTTCTGAAGCGGGCTCTGTCTCGGGTCTTGCACCGGTATCGAAGGGACACTTTGTGAACTAAGCCTCCAGCAACGGCTCATCCCTTTCCCCCTCTACTTTTATAACACTGCTGGAGGAACCCGCCTGGCGCTGCTTAGAGGCAGTGCCTGCTCCTCATCCCCCAGCCCTTCTGAATCACCTCGAATTCGGTTGCTGTTGGATCTTGCTCCCAGAGGGAAGGGGAGGAAGTGCAGTTGTCTGATGGAGCTGCATTCCCCAGGCTTTATCCTGAGTGCTGTGCTCTGGGGAGGGATCGGGTGATGCAGTCTGACCTCTGCTACAACACTACCAGACAGTCCTGAGAGAAGAGTCCCTGACCCAGGAGGGGCATGTGTAGCTTTCACTCGGAAAGGGTGGCTTTCCAGGAGCTTTCACAGTCCACATTTCCAAGTCCCAGTGCTTGCTTACTGCAGACAGTGACCTTTTCTTCTCTGACAAATTTTGTGCTTGTCTGCATGGTCTACAAGAAAGACTTCCTGTTGTGATATGCATGGGCTCCTTGGAGCTCCTCCAGCCTCCACACGAATGCAACCATTAGCAATTCAATCCTACCAGGGGCCCAGGAGATGTTAAAATGCTGAGTGCCTGGCAGGATTAGGCTCCTGAGACAGGAGAGAGACCATGAGCTTTCCTTGGTGAAATCTAGATTCTTGTCCTAGTTCCTCTACTGACTTGCTGCTTGACCTTGAGGTAGGACAGCTTGGGTCTGATCCAGCTCACGGTGTCTCGCCCCTACTTCTGCTGGGATCTGCATTGTTATTTGATTCTGGGACCTTGTTTACTGCAATCAACAAAACAGAGCTAGAGCTGCAGTTGCATGGGTTATAGGAAGCTGGTGAGACCTGGCAATAGATGATGTGACAGAATCCTGAGGTTTCATATATCATCTGCAAGGTGGAAGAGCAGGAAGTGGTGTAGATGCCTTCCTCCTCCTCAGCCAGGATTTCCTGCTGAAACAGGCAGGCTGCAGAGCATCATCTCTGAAAATTCAAACTGCTCTGCGCTAGGAACGTGCCCCCCTGAGACCTAACTGGGGGTTGATTTTCTGTTGTTACTGCATTTGAAAGCTCGATGTGAGCTCTCTGGCTTGGCCAGCAAGAACTGACACGAGGTCAGTTCTAAGTGTATGATTCACCACAAAAATATTACGTAGTGGAGGTTTGGCTGTCGCAGCCTTGACAGTGTATAGCAGCTCAGCTGTGATGTCATTCCAGCTCTCAGAGCAGTGTTTCACAAAGCCAGGATTCAGGCAATCCCATAATGTTCTGTTTCAAGTGCTGGGCTGATTTATGGTGATAAATGGGAGTTTATACATGGATAGAGGCATGGGGAGGAGGGGAGCCAACGACTTAACTGATTAAATGGAATTCAGTGGCACTGTCTCTCCAGTCAGTTTTGGTTTAGATCTGCCTACTATGTGAAGGGAAATGTTCTTTCAGGAGTAGATAAGACTCTGACCAGAGCTCTGATTTGCATATAACACAGTGAGATTGGCTTCTAGGCGTCTGATATTTGTTATTTCACTCATTTTGCTTTCCTAGGAGGGTGAATGAGGCAGAAAGAAAGTGTTGTACAGAACAGCACTGCAGACAGGAGAGCTGGAAATGGGGAAGATTTTTTTTCTGGGGACCCTAAGCCAGTGGTTACTTCAGTGCTGCCTCTTGGAAGCTGCTCTCTTTTCATCTGCCCCCCAAATCCTGGAGAGATGATAGAGAGCCTTAATTCATTAGGAATTGCCTCTGTTCCACAGGACAGTGAGGCAGCAAGCTTGGGTCAGGGAGGTGACTTGACATCAGTCTTTCTACAAAACATAAATCAGACCCAGTGCACAGCTTGGTTTTTTCTGTTTCCAAGTGACAAGGACTTCGGGAGTGTTCACGTGGTCATCAGTGTTGAAGCGGAGCTTCCTCCTATATGGGCCTTTTAGGGCAAATAATAAAATGTGGGGTAAATCTGTGTAATGGGCTCTCTCCAGCCTTCCACCCTTCCACCTCGTGTGAGAGGAATTACCTGTTTTTTTGAATGTGGACACGTGAGGCTCAAGGACCTGATTGGTAATCAAAGAACATGCAGCAAGTCCCTGCCAGAATAAGGAGCAGGCAGCAGACAAGGCTCTGGCAACCCAGCAAGGCGGTCTGTGGGTCAGTATTGGGCCATGGGATCTCTGACGGTGATCTGAAAAACTATTGCTGATTCCTCCCCCTGCAATATACATCAAGCTTTCTTGATCCCTGTGAGTGAAAAAGCCTTTTATTCCTTGCTTGCCTGCAAGTAGACAAAGAAGTAGAACACAGAATTAACACATGAATGTTCCGAGTTCATCCTAATTTGGATTTGTAAATGAAAACTGTCCTCCCTGTGGTTGGTAGGTTCCCTCTGCCTCCTCCCCCAGAAGGGTAGGTGATTTTTGGATGAAGGAGGATATTGGAAATGGCACTAAATTTTTGGTTATTTCTTTTAGAATATACTTCTACAATTTACTGCATGTTAATGTCCTTGCTCTTATACCTTCTTTTTCTTCTTTTTCCTCCCTTGCGCATTGCCTCCCAGCACTGGAAAGCCCTATTTGATCAGGTATGTGAACAACTGATATATTGTCTCTGTCTTGTGAGCAAAGAGTCTAACCTCCAGTTGATTTCCTCTGTACTAGATTTTCCCTGCATTTAAAATAGCCTCAGAGTAATGTGCTCCATGCTCCCAGCTCCCAGGACGCTGGTGTGCACGTCGTCATTATCACTACTGCTTTGGGCCTTCCTCTCCATTCCTCTTCGGAGTAGCTGGGGACAGAGGCAGGCCCAGCCTCGGCCATCCCTGGTAGCACAGGGGCTGAGCCAGGGTGCTCTCCTTGGTGCCTGTTGTGCTCTCCTTGCTCTGTGGGTTAAAGGGTCTTCTACTCTCTGGGGCAGGCAAACGAGGACCTGTAAAACCAGCACTGTGTCCTTTGAAATGGCTCCCCAGCTGCTAACCTGACTTCTGTGGGGTTGCATCCTCCTGGGGAGGAGCCGCTGCTTTAGACTTGCACAAAATTAGCAAAGCATCTGCTTCTACACAAGGACTCTGGTTGTATCAGGTGAATGCCTTGGGTCAGACCTGTAGCCGGCCGATATCCACAAAGCTCTGTGTTCCTTCCATCTGCCAGGTGGAAATGGGAAGGAGCTATAAACTGAAGGACTTTTCTAGGGTTGACTTGCTTCTAAACTGCAGCGCTCTCTAGATGTCATAAACTTTTGTGCTGTTGTGCGTGCGTGTAAATGTCACCTTCTGTAGGGAGCTTACTCGGATGCCGGCATCATTCTGGCAGTGCTAAAGTTCGGACAGAATTTTGTCCTGCTTTATGAGGCGATAATCTTGCTTCTGCGTCTGGCTGGACTGCGAAGCCAAAAGCTGTGGTGCGGTCTCCACAAAAAGGATGTCCTTGATACCCTGGGGGTCTCGTTATCATTCAGTTAATAGCTGGACTGCTTCTTCTGATGGGTGCTCATTCATAGCTGGTGAGCCATGACTGGCTGCTGATCCACGTGTCTGGACTGCCGTACGTTTGTTGTGCAGTCGAGCAAGCTGGCAGTTGGGTATGGGATTACTCTAATTGTTGATCACTCCTAAACTGTGTGGTGTTATTTGAATTTGCTGGGGCTCGTAGGGTATGCTGCCACTCAAAAGTGGATGCAAGGTAAATTGCTTGTGGTCTGGGCTGAATGTTTCAGCCACTTTGAATTCTCTCCCGTCTCAAATGTTGGCCTTAATTTGGAGTCTGATTCTACAAGCATCCTTTGAAGTCATTGAGTCCTTGTGGGATGGGGCTCTTGGCTGGTAGCTACCTCGGGCTCAAAGAGACGAATCTGTAATTTCCCACTGGACTTGCTTGAATAGTAGATGGGTTTTTTTTCCTTCTTTTTTTTTTTTCTTTTTAAGGGAAGGGAGAGTTTGACTGTTGGATTTACAGAACATTACCCCAGTAACAAGGGAATGGGCTGTAAAGGCAAACCTTCAGTAATTAGCTATGTTTCAATTAGGGCTGCAGCTGAAATTTAAGCCTTGTCTGTAAGGCTTTATTATCAAAGAGAATGCAACCTGTGACAACCCTAAGTCCTGAATAAATCAACAACGTCCTTGTTACTTGTGGGCAAAGCCGAGGAGCTGACGTCTTCCCTGAGCGTTGTATCAGCAGCATAGCGCAATTAGCCCTGCAGTGAAGTGCAAGATGCAGTTTGTCATGGAACAAGGCTGTTATTCCCAGCAGCTCTGTGCTGGTAGGAGAAGAGAGCATTTTGTTTAGCTCGGATTGGAATTCATGTGAAACATGAGGACAGTCTTAATAACTAGAGAAAGCTAGGCTGTTGGAACTCAGAACAGTTGTAGCTCTCCCTGGGAGATAGGATCTGGCCTTATGTGTACTTAGAGTGGAAATGGGTGGCCAAAGATTCACGAGCTCACACACGTGGGCCTCCATGGTCACCACCTCCCCGGAGAGCAGCAGAGCAAGAGAAGGCTCTGGAGAAAGTGTTGGCAGTTCACAGGCTGGGAGTCTGCAATCTCTTGTTTCTTGGGTGCTGGAGTGGGACAACAAACAGCGCACAGTGTGGGGTCAGCACTCCCCCTCCCTTGTCATTGAGGAGGGAAAGAAAGTAGTATTAATGCTGCTGCTTTTTTTTTTTTTTTTCTTCCTGTGGGAAGGTACTTTTAAAAATACTTCTATTTAGGTTTACTCTCAAAAAAACCCCAGGCTTTTGTTTAGACATATAAAATTAAAGCGCTTGGTTGTTTTTTGTTTTTTTTTTTATGACCACCTCCAACATCTTTAAAAATACAAAACTTCTTGATGAAAACTGCTGCTCAGCCATAAAGCAGTGCTTTGTGCTTGTTTATTTTGGGGAAGAGGAGTGACTGACAATGCTTTCTGGAGGAATTATTAATGTGTTTGGATCTAGCTCTGTCCCACTGGGAGCTGTCAGTGACTCAAGCCAGCATCTCCAGCCACTTGGAGACTGCTTCTTTTTAAGAAGTAAAAGAACTTAGATTTGACAAAAAGACGGATTCAGAACTGCTTCCTAGGCTTTGAGGTTCAAAGAAGCCCCTCCCAGGGCAATATCCTGACTACACTGAAGCATGTACCGAAATTCCTCCTGCGTTTACTGAGGTCAGCACTTCGGCCGAGAGCTGGAGAACAGGCAGGCACGCGGCTGTTGGTGCCGCAGCCAGGCAGTAACAGTACAGCTGCTGCTTCATACTCTGCTTACGAGATGTGGGTTTTATTAGGAGGCCATGGCCCTCGGGCAGCTCTAACTCACTTTTATATGGGAACTTTTATAGGGATTCATACATTTATTTATTGTTCTCATAAACACCCTCCACCCCCACACACCCATTAGCGCCGCATCTGCTGCCTTTTGCAGAGCCTGTGCCGTCGCTGAGCGCTCCACACCATCTCCGTGTGGAATCCAAACTCTGAGCAGAGCAAGGCATTGCCTCTCTCTATCCCCCTATCATCACCTGGGGGGTTCTCATTTGTTCTTCACTGGGCAACACCCCCACTCCAGTTTGTTTTTGTTGTTGTTGGTTTGGGTTTTTTTCCCTTTTTTTTTTTTGCTGATCTTCTGGTAAAGTTTAAAATGTGACAAGGCCAGGAGCAGCTCCTGATGGTTTTGTGCTTCTCTGTGCTAATAAGATCCCTTGTTAATTGCCTTGCACGCTGACATGAGAACATCTCACTGTCCTTGTTGAAGCCAAATTGTCTGATGGTTGGAGTCACCTGCGGGTGAGTCTCCTGAGGGGCTGCTCCTGCTTTGCCATGTCCTTTCTAGGCCCTTCTTTGCCTCCCTGTCCCCAGTGCCCCTGCTTTAGACAGTAGCTAATCGGTATTATCTAGCCCTTGGCTGTGCTGGGTGAAAGGGGGTCTCTAAGAGGACGATGGTTTTTATGAGGGCAAACCTGCCTTCTGAAGGTGGCTTTTAGCCTTGTTAGATGCCAAGAGCTTGTATCATCTTCCCTGTTTCTCCATCCCCTTGGCTGCTGAGATTTCGAGGGTGAATTAACATTTTCAGCCCTCATCTTGGAATTCTCACATTCTCTCACCTGTACCCTGGTTCGTAGTCATGACAACAAACTTGTTTTAAATAGAAACGCGCAAAACTCTCCAAAAAGACCCTCCTCAGCACCTTGATCCTATTACTTGTCAATCCAGGCTGTGTTTTTGTTGCAGCTGCTTTAGAAATCCTGGATTCCTTCTTGAGACTTGTACGTGGGTGTGATGGCAACAGATGAAGAGAGTTTATGGGGAATGCAGAGAGATGCCAAGTTACCCAGTCTGTGTAGGCAGCTAATGGATAACTGGAGCTCAGAAACAGGGCTGTAGAGAGATTGTGGACCAGACGTGCACTTGCCAGGAAGAGTTCAGTTGCTGACACTATCAGCAGTGGGTGCAGCTGAACCTGCTCTGCCATGGTCTCATAAAACATTAAAATATACTTGAAAATATGCTGACTTTGCAACCTTCTTAAATCCAGGGCTGGTTCCTGCATGACTGAAATTGCAAAGCAATCCATAAAATCAGGCCAGCTATTATGGCTGCTGGTAACTGAGAAATGGAATTAATTTGAACTCGATGATCTTTTATGTTAACTGTGTCCCTTTTCTCTGCATAGCCTCTAACACAGGCAGAACGAGCTATTTCCCACACTGTAAAAGAAATTCCAGTTTGTTTACTGGGACACTGTTGAGTTAAACATCACACTTCTCTTTGAAAACTTTCCCTGACTGTTGTTGCTGGCTGACTGCTGCTGCCTGTGGCTGGAAGACCTCGCAGGGCAGATGCCTCTCAGCTCTAGGCAGTGGTTTGTGCCTGGAGTTTGTACCACTTTCTCTAACAAATTGCTTATGTCTTACCACTGGTTTCTGTGCGTCACTGGGAGCAGGAATCGCGTGATGAGGAATAGGAAACGATAGCAGTGAGAGCAGCAGAATGGGCAAGGGTGTTCAGCACAAGGATGTATGCAACCTTCAGGTCCTTATCTGAATTTTGGACTGTTGCTGCCTTTTTGGAGTAGTCAGGATGTGCCTGCGTTTAAGTGGAGTGGTGCTGCAAACAGGAAGTTATAGGAACTGGAATTAGGAGATAGTCATGGACTTGTTACTTCATCTAACATGGTCTGGAGAATCAGAGGTGCTGGTGGAAGGGCTGCCCAGAGCGACAACAGATTAGCATCCAGGCTCTACAACCAGGGCCTGCCTTATCTGCTATAGTAAACGGTTCTGTGAGCGTGACAAGAAATTTGCCCCCTTCTCTCCCTCCACCAAGCCGTGCATTCTAAAGGGGAAGGACACTTTAAAAGCTACAAGGGGCTCTTGGCAATGCACAGAGGGGGTTCTGCATCTGCCCCACGCCTTGAAGTCTAATCTCATTTACAGTTGTCAGCGTGGGCTGCTGGAAGAGATGAAAGGCAGAGGACAAGGAGGGACAATAGATTAATCTCGAGCAGAGGGCACTGGGAGTGCACCTGCCTCAGCCCTGCTACCTTGAGGAGGGGCGGCAGGAGCAGCTGGGTATGTGTCATCTGCTGCTCTTTGAGGCGCCCGGCCATGGAGCACACGATTAATGACTCAAGGGGCTGGGCTTTTGTGAGCGATAAAGCCCTGGGATTTAGGCAGGGCTCTCAGGCCTTTTTTATTTTTTTTTTTTTTCTGAGCAGCGCCATCACTTTACATTTCTCAAGTGGCATTTTGGTCGCAGAGAGCTGCTGTCTATGGCCACAATGCTTCCTTTTCTCCTCCCTCCCAAACTGGGCTGACCTTTGTCATGCAGCATTAACCCTTTGACTCCTTCACTTTGGGTTATGGGGTTGGGGAAAGAAAAGAGAGTCCCTTCAAATTCATTGCCCTGTGGAAAGACTTGAAGGGAAGAATGGGCTGGTGAGAGAGGATCTGGTTTTACTGAAGGAAATTGGTTTGCTGATGCTGTCTAGATTGTCAGCCCCTTGCTGCCTTCTGCTAGAGGCTCTTCTGAATACAGCAGCCTCCAGGAAAGAGGAGAGGGGAATTTATCCTTCCTTCAGTTCAGGAAAGAAGCTGAGGCGTTGTGCAGCAAATAGATGTCTGAGAGACTATTCCCTCTGCAGAGTAATGTCTTGTCTTTTACCCTGCCTGGATTAGCCTGTGTCCATCCCCAGTGTTGTTTCAGTGGATGGCAATGTCCCAGCACTTCAAGGCTTATAGCCAGATTTGGCCCGTAGCCATGACACCCTGGAGTGATGGCTCAGCACGAAAAAGCTACACGGAGGCCATTAATGATCTTCCTGCCTCTTGCAGGATGAACAGCAAAAATTCCCCAAGATTCCTTCTTAATCTTCTAATACCTCTGTCCACTGAACAGCAGCCAGCCCTTAAGCTGGATGCGGGTCTCTGGGATTGTCTGTATTTACACCTTCCCTGCAGCATGAAAGGTTTGTGATCAGATATCCCATTTCCGCTTTCCCTGGCTATTTGGATACTCCCCTCTCCCCATCCCAGCAGCCTGTACAGGAACTGTTGGCTTTGCCTAGTGCGAAACGTTGGGAGTAGAAGCCATCAATATGAACCAGGCATCAGCAGTGTGGCAAACACTGCCCTGTTAAGCTTGTGGTGGTAGAAGAAGGCATCTCCTGAGAGGTTTGCAGGAGTCAGAACAAACACACCGGAAAGCACATGGCGGCTGAGTCAGTCTTACACAGCTCGTGAGTTACTGGCAGCTTGATGTCTCTAGTTTTGTAAAAGCCTCAGGAGGCTTCCTACTCGTTACACATTTGCGTACCTTCCAGTCTGCGCTGCCTGGAAAGCTGCACGTTGGAGCGCAGCGTCCGAGGGGGACAACAAGCTGCACGCAGAGCGTCGAATCTCTGCCGCCTCCTGCTCCCAGCTGTGCTGGGAGGCTTTGGTAGCGTACGCTCTGCCATTTCAGCCGAATGTATGGGATGGTTTTCAGGCCCGTAGATCCTTGCTAATCCATTGTTCTCAAATCCTGTCTTGCACACAGAAAATCACTGAAGCAATGAAAACATTTAAGCCTGTGTGTTTAAAAAGAAAGGAAGGGAAAAGCCATAAACACAGAGTGGATTGATGCTGTTCTGCAAATCAACTGGTGCATTGTGCTCTGGGGCCATGTGCTCTGTTATGATAGAGAAGGCGAAGAGATCCTCCTGTCTCCGGAGGAACAAACCAGCTGCTTAGTGAGTGGAAACACTTTGGAGGTGCTTTTCTACACTATCATCACTTATGCCTGTAACATTAGGAAATTTCACCTCAACATGAGGAGAAAATTCTTTCTTGTGAGAGTGACGGAGCCTGGAACAGGCTGCCCAGAGAGATTGTGGAGTCTCCTTCTCTGGAGACTTTCAAAACCCACCTGGATGCATTCCTGTGTGGCCTGCCCTGGGTGATCCTGCTCTGGCAGGGGGGTTGGACTAGATGATCTCTAGAGGTCCCTTCCAACCCCTAACATTCTATGATTCATAGGGCTTTTAAAGTTACTCTCTACCAGACCTGGAAAGCAAGCGTTTCTCCTCTGTGGTAGGAAGTAGGATGTTCCCGTTGCCTTCCGGTATTCGCAGTGAGTGCAAATGTACTGGGGCACGTTTGCAAATTAAATGCAGCAGTGGGTGTGTTTGAGTTTGACAGCAGCCAAGGAAGCTGTGGGCTCTTTCTGCCTCCTCACTCGGCATTGTACAATGTTTTGGTCTGAAGTCAGCTTGGTGCCAAAATACCATGAGACAATGTCGATGGGATTCTGATGATGGGCTGTCTTCCTGCCGTGTTGTATATACAGGCTGCTGAGGAAAGCTGATCTCTGAAGGCTCTGGATTTTTAAGTGATTCAAACTGTGCAGTGTTTGCCCGTTCCAGCTGTGGCACTTGGGGCAGTCACTTTCCCTCTCCTCTCCCAGTCTTCTGAGTGGTGGCATCTCCCTGATTCAGCTGCTTTTAGTGGTGCTGGGGATATTCTGTCACCAGAGGTGCTATGTCTTGGTATGTCTAGTGAAAGTCCTGATGGTGATCACAGCAAGTCTTCCTTGGACCTTAAATTCCTTCAACTCTAAAATTAAGCCCCCAGCACTGGCAAGACTCTGACAGAAAATGTATGTATCCCTAGTATATGTTCCTGTTGCTTAGGAACAGCTGTCTGCAGTGACCCTGTGTTGCTGGTGAGAAGAGGAAGGGTGTATGAAACTGACGTTAAACAAGTAAGATCAATCTTACCCCTAGGAACTGTTCTTCATATTCTTTGATACTTGATATACTCTGTAAGTAGCATAATCTCTGGAGTTTCCCAAGTTGAATGAGGCAAAAATACATGAGGCTGCTGGAGGCAAAGCTGATTTTGACTATCATCAAACCTCTGGTCTCATGCACTTCTTCAGGGCAGTGTTCCCTGAGGAAGAATCTCTTTGCCTCCCTGATCTTCACAGTTAGGTACCAGCGATGATGGAGACCTTGCTTTGTGTAGCATACTTGTTTGTGATGTAGCAGTGGAAGTGCTTGTTGACGGCAGCCCACAGCCAGCCAGACGTAGCCGCACTCACCTCTTGGCATAGAAAGGATTGAGATTATGAAAGGTGGAAAATGGAAAGTTTCACCAAAAGATTTGATCCTGTGTGCTCTGGCTTGGCCTAGCAAAGCACTTGGCAACAAGTGTGACCATGGTCCCAGACCCGTTAGATTCTAATGTCAACTGAATGTCGTGCTGGGGCTGGTACCAGAGCAGCAGGTGCCCTCCCTCGGGGATTTGGAGAGCAAAGTGGGTGCCTGGTTCTGCTCCTCGGCTCCAAAACAGAGCCTAATGCTCCTTTCCCTGTGCTGGCTTCCTGCCACTCTTCTCACACCTTGACTTACCCTCATGCTGAGAGATAATGGGAAGTGGGCTTTGAGCATCTTTCCTCACTACAGGCAGTGGCCTCCATGGAAGGATGCTGCTTTTTAGCCTTGTTGTTTGCACTGGGGAGGAAAATAAAAGTGTTTCTTGTGGCTCCTTCTTCCGTTTGAGCTGCTCCCTTTTCCCTCAGCTGCTCCCTTTTCCCTCAGCTGCTCCCTCTTGGTTGCTAATAGAGGAGTTGCTTTTACACGCAGTCTTGTTATCGCTGGATTTATGTCTCTGGGTTGCTCTCCAGCAGGAAAGACACAAACATTTTTCTTTTATGTGTCCTCTGACAATAGTATTTTGGTTTTGGAGAAATGTTTGTTTGGTTTGATTGGTGCCTTTAGGCAGCCCCTTTGGGGGAGACTGCTGTGAAGAGCATGGGAGATGGTCCTGCTGCTGCTGTCCTTGGTCTCTGAGCTGTGTCTGGAGATCATGGCTGGAGAAATAAATTCCTTCCAACCTAAAGTAAACTGGAGAATCTTTCCTGAGCTGCATGTTTGCTTTATCACGCTTGGATTTGCCAGCCCTGGGAACCCTTTGGGAATGTAAGTGTGCAGGGCTGCTCTTGGGCCTTCAACATGTTAAATATTCTGGTGTTGTCTACTCTAAAGCTTTATGGGATCTTTTAGGGTTGGCACTGGTGGCCAAGAAGAGCTAGGACAAAGTCATTTGCCAGCTGCTAATTTATGGCCCTAGTAAACAGTCCTGAAAAGCACAGTGAGAATTTTCTCTACCTTATGCGGTTCCAGCTGACTGGAAGCTCTAGGCTGTTATTTGACCATGTGGAGTAATAAAACTGTGAAAACTAATTAACTTTTGGGACTACTGCAAAACAAAGTAGTTCATACAAAAAATTACTCCACACTTGCAAGCAACAGTGACTTTATGGGTTTATAAGCCTGTATTTAATGACCAGGCATGTAGGATGAGGCATGAAGGATGTTCCTTTGGCTGATTTCTAAGGCCAAACAGAATGTAACAAGCTCCAGTGATCACGGAGGTTCAGAATACCAGCTTGGGATAACGTTCTCTTTCATCCTTATTAATTATGTAGCTGATGTGTGGGAGGAGTTTTGACACAAAGCTGCATTGGATGGTTTCTCGTAGTCTAAACCAGCCTGAGTTACACACGCCCGAGCTGAGCTGAAGCAGTTCATTCAAGGAAAGACACTCTCTGCAGCGGGAGTGCTGTAGCTTTTCTGAGGTCATTTCCTGCTCGCTGTTCCCATGAGGTGCAGCTGAATGAGCTCAGTCCCAGTGGGAACACCAAGGTGTTTTTCTGATGTTAGCAGGCAAACAGCCCTGCTCAGGACCTGCCTCTTGTGATGAGGATGCTCTGTGTGTGCCAGTTCTGATGATGACATCAGAGAAGGACTGTTTCTGAGTGCCCTGCTGTTGTGTTCCTTGCCAATGATAAGACATTTATCAACATTGTATAGATGATCCCTCTTCTGTCATCCTACACCCATTTGGAGGGAGACTGGCTGTTCTTCCTGCTTCATCAAATTGCTCAGGTAACCCTCCTTCTGTCCCATCACTCCTGCGTTCCCAGTGACACTTAATACTGGATGTATTGTTAGAGTCAAAGCTGTGCCTGCTGATTCCTGTTCCCCTTTGCTAGGGTCTCTCAATTTAGCTGGTGCCAGAGCCTTTGCTCTCTGGGACACATGATGCTGCTTTACTCTTCTGACTAATAACTCTTCACCCCAAAGAGCAGAGCTGGCCTTTTTGCAGAGCACAGGGTGCTCTGAAGGAAGCTGTGCCATTGTTCACTGTGCTTGAGCTGCACAGACTCAAGCTACGGTTCCTCAGACAGCTGCTGGCAGGCCGTGGCCTATCTTCTCCCCATGGTGAGAAGGGAAGGCACGAAGGTTGAATATTGTACCGGGTCCCCTTGCTGCCCCACTCCATGGCTGTGAAATGAAGGAGCCTGATCTGGAGCTGCCTGCTGTAGGGGGAAGGTTGTGACCTGGCCAGGTCTGCGCCCACACCTGGTTCACATAGAGCATCTCGTATCTTGGAAAGACGCTTGTCCTGATTTCCCCTTTGGAGGCAGGTATTTGAAATTTGAAAGAGAAACCATCTTAAAGGCAGGAAAATTGTGATGCGATGCGATTGTATTTATTTAATGTGTACCCCTGTTGTGCCCATTCTGATGGGTGCACTTGAATTGTCATGGTACCCAGTACCAGAGTACTGGCTAGCGTGAGCCCATCCCAAGCTTTGTTTTTTTTAGCTTAGCTAAGTATTGTTTCAGACCTATTATTTAACCTAAAGTAAATGTGTGTGCATACCCACTGCTGTAGAATTCTGCTTTTTCACACATCAAATCAAGTCCCTGTGGATTTTCACCTCCCTCCCAGATCTGGCAGACAGTGAAAAAAAGGAGCTATTTTTAATCTGAAATGTTCTGTGTTTCAAGTTCAGAGTATAAAATGTCATTTTTCTCCTGACAAGTTTCATGGCTGATTGCTATAAACCTCTATGTCTTTAAAGGAAGGATAAAACTTCCTACAGGAAGGGCAAAAGTTCTGATTTTTGGGGCTATGGATCTTAGTTCTTTTGGGAAAATGAAAAACTGTGACAATCACTGTCACACAGAATCACAGAATTGTTGAGGCTGGAATAGACCTCTGAGATCCTTGGATTAAAGAATTTACTGAGAAGGAGGAACAATTTAGGAACAATTTAAGAGAGGAATCTAGCAAAGTCCAGTGTGGCAGAGTCATATCAAGAGACATGGTTCCCCTCTAGGAGGGGATGTGACAGTCACTGGGTTAGGAATCATTTACCTGAAAGAGTATTTCTGAGAACTAAAGAGATTGACATCACTGGCAGATCGGTGCTTACACACCTTTCATCGTCATCTTGCTGTCACTTCAGTTCTATCATCCCACTGGAGTCACTGCTCCATCTGTCCTCTCGAAATGCTGGCAAATCTTGTCCAGGAGAGAAGAAGAATTTCTGGTCCAAGTGTTCTATGGGTATCGAAAAAGTTTCTTCCGCTCAGCACAGTATGTGCTGTTCTGTGCTTGAGCCCAGTCTGATGGGTCCAAGGGGAAGTTACCTTCCCGAGCAGGTCCATCCCTCTGTGCTGGCTGCCCTGCACCCAGCGGTGTGATGATGGGGACAGTGGGTTGTTACCACCAAGGTGCAAACACTCCTCTAAGCGATTAAGGGCCGAGACCACTGGCTTCTTTTTGCTCTAAAGAAAGGAGGAGGCAGGGAGAGAGGCAGAGCAGATCTGACCGTACAGGAAGGCTTGAGCTGGGTTTTGCAAGGTAGCTTTAGGTCAGGACTCCAGGCCAGGCAGTAGTAGGCTGGATGCCTTGGGTGTGCCAGGAGCAGTGTTCCCCAGCCAGTGCTGAACCTTGTCCCTCTGGCTCTGGTGAAGCTGTTTCAGTGCAAACCCCAACTCAGCTTTCTTCTGGCTCCCAGTACTGAAGGGGCTATTCATGACCATTTAAGTGGTCTCTGCTGATGGCCCCTCGAGCTGGGACAGCCCTCACCTGTCCTGCCACAGGCTGGTAAGCACCGAGCTGCAGCTGACCCCAAGACAGGGTAAGAGATGTTCCCTGTATTTATATGGGCAGAGTTCTTCCTTGCTGAGTAAATTTCCACCCTGGTTACCCACCTGGCAGCACCCTGCAGACATAGCCTTGGTCTTCGCTGTGGGGGCTGGCTAACACGGCCCACTGGTCACAGCTTCCTGGTGCCTGGTGGGGCTTAATGGGATGGCCAAGCAGCAGCCCACCCACTGTAGAGCCCAGCCCTGCAGTGTGCTCCTCTCCTTGCTACCCAAGGCAGCGGGAGAGCAGCGCTCGTCTCCTGGGGCCAGCGAGATCCGTGGTGTTTCTTCTGCTTGGCCTTCGTCTCGCTGGTGTTGCTCACGGGATATGTCACTAAGCAGCAGCAGAGCGCGACCCAATGGCTCAGATCTGATTAACCTCTACAACTTTATCCTGTGTCTTAATTGGATTAGCTGCAGGGGGGAGGCTTTGCTGCTGTTCTTTTCATTTTTTTTTTTTATATTTTCTTAAACAGGTACTTATTACTGTGACATCTGATGCAAACCACAAGTTAGAGTAGCAAGACCTGTGAATAAACGAGTGGTGTTTGCTTCTTCCCTCCTGCTCAACTAACAGCTCCTGCCCTTCCTTTCTGAAAAAAAATTTCTATAGCTGATTCCTGTGAGATGGGTCTGAGTAAGCCCTGCAGTTGGATCTCTTGGGGGGTGTGGGTCTCCCCTAATGGATTGGATGCCAGACCAAGAGTCCCTGACTGCTGACTGCAGTTCTGTCAGGAGAAAGATTTCTGCTCACTAAAAGTCCAAAGCAATATTAACTTTCCGTGTTGAGTTTCTTTCATCTTTGAGGTTTTTAGTTCCCTTCAGGGCTTGATTCTGCTGCACCTTAGGGCTCTTGCTTGTATCACTGCAGAGCTTGTGGGCTGTGGGGAACTGGCCTTATTCAGCACTGCAATAGCCCTTCCTCTTCAAGGACTTCAAAGCTTGTTCTCCAGTATCAGTTCATTTAGTTTTGCAGGTGGGAACATGGAATAAGGAGAGAAGTGATCATATCCCGTTACAATGGGGGACAGACTGCTACACGCCTGAAAAAGGAATGGAGTCCATTTGATCATGGGATTGCTTCTTCATCTACCTGTGTGATGTCCAATTGAGAAAAAGAAGAACCAGTTTACAGAGGATTTTCCCTCATGACCATCCTTCTCCCTGTAGCACCCAGTTACCTTTTCAACAAGCTTAAAATAGAAGCCTTTCTCCTTGCTATAGCTGTAATTGGTCCTGGATTGGGCACTGGAGAGGGTCATTCACCTCCCTGGGATGATGGAAGGGGAACATGCTGCTGAGAAGCGCTCTCACATCTGTTTCTAGGTAGCTGTGCACAAAGAGAGTGAACTGTAGGTGTGATATCGGAGCACGGCTCTGTTCCAGGAGGAATAATAGATGTACCAGCACCACTCTAGCTCTTACAAGATCAAAAGTGCTGTTACATTAAAGCTGGTAATACTGCCTGGCTTGGCAAAAGGGCTGAGAAATTGTTCCAGGTTTTTAATGTATGTTCAGATAAACTGTTTTCCATAGCGAGGATCAAGCCTTTGAATTTAGTCCATGTACTAAATGGAGTTTAGTGTCCTGATGAAAATGTAACTCCAAGGAATTGCCCCTTTGTATAGGGCTTGACGGTGGTTAATTTGTAAAGGCTGCGCGCATCCCAATTACTGTCTCAAAGTCGAGGGCTCAGCGCTTCATGGCATCTGGGGTCCCTTTACAGGCCACGTGGTTGTCAGGCACGGACTCTGGTGCTGCTCATAAAAAAAATGAGATCGTTATTGCGTTACGATGGACGGTAGTTTCCTTTTTCAGATTTAATATATTCATGTATTTTGTGTCCACTGGCCCCTCAGCAGCTTGCAGGCTGGGTATGTAAATTGGGAGCTGCAGAGGATGACTGATCCATTAATAGGTGGAATTTGATGCTCGTAAAAATGAATGCATTTAATGTTGCACGGCAATGGTTTCCTTGCATTTTTAAGTTGCCAGAGGATCTCTTACTTGGAATTCTGTGGCTCAGGCTGTATTTGTTACAAAAACAATACAAATGGAGAGGCCCTGTGGTTTCAGAGGGTTGGCTGGTCTTTTGCCTGTATCACTTACACTTTTTCTGTATCAAATGTTATTCCAGGGAAGCTGTGAAAATGTGAAATGCAATGATGTCTGAAAACAAAGCATTACTGTCCAAATTCACTGTATCTGCAGAAATACCCATCTTTGGAGATCTGTCCAGATACTATTTTTTTTTCAGGAAAAGCCAAGTTTTAGTAGATAATTTTTCATTTATTAGGCTTTCATAGAGGGATGCAGAGGACTAGAAGGATTTGGTGGGTCATTAAAATAAGTACTGTGAGGTTTTAAACACAAGATGAAATCCTGGCCACTCTGAAGAGGCCTCATTTGGTTCCTTTGAGGGCCCAGTGCTAAGGACTTACCCTGATGTTAATTTTACAGTGCTTCCTTAAGGATGCAGACGTAGAAATATTCACTTTCTTTCACTGAGGGTTTTATTAAAGGAAGCTCACACAACGTGCACGCTTTCCCATGGTAGAGCATTAGTAAGATAAATCTCATTTTTCCAGCATGTGAGGTTCTGATGATCCCTCCGATGTCGATAGGCTGTACTCTGAAAACCTTGGCACTTCTTGTTCTTTCCTTTAGCACTGTGAGACAAATACTTCAGCTCTTCATCACTTTGGTGAGCCTGGGCTGAAGGGCAGGGACAATATTGTGACACGCACCATGAAGTTGTGCCAAGGAGAAAGGAATATTCAGACTCAAATGATCTTTTCCCTGAGGCTTCTATGGTTTGTTTTAATTTTTTTCCTAAGGTGAAGTCCCAGGTCCAAGCCTTGCTAACAGCCAGCATCTTTCATGTTAGGGGAAAAAAATTGTTTACTAGCATCTTCCTTGGCCACAGCCTCTCTAAATGCTGGTGTTTGCTTGAAGGAGATCAGGCAAGCACGCAGGCAAAATGCAGCTCCTTTTCTTCTGGAGGCTGACAGTTTCTGAAATAATTTACACTTTAGCTGCCTCCAAACTCTGTAGAGGTGAGGACTGGAGCAAGCAGCATTGGTCAATTAAAATGGCCGTTTAATTTTCATTGCCATAATAAAGACTAATGAAAAGTGAAATGAATTATTTTATGCAGCAGGACAGGAATTAATCTCAGCTAAGCAACCCAGTTTGTTGCACTTCCCTACTTGCTACAACAAACATTTATCTATGCAGTGAGATTTTCTAGCATAGAGTGTGGCAGCCATGGGAGTTGGACTGGCTTGTTTTCTAGCTGTGTTCCCTCCCTTGGGTGATAGGTGAAGAGGCTGATAGCCAGCTTCCAGTTAACACAGTTATTTTGCTGGCTTACGGGGTAACTGTGCTGAAGAACCTGCTGTTGCCTGAGCAGTCTCATTCCTGAAGAGGAATTCTGGTGAAATCTTTGTCCGTAGAAGGAGCTGAGTCAAAACTGTAGTTCCCCCTCCATGCTGGGAAAATGTCCAAACCCTCAAACCAGAAGCAGGTTTGTTCCTATCCTACTCGGGACAGAAACTCTGCAGAGCCCAGAGCAGCTTCACAGCTGGGCCACAGCAGCTTTCTTTCTAGTGAGGACAAGCAGTGAGCTGGACTCTGCCCCTGGGGGTGCCATAGATTTGCTGTCCCGTACATGCTTATGCGTAGTATTTTACTGCGGGGCTGAGTAAGGCTAAAAATCTTTCCTGAATATCTGCTTGTCCAGCTCCTCCAAGTCTCTCCATATGATGAGCAGAGCCTGCTTATATTTGTTCTCCATCTGTCCCTTCCTCCCTCATCTTCGCTATCGTTAATTGTTAGCGTCTGCCTTGAAAGATTGCCTCTTAGCACACTGCTGACGGGATCTTTCCATAGAGGATTAAGGCTGGAGTGGATTGACAGGAGCCAGTATCCGTGCTGTGGGAAGTTTGCCAATTGTACGTGGGCTCAGTGCTGCTCCTCTTCCAGTTACTCCAGTTCATGTCAGGACACAGGCGGTTGCAGCTCCGTGCCCCCTCACTGGGGCTGGCTGGCCAGCTGTGGCCTGGTGGACTGTGTGCTGGGTTTGGGAGAGGCTTCCTGCACCCAACTGCTGCACGTGGCCTTTGTCAAGACTTTGACTCTTGGCATTGGCTGCACCAGCCCATGGAGGTGATTTCAGCCCTGGCTTGTCGGGTGGTTCCCACTGTGCCATGGAAGTGATTTAATCAAGGATGTGGCTGATTGATAACAATTTTGTGAGGAGTGCTGGCAGTCAGACTTGAGATGTCATTTTTTACCGTAGCATGCTCCCTAGGTGGCTAATGTGTCTGTAAATCACACAAGTGCTTTCCCGTAGCTTGTCTTTCTGTTCCTGCCTCGGCTGCCAGGATTTCAAGGGACGCAGATCTCGGCTTTTGGCGAAGCGCGGCCTCCTTTCCTTGTAGAGGTACTTAGTATGTGTTTCCAGTGCTTTCAAGTGTAGCCGAGGGCCCTGCTAAGCTCACTGGATCCAGGCCCTGAGAGATGATATTTATTTCTGCTCTATTTGATTTGCTTTCCTATGGAGTCTGTACTTTTTCCTGTCTGTGCACAGGGAGCAGGGGAGAATCCCTTGGTGTTTCAGAAGGTAGGAGTTTCCTCTTACCTTGTTGGTCTCCTGATCCGCTCCTAACAAGTCCTTGGAGACCCTTGTTGCTCTTTCCCGAAGGCGATGTGTCCTGCAGTAACCAGAGGGTACCTGTTCGCTTGTAAGGACAGTGTGGGGCCTGGAGACACGTTTACTCCCTGCTGCCGGCAGTATAGGTGATGACTCTTTTCCACGGTTAGAGCAGACTGGCAGAAACTTTCTGTGCCTTGAAACTGTCACACCAGGGAGGATTTCTGTGTGTGTTGATCTGGCTACAGCTGGTGCAAAAGTCTTCTCCCAGTCAAAAGGAAAATCTTTCTATCTAATCCATCTCAGACTTTAAATCTCAAAGATAACCAAGTAAAACCAGCAGAGTCTGAAAAGCAGCAGAGTCTATACCACAGGGCTCAGTTTTGTGGGCTTTTTGGAGGAAATGTTGAAAGATGTTCACAGACTTTAGAAGCATTGTTGGATTATTTAATTTTTTTTTTAGTATGAAAATCCCGCTGGCTGGTATTCCCATGTCCCTTTAAGCCATTTCAGATAACATTTCCTTTGTTTCTTTCATTAAAACTATTTTTATCCTGGGATTGTACAAGTCAAAATTAAAACACTGCTCGGTATTTCCTTGCCCGTCCTATCTGCTCTTCATCTCCAGACCCTTTCAGCTCTCCCCAGCTCTCCCCCCTTCCCTCCTCAGCTTGCCTTGAAGGGCTGGGAAAGCCGGCGCTGGCACATTATGTTGTCTGTCTGATTGTTGTGGGGTTGTGTTTGTGTGGGGAAGGTCACGAGACAAAAAGACCACCGGGCAGGGGTGGTTGGGGGGGTGTTCAGTCCCTCTCCATTCAGTCCTTGTGGCAATGGGTGGGAAGAGACTTGTTTGCATGACAGGATTTCAGGGGGCGATCGCTTTTTGTTTAGGTTTCTTCCACGGCTGCTGCATGGGCCCTGGAGGGCTACAACAAAAGTAGAGCATATATATGAGATTCATGGGGCTGAAGCGTGCAGAGATAACCAACAGGCAAAGCCGGCAGTGCAGCAGTGACTGAGCCAGGGCCAGGGCCAGCCGCTGTGCGCTCGCAGCCCGGAGACTCTCAGCAGTTGCTCTGGGAGGGCATTTGTGGTGTGTCCGGTCTTGGCTCTTGTGGGAGCTCTTCTAGGGTGTCTGAATGCTGTGGGCTGAGGTCCTCAGCTGAATGGATGCTGTGGAAGTTTTCTGTCTGTGGAGGGAAGATTAATGCAGGAGGACAGCTCCATGAGCCTGCCACAGTGGTTGTGCTTCCCTGAATGGTTTTGAGACTTCCAGCCAGGGGCTTTTATTTGCAGCATCTGCCTCCTTCCTTGCCCAGCAGCTCCACGCTTCTGAGAGCATCCCTGTGTTCAAACAGGGCTCACTTCCTTGTCATCCCTCTGAGAAGCTGAGGTGCTGTCCCTCAGTGCAGCTCCCCCCTCACCCCCCATCCTTAGAAAGCAGCTCAGTCTGTGTTTACCACTGGTACACACAAAGGCAAACATTGTCAGGGGCTCATTATAACTGTCCCAATTACCCTGAGTTCATTTGCATAAGAAGATTGACCAGGCTGTGGTAGTGGCTTTGCCTTGGCTACCTGATACGGGACGCTTAGATTTGGGGAGCAGAAAAGAACTAGAGTTCCCAGGCTGGATGTGTGGTGGGAGGGGGGTGACAGTTTTGGTCCCTAACAGCACGGGTGCTACAGCAGTCCTTCCAGGAAGGAGAGTGACTTGTCACCTCCCAGCCTCTGGCAGCACACGGCTGCCTGATTCAACTGTAAGAGCTGCCAGTTTCCCAGAGATGCAGATTCAAGAAACCCTGAGCGTGCCTGAGCTCCTGGCTGTCCCATCTGAGTAAATCCTGCTTCTGTTTAGTGGGTTTGTCTGTATTTCTGTATTTATTTTTAGTAGGTGTTGACCCTGTTTGAATGCTTTTAGATGAAGCAGTGACCTGCCTTGTGTTGTCACCTCCCTCAGGCACATGTAACCTCTCCTCCTTCTGTTTGGATTTCTTCCAGAGAGGTAGCTTTTCCTGCAGGCAGGCGTTAAAGGGAGAGGAGAGCAGCTGGGATGAAGCACAAGTCAGGAAGCAGGCTGAAATGGTCTGATCTCTTGACCCAAAGCACTCACTAGTGTTGTTGGGGCTCGCTCACACTGCAGCAGCTGCGCAGCTCAAGCTCCTTCCACTGAACTGAGAATTATTCATATTCTCTTTCCCTTCCCCCCAGTGCCATATGTAACGTGATCTGCCTGTGCCCAGACTGGCAGATGGAAAAGCAAGACACTCCTCGGTTTGTAGTAATGGTTCTTCATGGGCTCAACTGGCCTGTGAAGCTGCAGTGTCCAAGCTTGTCAGCTTTGGTAGGGCAGCTTTTCTGGAAACCCCAGCAGTGCCTCTGCCGCGCGAGCGTGTGGCTGTGCAAACAAACATCGAGCTCTTCATTGCCCTTCTGCTTCCAGGAGAATCAGACACAGAATTGTAGAATCATTAAGGCTGGAAACGACCTTCAAGATCAAGTCCAGCCATCTAATAAACATTATCGTGACCCCTAAACCATTTCCTGAAGCACCACATCCCCATGTTTTTTGAACACCTCCAGGGATGGTGATTCCACCACCTCCCTGGGCAGCCTGTTCCAATGCCTAGCCGCTCTCTCAGTAAAAAAAAAATTCCTAATATCCAATGTAAACTTCCACTGGTGCAACTTAAGCCCATTTCCTCTCATCCTATCCCTAGTAACCTGAGAGAAGAGACCAACACCCACCTCACTACACCCTCCCTTCAGGTAGTTGTAGAGAGCAATACGGTCTCCTCTTCGCCAGAAGAACATCTTTTCTTGTTGCTTGTGGATATTACCAAGCTTTGCTGGTACTTCTGGGGATGCTCTGAGCTTTATCTTAACCCCTCCCTAAAAATTCCCTCTCCAGTATTTGGTGATTTCCAGTTTTCACTAGTCAGTTATTAAGGGGCAATACAGGAGTGCTTCATGGAGGTAGCTGGAGCACAGGCAGCTCATCTCAACTATAGTAGCATTTTAAGCCTCTTGCATCCTTGGGTGAACTACTTTGTCTCTCTGCCCTGGGTTCCTAATTTATAAAGTGGAAATCTTTATGAGGTGATACCACCGCTGTGAATCATAAAGAGCAGAAGTTGTAATTTCACAATGCACTCTGTGTTAGATACCTAATTGCTGACAGCCAGGTCTCAAATCTCTGTCCTATATTTTGGACCTCTCTAAGAGGAACTGATGATCCAGCCCAGATTTCTCAGGAACTCCTTTGCTATTTCTTGGGGGGCGGGAGGGCAAAGAAAAAATCCTCACATCGTTTCTCAGATGACTTGGTGCTTGTGCTCTGATTTCAGGTTACTGACACTTTTTGCCTGAAATTATTAGCACTGATATTGACACTGTTACAGTTGCTTGGTGCAGAAAATATCAAAAGAGAAGGGAGCAGAAGCAGAGTCTCAAGTTGAGGCACAGGTGGGCCCCTCATAGTTCCTCTAGCAACTTTAAAAGTCAGTTTGTATGTTGGATTTCCCTGATGTATTGAAAAGACAAAGGAGGCTCAAACCTTAGATTTAAATTTGTTTTCCTTTCCATTGTGTTTGTTTTTGAGGGCTGTGTCCTACCTTCTACTGGGTTTCTCTGACCTCTCATTTCAGCTTGTGTGACACTGGAATCTATTTATGAGCAAGTGAAACATGAGCTCTAGACATCGAATTAGCTTTTAAATTGTTGTTCCTGACAAATATGAAATATATTCTGAGCATGAAGTAAAGGACTATGATTTAAGGCCTCACACTATCCCTTTCAGAGTAAGTCACTGTATCTTCTGCTTTGCAGTTGGGAGAATTAGATTTGGCACAGGATCATGTAAGAGATGACCGATAGACCTGGGACGATAATGGATACCTTGGCCTATCTAAACCTGCACACCCAAATGGGATGAGAGTGTGTCCAGTTCTCAGCTCTGCCAGTGAGCTCAAGTAGTAAGAGGTGTCCTTTCTAAATGCTTTATTTTCCCCAGTTGTGAAAAGGGTGGAGGTGGGTGAATAATGATCTGTAGAGTTTTGTTCATGGCTTCACAGAAGATTGGGGAAAATGCTTTTAATTTCTCTTTGAGCAAAATATTTAATCTGACTTGAGCCAAACCATCTGGGCACTCTGTACGTAAACATAAATGGCTGTTTGCTAATGAACCATTTTGGAAATGGTAATGTCCAGTGTTTTGGCCTCGTAGAACGTGAAGAAACTTCTAAACAATCAGTGTTCAAAGCTAAGGCAAATTCACAGGAGAGTCTTGGCATGACTGAAACCTCCAAGTGTTTTCTTGAAAGAGTTTCATTTTGAAAAAAAATTATACTGGCTTTAGAATGGAAAGAAAGCTCTGCAAATACCACTGAGGATAAACAACGTTTCTGTGTCATATATAGAAACTGCACCACCTTTGGGGTAGCGTTACACTTGCATCTCTTGGGCTGCTGCTTGTGATTATCTTGGTGCTTTATCCCCTCAGCTGTTTCCACGTCACTGGCTCAGTTTGGCTGCAGCTCCCTTTGATGGGAGCTGTCTGGTCTTTGGTGGCTGCTGTTCGAGTTGCTCTGGGTTCATGAGAATTTGTTGACTGGGAGCAGAGCAGGTGCCTGTTGGTGAAGGGATTATAGAGGGACAGACGACGGTAACGCTGTCTGCTCCAGGCAGCTTTTCTGCTCCTGGATTAAAGTTCATGCTGTGTTACTTGTCTCTCTCTCTAAGGCCTTGTCAAGTCCATGTGGGAAGCTATTCTGCCTGCACTATTTCACTTTGTGCAGCTCTGCTCTCTCTGCCTCATTTCTCCTCCCTCTTTCCCCCTCCATTCAAGCGGCATCTTTCAATCTTCCCCGTTCAGGTCTGTCTTTGCTCTCTGCCCTGTGTAAAACTTCTGTGCCCTCCCTACCATTCATCACCTCTTGCTCATTCACCTCCCTGCTTGCCTTTCTCCATTCATCTGGGCTTCCTCTCAGCCAGTCTGGGCTGCCCTCTCCTCCTGCCCCTTCAGCAGTCCTCCTTTTGTGCCTCTACACTCCCTTCTCCGTGACTGTCCGAAGCGCAGCAGTCTGAGGAGTGCTCCGTGAGGATGCTCTGCTAGAAGCTGGCCCTTCTTAATGGGATAATTAATCCCCAATGGAAGCCTAGTGGAATTGTTTTGGGTGGATTTGTGTCTCTGCCCTGCAGGTGAGAAGATTTAATTATTTTTTTCCTCACTCTCTTCCTGCTTCCCAGAGATGCAGCAGGAGGCAGGAACGGGAAGAGTATTGCCATTGCCTAGCCCTCCTTTTTTGCCTGGTCTTTCTGCCTCTCCCTCCTGACTTGTTTCCGCTGTGTTTGCAGTGATTGCAGCTCTCAGGTGACTTGGGGAGTTTGTTTGGATTTCCTCGTTCCTGAGGAGCGTAACATGCATTGTCTTAATTATACTGGTTTTCTAATTATGGTTTTTGCCTGTGCCTTCTCTGCTTCCTTCTTCTAATCGTCTGCATTGGAGTCGTATCAGCTTTGGCAGGCTGTCTCTGTACTGGAGTGTGTGCTTTAAGTGCTACCCAGGGAACAGAGCCTGTGAATTGGGGTAGCCAGGGCTTGCCTTTCTAAGTCTCAATGCAGCCTCAACCCTGTACTTGTGATGCAGACCAGTCTGGACACAGGCCCCTGCCAAAGGTCCCCCAGCCTGCTGTGCACCTGGTCCGCTACAGCTCCTGCCTGTCCCGTTGAAGGAGCAGGTCTCTCTGCTGCAGGGTGGCAGGAAAGCTTAGTGGGAGGTCTGCTTGCCTGTGGGTACCCATGGAGGGGCTTTGACTTTCAATGGTTAAACTGCATTCAGGCCACTCTGTTCAAGTGAAAGGGGAATGTTAAAGCCTGGGAAGAGTGCCCAGGCTTGTCGGAGGAAGCAGGTGCTCTTTAAAGCACATGGGAGCCCGGTACACGTGAGAAATCTGGTTGGTTTGGTAAAGGCGGGAGAAATGAGGTGGAGGCAGGCAAGGAGAGGGGCTCTCTGAGTGAGTGCAGGTTTGACTGACGGAATGAGCGCTCCATGGTGTGGGAGACTGGGAAGGGAGTATCTGCTGCTGTCTCCTAAGACACTAAGAAGCCCCTGGTACGGCTCAGGCAGGGCCAGGCTCTGTGAGGACTTGTCAGTGCTATCAGAAGGGGCCTTTCCCCTAATAACCATCTAAAAGAGGGATTTCAAACCATGCTGTGGTACAGGTGGTCATGCTGGTGAGAGTGTAAAAGGGAATTCCCTATTCATGGTGTTTGGGCCGCACAGAGACTTACACCTCGCAGGGCGGAGCTAGTCCCAGGCCAGCCCTGTATTTTGTCTCCTGCAGAGAGGATTGTTCTGCTCCAGCCACAAAGCTTGGGCTCCGAACCCAAGGCGCACTTCTAGGAAGTTGTGTTCCTGTTATGGAATCTTTGTTAAGTTGTGATTTGCTTTAAAACTTCAGATGCATTTTCTGTTTGAAACTGCAGCAAAGAGAACTCTAGGAACTCTGTGCCTTGCCTTGCAGTTGTTCCTTGTATCCAGTAAGGGCCTACAAGGAGCCAAAGATGCAGCTTGAAATTTCCAATTTGTGGTTGTGCAGCTTTGGCACTTGGACAAATCTCTTTTACTCTTAAACCAAAGTATATTTGACACAGCAGACATTGGGAAAGTGCGAACACCGCAGACCTTCCCTTGCAGCCCTTCATGCAGGAAACCTGCAGTCTGGGTGTCATCTGGGACTGATTTGGACATATCTGCTAAGAAGCAGCGTGAACCACCGCAGCTTCCAGGAGTCTGCAACTGCACTTGTAACTCCTGTGATCACCCTGGAACAATGCAAGCCAGGATTGCTTGCTCTCAAGTGCTTAAATGATAGAAGCTGGAGTAATAATGAATACTCCCAGCTCCAGGCTCCATTTGGAACCAGCCAGTCTGAAGTACTTTTGAGTACTGGAGTATTATGTCTTTGCAGTGGAACGCCGGGTGCCTACAAGGCATTGCAGGGAACCGTAGGATACCTCTGTCTCTTCTTCCCGAGGCTGACATTATCTTCTGCTCCTGATTAGCCTGGAAAACAGAGGAGTTTCTTTGGTATCTCCTAGTCACCATGACTGAGCAAAGCCAGATGTAAAGTCAGGATGAGGAAAATATGGTTCCTAGTGTGTTTAGTAGGAGTTTTGCTCTGTGGTTGTTTTAACCAAAAGCGTGGTTTGAATTCCAGTGTGAGTGGGTCATTCTGGTTATATGTGTGTTATAGAAGCTGTATGTTGGGGTTTTAAATGCATCTGTTTGGCTTAAGTTTTTCTGAGTCCTAACAACTTGCGGTCAGGTCAAAAGGGAGCTGTTGGGATCATTTAGTCTCTCATAATGAAGGCCAGAAGATTATCTAGAGTGGTGTTCTGCTTGACTTTGGCCGTACCTCATCTCCTAGGAAAACTTGCAATTCAATTGTAAAACTTCTGGTGAAGTTAGTGAGACATAGCACTTGTTAATAGTAAAAATAATTAACTTACTCTAATCTAAAGCTGCCCAGCTTTGACCTCTAGCCCTTAGATGTGCTTATACCTTTGTCATAGTGGAGGATCCTCTACTGCCAAATCTCTGTTCCCTTTGCGGTTCTTCTGGACAGTGACAAAGTCATTGCTTAACCTTCCCTTTCAGAAGCTAAGGAATTGAGCCTGTCAGTGGAGCCAGTCAGACTATACCAGTAACAAAGTGCCGAAAGAAGAGATAATGTCAGCTCATTTACAAACCTGCAGGTCACGCTCCCTTTTCTGAAGGCAGCTACCTTGAGAGCACTCACTGTAACAGACAAAGCTTTTTTTTAATTATTTTTTTTCCCTCCCGAGTGGCTGCCTCTGAAGGTGGCATTCCCCATCCTGTAAGCTGGCTGGAATTCTTGGCTTCTGGCCCTATGGCTTTCTATTTGTTTTTTACTGGAATATGTATTGTTTGCAAGCACCCAGCTTTACCAAAAGACCCAGCTCATGCTTAGTAACTTGCTGCTTTAGCTCATCTGTGAGCATGATGCAGATTTACCTGAGTCACTAATGGTGATTCCATAGGGGCAAGGACAAATTCTCACGGGACCCCATTAGTGACATCTCCATCTCTAGCTTAGTTTTATTTTTGAGACCTGTCAAATAGCCAGACCTTAGCACGTGGAATGTGTGACAGCCTGAGTTTGTGTCACAGTAAGTCCTCAAACACAGGCTTGTCTGGTGACGTCAGAGCACTGCAGAGATCAGTTACATGAGCATTCTCATTTTATGATCTGCACCGTTTGTATTCTCATCCAGATAATATCAGCTGGACGTAATCTGTTTTTTTGTAGCTCTTCTGCCTGCTATTAGAGCAGTGCTCCTTTAGTAACACATTACTCAGTATCAGTCATCCCTTCGTTTGCTGTGGCTTCCTATTAAGACAACAAATCTACTTTGTCCCATCAAATTCTTGTCATAGCCCTGCAGTTTTGGGAGTGGTGTGGGTGTCTGTCACCATGTCTGGACAGGAGTTTCGGAGCCACAGTTGGAAGGGCTGCATTGCTGATTCAAAGCTGGAAGAAAGGTAAAAAGCAGGTCTTGATGTTCCTCCAGTGTTCCCAGGCTTGCAGAAAATCAGTATTAGTACTGGCTTTTAAAAAATCTTTTGGATGAAAGTTACTTTGACCTGCTGATTCAAAACTATCTAACTTTAGCAGCTGCTGTGTAATATTCTCCAGAGTTACTGGTGGGACAGAGCGTATCATCATCATATGATAGCGATAATTCATTGGGCTTATGTCCAGATATAGAACAAAAATATTTCAACTACTGACTCACTGGCACTGCTATCACCTGTGCTACATTTTCCATATAATGTCAGACCAAACCCCTGTTTTGAATGAGAAGATGCACCTGCCTCATCTCCAGCTGCAGAGATGCTGCTGTGAGGGGAGACACTGTCAAGAGCAGTGAATTTTGCAGAAATGCCTGTGTACGTTTAGTTAACCTGGGTGTAAACAGGGATCTGACGGCAGGAACCTGGCCTGAAATACAGCCCCAGCTGAACAGCTATTCTGACTGTTGTGTGTTGGGGTTTGGAGGTTTTGTTTTTGTTTTGCTTTATTTGTTTTTCATTTTCCTCATAGCAATAGCGATTAAAGCCCGTCTGTCTCCCGGCTGTGAGGTTGACTGTGCATTAGGTTATGTAATCCAGATAAATGCAGCATCCCACCCAGAGTGTATTGCATTTCAGCTCTGAATGAAGTGGCTTACGCGTTATGTTCTCTCACAATGTAGAAGCCCTGAGAGGTGTAATTAATACTGATACAGGATTTTGAGATTCTCCAATAAGGCATGACTTTAAAAGGCATAAACAATAATTATGTGGTGATAAATGAGAATATTTTGTGTCATGGCAGCATGGATATTGCTGTTTTCAGCTTTTGATATTTAGTGCCTTACACCATCCAGATGAAAAATGGGGTTTATTTCAATTAGACTGCAGAACTCATTGCCTTAGGAGACTGTGGAGCCCCAAAAAACAGAGAAATTCAAAAGGAAGAGCAAAAGACCAGGCATTTGTACATATAACAATGTCTGGTCCAGTGCGGACAAGCAGTTCTGGAAAGAGTGCTGAACATTTAGCCTAAGGATTTAAGAAAATATTTTAACTGTTAGGGTGGATTTGGTCATGGCAGTCACAAGGTGATCTCTTGTAGGCTTTATCTTGTCCACAACCTCAGAAATATATGGATAGTCATCTCCAGAGCTGAGCTGGCGACGTAAGAGCTGTGACTTGCCAGTCTGGGCTGTAACCTGCCCAGGCTGTTGCTGTAGCTGAGGACATCTACCCAGCAAAATGTGCAAGGTGCCCAGTGCTGGCTCAAGATTAAAAATTGTATTTCTATCTAAAAAAGCCACCAAACCACCACATTTTAGAGTGCCTCAGCTTCTTTCCATTAGTCTTAATGCACTTCAATAAATAATAAAACAGGAAGAAGCAGAGCTGGAGAAAGCTCAGTCTATAAACACGTCTCTTTGCATTAAGCCTGGTGGCATAATGGAGGGCATCTCCTGCCATCCGTGCTGGCTCACTAATCATGTAATTATCTCCCTCCCTTTCAGTGCTGCATCTCCTTTCTTGCTGGTGCTGCTGATAATGGTGCCCTTATTCTGGCTTCTTTCTGGGGAGTGGTTTTGCTTTCAAAGCCAGCACAGTGGCATATTTGAATAATTTATTTCCGGGTGGCTTGAACGTTGTGTGTAATTCCCCAGCTGAGATTTGTCAGGAGGCTGCTCTGGAGAGAGGCCATGGGATCACTCAGAGTGGTGGGTCGTTGCGATGGCAGAGGGCTGAAAGCTGGCTCAACAGGTCCTGTGAGTCCATCGCAGCTCTGTCCTCTCTCAGTGTCTTAGCAAAGACTTGCAGCAAGAAATCTACGGATGGTGGAAGGATAGGGAAGAGAGTTGCTTTAAAAACGCATATTGAGGCTGAAACGTGGATTTGGGTACCTGGCCGAGCACGAAAGGCTTCCCCAGCAAGCTGAGGGACAGAAATTTCTGAGCTCTCTGAATGCCAGGATTTGCTTGGCTTATGGTGACTTGGACCAGGAGGAGTCTGAATCTGTGTGGAGTCACGGAGTTCTGTGTGGAGTCAAGGAGTTCCACATGGTGTCCAGCTAACCACAGCTTTGGGAAGTTTGATGTTTCTATACATGAAACCTTGGCAGAAGGCCATCTCGGTTTGGATTCTCCCTGTGCTGCTTGGCCTCGTGGCTTGGTAATTGCTCTTTGCCGTTGCAGCCATCATCCAGTCACACTCTGCACGTGCTCCGCAGCCCTCCCTGTGCTGGATCCCTCAGGCACAGGTGCGTTGCTCTTGCCTTGTCGATGGGGAAGTCAAGGTGCTACAAGAGGCACCTGGGCTCACTCTGGAAATGTTGGCAAAGCCAAGAACCAAACCTGGTCCCAAAGCCCTCTTTCCTGTCTGCCAAACTGCTGAGCAGTTGTGTACTCCTGAACCTTTTTATTCTCTCGTTTATGTTGAATCTGTGCTTACAGTGTCTGTTTAGATGAAGTGCTTTTGCAGAAGGTAACAACAGATGGTAGTAATGTAGGTCCTTTCCTTGTCTTTGCTCCTAAGATACTAGAAGAAATAAATTGGAGCAGAAATGCCGTTACAGATTGGGCAACAAGCTGATGAACCTGGTCCTTCAGGCTGCTCTGCTTCTCTAGAAAACAGGAATCTTTTACCAGCTCCCTTCATTTCCACTTTACCACGTGCTGCACGCAGAGAGACGCTTACCCAAATGCAGGTGACGGGCCATCTGCCCCACGAGCACCTCCCAGCCCCGGTGGGTGCTGGGCTGGGTAGCTCTGCTCTCTCACTGCAGCTTTTCTGGGGAGCGGGTCTGTCTGGGGGCCCTGCTTGGTGAGTTAGTGAGGGTATATCCTCCATGCTTAAATGCAGCCTGGCTTTTGAGAGCTCGATGATGTTTCCAGTCCTGAGGTTCACCTCAGGTCAAAGCAATCTAACGTGCACTAAAAGTACTGCTGGACAGCCCTTAATCACTGTGTATTGTCTGGGCAGTGGTGGGTAAATTAATTATTTACAGGGAAAGGGAGCGTGCGTCACTGGAGCCGGCACTAATGCTTTACAACACATGTTCAGGCAACTTGCACCAGGTGACTTTTTGTGGTGAGAAGCTGGATTTCGAGGTGGAGGGTATGTGCTTACCTTTTGCCTGGCCTTCCTCTTCTGGATCAGGACCTCTTGTCTCACATGCGCCTCCCACTATTGGAAGGGAGAGTGGGATCATTAAGTTGCTCAGAAGATCACCACCACCAGGCAGTGAGGAAACTCCTGTTAAAGCAGCCCCTGCTTTTTGCCCTCTCATTTGGAGGCAGACTTCCATCTTCTGCCTTGCTGTTCCTTTCATCTTCATCAAAGCAGCAAGTGCTACATAAACTGTTGCCACGTTGTTAATTTGTTTTGCTGTTTTTTAAACAAACTAAAAGTCCTTCTCACTAACTCACAGCACGACCCCAGAGACTGTGGAAAGGCAGGGAATGGGCTCTGGTAAAATATGTGACTGTCTCGAGGAGAGTTTCAATTCCTATCTTAAATGTCTTTTCACAGGTTCAACTTTGGAGTCTGTCAGTTCCATGCATTGACTTGGAGACTCTTGATTAAACTACATGGCCCCTGAGGTTAGAGATGGTCTCCTTTTTTCCAAAGTTTGTTAACATCCCTAGATTGTGGACACTCTGCCATCTAACGGTCTGAATCTCTGAGTGGCTTCTGAAATCTTTGGAGATGAAGAGATTTTGCATGTGATTGACCCCTCTGTCCCAATGGGAAAGGACCTACATGTGAACAAGAAGCAGGCCCACTATCGATAGGTCCTTTCTAGTGGGAAATAAGGTGGGAGTTGTCATTTCCATGTAATGGTAGAGGAAGCTAAAGCTCAGGACAATTTATTTCTAGAATCTGCCTCCTAGTCTGGAGAAGAGCTGGGGTCAGTGCCAGATGACCTGACTGCCAGACCAGACTCTCCCAGAACTGATGACACCATGGGACCACAGAGTGATTCAGAAGGGACTGATCCACCTCAAAGCCAACTTCCAAATTAGATGAGGTTCCTTGGAGCCTTGCCCATTTCAAAGACAATTTATGACTCGGGTGATGCCAAGACAAAGCCCCTCAAAGAGGAAGCCAGGGGTGGTAGTAAATTCTCTGTTCCTGCGACAGATTTGCAATCCTAAAGCTAGCCAAGGATCCTCATGTTGTGCCCAGTTCAGCTGTTGACTCTCCAGCTGCTCTGACACCCCAGAGGGCTGTTTGCCATGGGGGAGAGGAGCAGCTGGCTGCACGATGTGAAACGTTGGCCTTTTCCCAAGATACCCATTGTCTGTCTGCAGCACCAGCCTCCACCCTACTTGCTCACTCAACCGTGGCTGATGTGTCTTTAATTAAAGAGGAGGAACAATTTGAGATTTTATTTTCTTTTTCTCAACCACATTTTCTACCTCCGTCAGAGTTTGTGGAGCCCCTTCTCCATATTTGTGTTTTGTATTTTTGCTGTGGGGCCTTTAGTTTGTGGAGCATCTGTTCAAAAAATAGGAAAGAAGTACAAAAACATAGATTATTTTGGGCCAGGGAATTAAGGTCCTGGGTCAGATGGCTGCTATGGTCATTAACATATTTACAGTTTTACTTAAGAGCCTGCTTGAGGATCAAGGGAGTTAAGGATGATTGTCATTGAAATGCAGAGGAAACCTTGCATGAAATTGCCGTTAGTGTCCTATTGTTTGGGGGGGTGGGGCCAATGGCCTTCCTGATCCTTGTACCAGTTGAGTTGAGCTTGTTTGCCCAAGTAGATGGGCAGAGGAATATGCTGAAGGAAGCCACCGTGCTGACTTAGCTGCTGGGAGGCTTTACCTGGACAGCACTTCCCGTGGGGCTGGAGCTGGGGCTCAGCGCAGCCGTGCCGCTGGCTGCCGGTCATCGGCCGGCCTCCTGGTGAGACAAAGGTGCTCAGATGGGCTTGTGCCGCTACTGGCCCTTGAGATCATCATGGATAGATACATGAGGCGTCTAGCAAAGGTCAGTTGCTTCTTTTTAATTGATGGACCCAAGTGTTTTGAGTGTGCTATCACATGTTGTTTTCACCATGTGTGGGGACACATCTGCAGGAGCAACTCAACCCCTTGGTTTTTAGTGACTAGCTGCGATATCAGACAGAGAGCTGGAGGCAGTTTGAAGTGTTGGGCTGGATTTTGAGTGCTATGGTGACAGATGAGGGTTTTGTATGTTGAAAGAAATTGTTTAAACATAAATAAGAGAACTCTCTACAGCTGGAGCTTACACTAAAACATTCTGCTACATGTTGTGGAAGCAGTGGTCTAGTCCTGCTCTGAGACAGGCCTTTTGACTTCAAATGCTGGTTGTTAATTGTTCACCTCTTACTCTTTCATACTGTTCAGATTCACTGTTCTAATTCAAACCTATTTCTAATTAGTATCATCAACTTAATACCAAACAGAAAATTGTACATAGTAAAGTGAAAGAGGAGAACTGGTTGCCGAGCGTGTTTACAGTTTTGAAAGTACTGGCTACCTTCTGCCACTGCTTTGACTACGGAGGGACAAGCAGGAAGAGAGTGAGCTGCAGCAGGAATGCTGGTGCCTGTTGGTGTGAGAAAGAAACATCCTTGGAGCAGAGGCTCTTTTTAGCCACCGGACAGGCTTCAGCTGTCTGTTCATTTGGAAAACCCGCAGCCAGTAACAAACAGGTATGGATGGTACCATCTCGAGAGACAGGATCATATCTGCTCTCACTCTAGTGAGTCTGGAGTCATCGCCTGTGGCCTTGTGTGGGCTGGTTTGAAGCTCTGAAGTGGTGGTGTAATTTTTGTTCTTTGTTACAAAATGTTTCTTTTCAGAATGCTTTAAAGCAGAACAAAGTCTGGGAAAAGTGGTTTGTCTCTGGCGGCTCCTCTGTGTCCAGTACCTGTGTGTTTCAGCTCTGGATCTCTCCTGCCTTTTGGAAGAGCCACATTCACCGTGGCTGTGGCCATTGGTCAATGAGCACAGCATGGGGAGAGTCCCACGCTTCAATCACTGACCCTGGCCCTGAAAGTAGGGAGGCATTTAAGTGTTCAGGGAGCAAATGGTTTTGTCCTAGACAAGGTAGATTCTGACATCTTAAATGTCAAGATATAGTTAAAGTGGTGCAGTTAAGTAAGATGTTGGTTAGGTCAGATGTTTTCAGGAAACAAGGATGAACACAGCAGGATCTATGGGATTGCAGGTGTTAGATTCTTTCACTGAATGACTCATCTCCCAGCTTCTGCAAATTCCCCTTCAGAAAGGTCATCTCAGGTATTATGCTAATAATACTCTCTTTCCTGGGTATCTGTGTCTCTGGGATTGGGCACTGAAGACTTAGTCTGACTTGGGAGTCCCAGCAAGAGCCAAAAAGTGCCAGAGCAGAGCCTGAGTGCAGAAGCCCTGATTTTGGGAGTGGTTTTAGAATTTGATCTGTTAATTCAAAGCATCAGAGTGGGCTGGAGTAAAGGAGCTAAACTTCTCCAGGGATTAATATTAAGCCCTTATTTAACAGTAACCAGCTGATGAAATCCACCTTTGGCTCTGAGTGCCAGCAGTCAGGAAAGTATATCCAGGCCACCTTGCAAGGACAGAACAACCCTTGGCGGAGGGTGGGGGAGAGTGCTCAGCTCTAACTGTCCACAGGTCACTTGATTTGTCTTGTCTTGTGTAATCTACTTGCCCAGCAGCTTCCTCACAGAGGGGCTGCTGCTTTGATCAAATAGCAGTGGGAGCTGTGATCTCCCCTCCTCAGGTCAGACAGCTCTTCCTTAACACAGCAGCCTGTGATAGCAGGGTCCCCAGGAGCAGCAGAACAAAGGTGCTCAGGCCAGAAGGAGATGGAGCCAGATCCTCGCACGTGGGCACCACGTCCTCTAAACAAGCTGCCCGTGCCCGGTCTGGTTTCTAGCTGCTCTGCTGGTTGCGGAGCCGTGCCAGCCCTGCCACTGCATCCTCTGCCACAGCTCCCGTCTCGCCTCCTCCCATGCCAAGCCAGCCTTTACTCCGCTGCGTCACATTTCAGGCTCGGCGCCTGTTCAGCTTTTATTCTCTGTTAGGAAAGAGCGAGGATTGTCAGGACCCTTTTGGCTCTGCCAAGGCCTTTTATGTCCCAAATGTTTCCATGAAAAGACTCCCTCCTGACCGCCCTGCCCCGACAGCCATTCAATCCAGCCAACAAGCTTGATATCATTATCTACAAAAGGAGGCCAGTGAGCACCAGGGTCCTCACAGCCAAGTTTGGGAAATCAAAGGCGAATCTCCCAGCAACAGAGAGCTGGCGAAGCTCAGGCTGCACCAGAGCCAGCGCGGGCTGCCCTGGCAGCTTCTGGCCACTAATTTTCAAAGCATAAAAGAAATGTGCTCGGCTTGGTGCCAGCGCCGGCTTTGTCAGGGCGAGGAGTGTGCTCGCCTGTGAACTGGCAGCCCCTCACCAGCTCAGCCCCTCACAAGAGTGCCCCGGGGAGCTCAGCGTGGGCTAGAGGCTGCTGGAACCAGTGTTTAAGTTTAGACAGCCTTGCAAAACTGTTGTCTATTTTCAGTCAGTGGCATTTTTAGGAGATTAACCACTTAGTCCGAGGGAAAACAGCGATGGTTTTGGTCAGAATGGGATTCACTCCAAATCTCACCTGGTCTTTCCTTCTAATCACTCTGGTTTATGTTCTGAAAATAACACTCTGGTCTTGTCCCTGGAAAGACTTTCTTTCCAATCCGTCTCTAAATAAAGAACTCTTCAACAGTGAAAGCACTCGGCGTTTTGAAGGCATCTGTAAAGGTGGTCTGGGAAGGTGATGGTCAGAAACACTGCGCACAGAAAGGGCTTGAGGAGGCATGGCAGTTTTGTTAGGAAATACAGGAGTAAAACTATTTTCAATACATTTTATCTCACAGGCTGCATCTCTGGTTTGCTTAATAGTCCAGATAAGGAGAGATGATGATGCAAAGGGAAGAAGGGTGAAGGGAGCTGACTTAGTTGAGGCTTGGGTGAAGACGGGGTAATGGTGTGGCTGATGGCACCTTGGCTCACTCCTCTCTGCATCAGGGTGCTTTGCAGTCCCTGGGCAGTGAAAGGAAGCTGGAAATGGGGAGGGGATTGCAGGATGAGGCATGAGCAAAGCCTAGAGCAGCCCCTGGGGTCCCTGTGGATCTGCTGCAGGTGATGAATGCAGAGGAGGGCACAGTTGTGTAATGTGGAATGATTAATTCTAGCACTTTCCTCTCCTGTCCCAGTTTGATCCTGACAACACTGGCTACATCAGCACTGAGAAGTTTCGCTCCCTTCTCCAGAAACACGGCTCGGAGCTGGACCCCCACAAGCTTGAGGTCCTACTGGCCCTGGCAGACAGCAATTCTGAGGGGAGGATCTGCTACCAGGACTTCGTCAACCTGGTGAGTGCTCTGGCTGGCAGGGCCTGCGAGTCCTTGGTTTTGCTTAAAATACAGGCTGCTGACGGACAGTCTCTCTCCTTCTCTCAACACAAGAGTTTGCTCTGTCCCTTAATCACTCCCTACATGGGCTTGCTGAAGCATTCAGTGGGGACTGAACTCTCAAACCAAGAGTCAAGTTGCTGCTGATTTTTCCAGGGAAACAAGTTTGCATGGGAAGAAACTGTGGGAGCTGTTGTAAGAGGAACATGAAGCGGTGGCTGCTGCTAGTTTAGAGGCTTTTGCTCTCAGTGGCAGTTGGTAGCTGTCATAAGGAGCCGTTTGTTTGCAAGCAGAGGTCTGTCAGTCTGAATGTCTCCTATTTTGTCTAGAGATTTCACCACTTTCAGACAATGTATAGATAATATTGTATGAACTTGCTGGGTGTAACCATATTGCACTGCTGTAGGCATCAACAGCAGCAGGGATAAAGTGTTTCTAGGTCACATTCATTCTGTCCCAGGTGAGATGTCTTAAACTGCATGAGTCATGATCTGGATGCCTCTTTATCTCTACTAATGAGTCAGTTAATGAAGGAATCTCTCTTTCTTGTGAAGATGGTCTGGTGAGTCAACAAGATGTAGACATGTGGTGTTAAAAGCCCAGGATGGCCTAGAAATGTTATTTGCAAGATAGGTATCTTGAACAGTGGCCATCCCAGGAGCTCTGCCCTGCTCTTACTCTGTCATTCCCACCTGAGTCCCAGCAAATTTTGTGCAGCATTAAGAGAAACATGCTTGACAAAGTCAATGAGCAGTGAAAGTCAGTAATGCCTCTTAAATTTTCACTGGAAAGCTGGGTGTGTCCTTGATGCAGAAGATAGCATCTTCTCTGTGTGTTCCTGCAGTCAACATGGGGATCTGATCCCTCCATTTGTCATGGTCACTTCTACATGTGTTCTTTGTTTAGGTATCTTCTCTATGTCCTGTCTTAATCAGAGGAGTATGGCAACAGGGCTCAGCTGTCAAGGCTCCAGGTCACAACCTCGGTCAGACCATGACGGTGGAATTCCTGGGATGCAATGGCATAGATCTGCTATATCTAATCAAGCTGTCTTGTTAGCCCCTTGCTTATATGTAGGTACACAGTAAAATAAATGTAGATCTATTAAATAGATCACAGTGAGAGTGAGGTTTTCCTCAGCTCCAGCTTAATAAGCAGTGTGGTGGATGGTGCTCTGTGACCAGCAGTGTATTTATAGTAACAGCTGCTTGTTCTACCCTTTGGTATATTCCAAGTACTGTGCGAGCCTTTGCTAACTGAGCTGCACAACACTTAGGTAGCAGGAAGAGGTATCACTAATTTTTTTTACAGAAACGATGGCCTGGGGCCAGCCAACATGTTGACAAAGGGCTCAGGAATAGACCTGGGCTTTTTCCTCTCTCCTCACTTCACTGAGCTCTGGAGCAGCACAAACTACTGCGAGGCAGGTGGGAGGTGAAAGGCTCGGACATCCTTCTCCTTCGGGGAACAGGAGATGGTGCCAGCTCACACCCACCTGAGGCGATTTCTGCAAAAGGCAAATTTCCTTCGCTACTATTGAATGACTCCTGTAAAGAAGCCATTGATTTTTCTGTCATCTGTCCCTCTGTCCTCATCTGCATTTTTTGCACTTTCTAATCACTAGGCAATGCAAATGCCAGAACATTAAACTAATTACGAACTGCATCTCTCTTCTCACTCCTCCTCTAGTTGCTATTGATTTCCAACGTCTAATCTTTTTAGGGCTCCTTCTCTTTTCCCTAGTTTCCTGCCCCTAGACCTGCCTTTTGAACTTCCTGATGGAAAAAAACAGCACAGTTAACACAGAATCACTGTGAAATTAGTGATTCCCTTCACTTTATAGCTGGCAGTCCTGGAAACAGTGTGTGGTGGTGTTTAAGTGCATGCTTGTGTTTGATGATCATCAGCCATCTCTGCTTTCTGCTCAGGTTAATTTGTCTGTTCCAGTAGCTTAGCAAGAACTGATCTGCTCCCCAAAATGACGATGCTGGGTGTGGGGAAGGGCAAGGCTGAGCTTTTGCTGGATCCACAGAGGTTTTACAAGCACGGCTCTGTGTTTGCAGTTTTGCTTTTCTCCACCAGTATTCTAACACGATCAGAGAACCTCGTGGCCTCCCAAATGTGTCCAAGGTACTGAAACTTTGAGCAAGAGGTAAAATTGCATTAATAAAGCTCTGGTGACTGGAGAGGCCTTGAGGGAAGGAGTGGAACTGGGTATCAAAGCTGCATTCCAGTGCAGTTGTCAAAGCAGAAGTGTGGAAGGAAGGAGATTTCTGTGTGTGTCTCACAAGCAGCTCTCTTGGTTTCTTTCCAAGCATGGGGATGGAAGGAGCTGGTGAGCTGCCTGCTCAAGCTACTATGAAAAAACTCTATCTCAGCCAAACCTGATAGAAATATGCACTGTCTCACGAAATCCAGCAGAAAGTAGGGTTTCATCACTGGGCATCAAGAGAATGGTCTTCAGTGGTCAATTCCTGGGATATATTATCCTCTCTGGTTTTTCTCTCAGCTTTGCTAACGTTGGCAAAAGTCAAGCAGGGAAGGTCTTCCCTCTTTTCAGCCTTGTCTTGTGAACTTCTTGATGCACCAGCAATTCTAGGACTTCTCACCTTACTAAGGAGACCCCCACAAAATATATGCCTGTTCTCAACTCAGCAAAGTTAATTTTCTGAAATTGAAAAGTTTACAGGATGAGAATAGACCCTAGATATCACTCAGTAAATAGTTTAGCTAGTGGATAAATTCAGGGAAGCTGAAGTCTCCTGGTGTGATCTGCAAACAGAAAGGGCTGGAAAAAAATTGGATAGTCAACTCACTGGGAATTATTTCTCCTCTGTGTGTTTGAGATTCATCTTACGTAGTTGTAAAACACAATGCTGCAATCATATCCTTTCCTGTTTCTACAACAGGGCTTGCAAGAACCACACAAAGCAGTTGCAGGTGACGTTTCTTGCCCTGTGTCTGAGATTTCCTTTGCAAGTGGAGTTGTCTTGTGCATTTCTGTTGTTGTTCCTTTTCTGCATTGTGATGAGAGATGCTAAAAATGCAAGGTGAAAATTCTGGCTGTGAACAGGAAGAGATAATGAACAAAGCTGTTTAACTAACTGCTACTTTTAGAGAGGAGACAAGCCAGGAGGTAATAACAGTTGAGATGTTATTTGGTGGGATCCCTTGGTGAACAGCAGTTGTTGCTGGCAGTCCCGGACTACTTCACATAGTATGTTGTGAACTGTAACAGAGCTAAAGAGCAGAGCAGTGAGGCCCTGGAGAGACTCAGTCTCTTATTCTCTTGCTAAACCTTCCTTGTCTTCTCTGCCTGGGAATGTAAATTGTTGCTTTGGACAGACTGGATTGTGACTTTACCTCCTCCTCACCCTCTTGATGTGTTTGTCTTCAGTCATATGAGCAGAAGCACCAGGGGTGCAGTGGAGCTTCTGAGACCTTACTTTGTTCGACGGAGGGACAATATGGAGCCAGTTCTGTGGTGGTAGCTTTTATTCTCTTGTTGTGAAAATCAGGTAGGTAACTCCTAGAAAGGAGATATAGGAAAAGTTTTACAGAACCTTTTGTTTAATGAAGCAGCTCTTCTAGAAAAGTAAACCACAGCTTATACTGAGACTAAAGCAAAATCCATTCTGCAGCCCAAGAGATTTGCTGGTTCAACTCTACAGACCACTTCTGAACCAAATGTGTTGTAAAAGCTGACCTCAATTCATGTCGTCCAGATTGGACCTGCCAGCATGGGGCAGGAGGACCTGAGAGGAAGGGAATGTGGTTATCCCACATTCCAACACTGGCACTACCCTGGGAGGTGCCCCTAGTGCGCGCTTAATGTCTCTGTCCCCACTATGGATCTCCTGTTCAGAGGGCAGGACTGGAAGTGAGGTGGACCCTAAGCTTTGTTCCTGGCTCTGCAAAAAGCTCGCTGTGAAACTCATGGAAGCCTGTCTGTGCCTCATGGATCTGCTGCTCCAGCAGATGGAAAGAGGTAAGAGTTGCATCTCTTTTTTTGGGTTCACGGCTTTGGCAAAGTCGATGGCAGTTCTCCAGGGGAAGAAGAGCCAGATGCTGGGGAACCACCTCTGCTGAGCATTTACTTGAGGAGCTGTGTTGGGTCTAGAAGAGCTGAGGACTAATTTGGTTCCCTGAAGGCAACAGTATTTCAGTGTGTTTGGGAGGAATTAGTAAGCTCTGAAGCAGAGTTCATGTGACTTGGAAAAAACAAAGCATTGCTGCTTCCAACACAAATGTTTAGCTGTAGCTTTGTAGTAACTTGAAGCTGGGGTAACATCTCAATACTGAGCAAAATACATTAGCTAATTAAACACACATCCTTTGTTTTCCACATTAAGAATTAACACCTGCCTTGCTTTCCCTGCCTCTGCTGGCTTCTAGGTACAGGTTAATTCTACCTCATTTTCAGTGAACAATGCACATCTTTTTTAAGCACTGTGTAATAATAGTCAGGTCACCCTAATCCAAACTTTGCTGGCACCAGCACGCTTTACCTCCAGAGAAAGATTTCCTTTAGTTTTTATGATTTCCTCTCTGTTGCTCAATGTGCTACCAGACTGCAGATCCTGCCTCTTCAAGGAGAGAAAAAAACCTACAGGTGCAGGCTCAGAAATCCCCAGCCTCTACTCTTCTTCCTCATGAGTGACAGATACGCAGGTGTACTGGCTGTTAGAGAAGGTGAGAGGAAGACACCATTGCAGTAGTTTTTTACTTCATGGAAGAAGCTGGAACATAATTAACCATTAATGTAAGGCTGTCTTGTGCTGTATGCTGTTTAGCTGGATGTCCAAAGGGGCAGCTGTTATGTCAAAATATCGCTGGAGTCATAAAAAACATGAAAAGCTGAAACAGAGGAGGTGAAGGAGATGAAGTGACTACCCAGAGTGTTATGGTCTGTCTCTGCTGGTGGATGCTGGAGCAATAAAAAGGTTAAGATTTCAATGGTAGCTCTTCTGTCCTGGGCAGGGTGGTCCGTGTAGGTGTTTGAAAAGACAGCAAGTCTGGCTGAAGGGATAAAGTACTTTGGGGTTGTGTTACAAACCACAAACAAAAACAGTGAGTCCAGAGTGGTTCCTGGAATGTTGTAAGTGGGAAATGAGCTGGTTCAGTGAAAGCTTGGACTTGCAATTTACAACTTCATCAGTCTGTAGAAACTTACTCCGTGGCTTATCTTAAAGGAAAAATATGATAAAGTAATGAATTGCCACTCTAGTTTTAACACTTTGATAGATTTGTAAGACTCTGTAATGCAGTATAGAAAGATACTCTAAGATGTCCTCAATTTAAGAATGGTCAAACTTAAGCATGTGCTTAGAACAAGTTGGTGCCTTTGCACAACCCTGAGTGGATTCTACCTGTGGGTGTGGAATTGGCATGATTTGATTGAATGAAGTTGTGTTGGGAATTTTCCCTTCTAGATAGCTTACTTGAAATTTGGTCAGGATAAAACCTCTAAAATGCCACTGATGCTGTGATTAAATGGGGTTCTCCTGAGGCTGTTTCAGTCGATCAACTGTAATATGAAGTGGGGGGTGAGATTTTTTTTTTTCCGCTTTTTCTATTGAGAGCCAATGGAATGTGGTGAGATTTTTAAACTAACCTGTGCAGCTAGGAATTATAGGAATTAGCAACCATGACCATGTTCCACAGGAGGACAGCAGTTCCCTCTCTGGACTTCCTTTGCTTTGTGAAAGGCACAGCGCGTAGGCTGGGTAGCCGTTAAAATACATGTTGTCTTAGAAGCTGCAAAGCTCTTCCATCTGTGAGGGGGTTTGTTCTTTTCCCTTTTTTTTTTTTCCAGAGTCATGTGTTTTGCAGTTGTTCTGCAGACCTTCTGCTGGCCTCTTATGCCTCTGAGGGGGCATTAAAGCACCTTCTCTGACTTACGGACTTTAGTTTTGCAGAGGTCTCAGAGATAGCAGCACAGCCTCCCTATCAGTAATCACCACATGAAAAATTCACATTGTTTGTGTCTGTGGAAAGACTTTTCTCCAAACTCTCAATATGTTGTTTTATCTCAGCAGAGCAGAGGTGGGACACATCTCCAGCTGGGCACAGGATTTCATAGGCAATAGCCAGCCATGTCAGGAGGACCAGTTCTGGAAGGTGCTGAACCCCTACTGCTGTTCCCTTAGCTCCAAGTTCCCTCTGGCTCTAACTCCAGCCTGCTTTTTCATTGCTTTCTAAGGCTTCAAAAGTAGCTCCTTTATTTTTATTAAGATATTTTTCAATAATGGGTTGCTGGAAGCCATTTGTTCTTATTAGCCACTTCAGTAATAAAAGCAAGGCTTGGTTCTATCCCTTGTGGGTACACTGCCTGTGCCTGCAGATTTTTCCTGGCCATCCTTTCTGCTTTGAAAGGTGACTCTTGCCTTTGCTTTTTCAGTGCTTGCAACACTTCCTCCAGCCTGGCTTGGATTGAACTAGGGGGAAACAGTGAAAGAAGAGCTGTAGCTAGGAAAAGAGATAACTGGCTTTTTTTAAAGAGAAAACATTAAATTTTATTTTTTAACTTTGTGAGTGTGTAAGTGACAACAGCAAGAGGGCTCTATTGTCTTTGTGGAGGTGAGCTTTTAAGAAGTTACATCCTGTATTCTCAGGGGGTGGGGAGGAGAGAGCGAGCCTTTAGATTGTGGCTTGCTTGAGGTTTTTTTAGTGGTACTTAAAGTACTTCGTAGCATGGTCATAAAGTAGATGTAAATTCCAGTTCCACTGTCTTTACGTGTCCTTTACTGAAGCAGCTGACAACCTGCATAGAACGCTCAGGTGAGCAAGGCTTTGCAGGAACTACAGATAAGTCTTTGTTACTTGAGTCACCGGGAAGATAAGCAATAAAGCCTAAATCTCCAATTCTCAGGTAAATCCCCAGGCAAGGCAAAAGTTTGTCCAAATGAATATCTCCCCTTCCTGCTAAACCTTTGTTCATTTTCTAGTGACTATTTTAAACTTTAAAGGCTACTGCAGAATAATCCAGGACTTCAGTTCTAGTGATGTTTTTGTGTGGTGTTTGTCGTTTTTGTTCTCGCTGTTGCTAATCTGGAAAGGTTTGTGGCAGGCAAAGGTGCAGATTTTATAGCTCCATTTCTTCCCCTTTGTGCGTCAAATTAGCTGCGCTGTTGAACCAGGGCAGATCCTCTGCCAAACATTGAGAGGATTCCCATCTGGAATCCTCTGGGATGTCCTTCAGTTCCCAATGGGACATTCCATCTGTCCTTAATTTGCTGTCTTGGATGAAAGTATAGGATTCCTGAGCTCTCTTCCTGGCCTTTATTCAGATGTATAATAATAAATATTTAATTTTAAAAGGTTTTAAAATATCCTACTTCAGTATTTGATTTAATATTACACTATTGTGAGTAAGGAGGAGGTTTTCTGGAGAGAAAGATGAGAGTGGTCATGTGTCCTTATCCTTCCCTTACCTCTTAATGTAGTAAAGCCCTTATTGAGGTGCAAAAGTCTTTACTCCAAGGAGTGTTTCCAAGGAGCTGGATACCTCTCCTGACAAATGTACCTCACACTGTCTTCATGTGGCTTTTCTTCCTGTTCTCGAGAAAACTGGTGATTTTTGATGTTCCAAGAGCCACATGCATCTCCTGGGGTAGGGGGAAGCTGTCAGAGTGCCAGGTGAGTATCTTGAAATATAGTAACTGGAATGCAAGAGCTGCTTTTGGAGTCTGTTCAGCTTGTACATTGATCAGAGTCCATTAGATACTGGCTACACACAGCAGCAGAAGAGAGAACTTCCTTCCAAGTGAACTAATCTGACAAATAATCGTTATGCCAATTAAAGTGGAACTTAGCATAGAAAATTCCATCCTTAACCGTGATTCCTCAGCTATTTTCAATCATGTACAGTACAAAGTTGAGAAGCACGATGTCAGCTTAATTGGTTGTTTCAATTGTGTATGTATCTAAAATACACGCGTGAGTGGGAAATGTTTTGAAGACGTTTTTAAAATCTTTTGTTTCAGAAAATTAAATCTGAGTTCATTTCAGTTCTCAGCACCAGTGAAAAATGGAACAGGTATTGGGGGGTTTGAAGTTTCAAACTTGCTGTGTTTTGACTCAATGTTTTTTGAACCACAGTGTTAGATTTGTCTTGCAAGAAGTGTTCTTGCCATTAACCTTGAAATCTGAAAATGGTTTATCTTTTCCAATGGAAGTGCTGGGAGGTCTAAGCCTGGCATGTTTAATAGAAGTCCAGACAAAGCCTTGAGCAAGGCATAGATCTGCAATGAGCAGGATAATTTATTGGATCTCTCCTGCCTCTAACTCTTCTTGAATCTCCAGAGTAAACTACTAGTTCATCAGAGCAAATCAGGATTGTTGGTATTTTGGATTTTTCCATTTGGTACTGTTTGGGAAAGCGCTACCAGGTTGACTCAGGGGATGTGAACATCTGCGACATGAACTTCGTGCTGAGCTGTGCCTTTTGGGAGAAGCCGTCTTCACTTGCATTAGCATTTTGTAGAAGTGTGGAGCGAGGGAAGGAAACAAATGTGCATCTTGAAAGCCAAACTGATTGGAGAGGCTGTATTTGTAAGTAAAGTGGGTTATAAAACCAAGGCTGACAGAGGCTTCTAAAAAGCTTGTGCTTACTTCTGATTTAGTGTCCTGTGTCTTGGAGGATCGGGGCTGGAGAGTTGAATGCATTGCCTGGCACGGTGTTGTACGTGCTTAAAAAAAAGCTGTAGACCAGCCTCAAAGATGCCAGTACATAAGGGGCAGATATCCGTGTTTTTCAAAACCTCCTGAGTGAGGCTAAATAAAAACCACGTAAAGGGTATTGTGCCCCACATGAGCCATGAAAGTGGAGATGGGGAAATGCTCCGTGACTTGGCTATTGATTATCTGAGGCAGCGATGGTAGTACAGGTAGCCAAAACACACAGAGAAATTGGTCTGCCAGTGGGAATGGACGGTTGTGATTGCAAGTTGCAGATTATCTGTGACTAGTTCCAGATTGGCATGTCTACTGAACAAAAATACACCTTTCTACTTTACCACAGCTTGCCTCTGTCCCACACAAGACAGTAGAGGCCCTTATCCTAAATTCTGACATTTTCAATGTTGAAGATTGGGTTCAGATCTAAAGCTCAGATCTAAGTAGGAAATTTCTTTTTCCCTTCTGGCAGATGTATCAAACCCAATCTTTGTGCAGAGCTGTAGCACTAAGCCTTGTTTTGGTGTGGTAATACCACAAGGCAGAGGTGGCAGAGCATGGTTACCAGTCATGTCAGCTTGGCTGTTTTGCGTTGGAAACTTCTCTCTCTCTGTGTAATAACTTTTTTTCAGACATGAAGGACTAACTGGATGTGTTGCTCCCTACCGCTACCTAGATTTTCTACATACTGTTTGCTGTGCTCATCTGCCTACAGCTTTAATATTGTGCTCCTTAAAGAAGGCCCAGATCAATTGCATGAAGAGAAGTGGGATGGGCTGCCCTGAGCTTCTGGAGCCATAGTAATGTGCAGACCAACAATGGCCCAGTGTTCTTCCAGCTGACAATTAAATACTTGGCTCATAAATACCAATATTATGTAATTCCAAAGTCAAGTCAGGAAATTATGACCTATGCAAGACTCTCTGTTTGGGAAGATTTGAGTCTTTTGAAGTCAGTCTGGGGAGCAAAATAGACTTCTCATCAAGAGCTGGTGAGAGCAGCAGTAGTGACTTAATCCTGTATGTCTCTTTGCGTCCATCACCTCCTACCTTGAGATCAACAGCATGATCCAAAGGCCTTGGGGTTATCTGAGTAGGCCCAGTCTCTGCAGCAGTGAGGTAATCATCTGCTGAGGGTGGTCAGCATTTCTTGATGCTGAACTGCAATGGTGATTTACTTTGGTTGACTCTGGAAGCACTTCTGTTCTCCACTGAAGTGCTGCAGCAGGGAAGAGCACTGACTGTTTTCTGGTAGGCAGGAAAATCACAGATTTCACTGTAATTAGAATAAGCATATCAGCAGCTTCAGTCAACTGCCTGGTATCTTCATCTGTAGCATGCAGAGTTATAGTTTCAGTCTGAATTTTTTCTCATCCACAAGCAGAGCAAAACCAGAGTGAAGAGAATGACCTCTGCAAGGGAGCATACACAGTTCATCTCCAGTAGGCTGCTCTCAACTAACCCAGAGTGAAGCTTTCTTCTGTGAACACAGTGAGGTCATTAGGTGGCTAAAGGTACCTTTTGAAACAGAGTTATGTCTGTCACCTACCAAAAAGCATCTCACAAATGCCAAGGATAAGCTTTACACCTGCTGGGTGCTTCTCTGTGAAAACAGTGTCTTTCAGTATGAGTGGGCTTTCTTAATGCAACTGAACATCACCAAGAATTATTAGGGTTTTTTTCCCTCACCTTCCCTAGTTTTAGATAAAACCTTTTGGTTGATAGACTCAAGAAGACTTAAAAGAAAGATTTTTGTGGAAAGATTTTTTCTTCCTTGTCTTTTCTGCTTCTTTTACCAGAAGTGTTCTTTTACACGTGCTTTATGAAAGAGTGAAGGAAAGGGTGAGCAAAAGAGAAATAACTAAAAAAGGAGAAAGAGTTTTTAGGTTAGACATTCTTCTTTCTGGAACACCTCAACAACAACTTTTTTTTTTTTTTTTCCCAGATGTAAAAAAACTTGAAATGAATCAATTGCCTGTCGGTGGTGTTCGCCTTGGTAGATTTGATTTCTGCATTGGAGAGACAGGCTGCAAACAGAACACTAAGGAGGGATGGGCAGTTGCTGGGATAACGGGTCACAGCACCATCACCTCAAATGGCCCCTTTGCCTTCCTCCAGTGATTAGCAGGAGGTGGCTTCCTGTGGTGATTACTGTGTTTTAAGCAGCTTGGTCCAGTTTGGAACAGTTACCTGTCTGCCTGGGCACTGAGAGCACAAGCTCTGGGCTTTGCTGTCTTTGGGATATTAGGTGAAACCAGTGTGATCCAAAACAACTGGAAGCCAACACTGTTCAATGTCAACTCTTATTTGGTTCTGAGATACCAAAGATGCTGGTGGTTTCTGAAATCAGTTAGCAGTTCTTTCAGGAGGAGGACCAGGCTGTCACATTTGCTTTGCTACCTTTTACTGGAAAAGGTCCCCGTAGAGCAGTCGCTGCACAGTCAGCCTTTGAAGCCTTCCCACCAAAGATTCAGCCAGTACAGACGGTGACTCTAATGCAGCAGGTTTGTTTGACATCAGGGCTAGTTAGCAATTATCCGAATCTTGGTGTGAGCTCTTTCAGACCTGTTTTGTTTTTTTTCTGTTCTTCCCTGCCCCAAGCAGACTAGGCATAAAAAAATTCCATCTGCCTAATTTGCAAATGCAGTTGCTTTAATTATGCATCCAAATTGAGAAACTGTATGCTCAAAAGATAGACAGCTAATTCTATACATGCGCAAATTAGCTGTATCCTCCAAAGCCTGCAACACCACAAAACCTGCCCCCTCCAAAGATAACTGTTTTAAAAGAAGAAATCTTTTCTCTTGTAAGTGTACAGCAGCTGAGTCAGCCTGTGCACCAGTTTAGTTTGTTGTCTTGTTGCCATTGCTCATGCAATATTGTTTTACACAAAAAGATAATTGTCTTTGCCCAGAGCCTAACTCCTGCCAACAAGGACCAGAACCACAACGGTTAGATGCTGTGAGTGTACCTGCTGCAACATTCAAGAAATGTTCTACCCCAAGAGATGGCAAGTGCAGAGAAGTGTGATAGAGCAGGGGGAGCTGAGGGAAGGAGGACATAGGAATAGGGATCATAGTAACAGGTGGTAAAAACGGTGGATGGAAGGCTGGAGAATGGGCCAGAGAGCTCATCTGGGTACATCAGCAGCTTCTGCTCTGCCTCGCCAGTGTTCTGCCCTGACCTCTTTGATTGGCATCATAATAGCAGACCCTGGTACTGGTTTTCATTGTGTACCGGTTTTCATTGTGCACCATGTAGGGTACCTTGTGATCGTCCTGAGACTTGGTTCCTAAAGCTCCAGCCTGCTGGTGGCTCTCCTGCCTGTGTGGATCTGGTGCTGCCAAACTGGCACTAATCTCCCCAGATGGTTGTGCCAGGCCTTGCTTTGTCCTCATGGTTTTCTTCCTTTTCTTTTTACCCAGATGAGCAACAAAAGGTCGAATAGTTTCCGCCAAGCCATCCTTCAAGGGAACAGGAGGCTTTGCAGCAAGGCGCTGCTGGAGGAGACGGGGCTGAGCCTTTCGCAGAGGCTGATCCGGCACGTTGCGTATGAAACCCTGCCGCGAGAGATAGATCGCAAGTGGTACTACGACAGCTACACCTGCTGCCCTCCGCCCTGGTTCATGATAACCATCACTATTGTAGAGGCAAGTACGTCAGTGCCTTCTCTCTGGGAGCCCAGCCCACGCTGCCCAAGGCTTTGCTGGGACATGAACAAGGGCTAGAGTGGGACCCGCTTAGATCCAGGCAAGGACAAGCACAAAGCTGACGGCCTTTTTGCCTTACCTGTGTATGTGTGTGTAGGTAGAGACTGTGGTCCTATCTGTCTCCAAGCATGGTTATTAGTCGTTAAAACACTTTGTATGTGCAACTACAGAATGTGGGAAACTATAGCAAAAATTTTTGACGAGTGAAAATCTGGAAAGTTCTAGGGAAACTGATAGTTCAAATAAAGGAATTAGAAGAGAAATTCCTTTATGGTTGCCTCTGAATGGAGAGAAAAAGGAGGGAAGAGAAACTGGGCTAAATATTCTGATCTGCTCATCTGTTGACCAAATGAGATCTTTGCAGAGTTGCTGAGTACTGCGCTCAAATAAGCACAGAGAAGGCTATAATATGGCACTGAACAGTAGGGTGCTGAATTCCTCTGACTCAGTGACTGGTGCATTACACAAAGCTGCCTATGGAGTTAGACTCCTGTGTCGTAGGCTCCGCAAAACAGGGAACTTTCATGCTGTGTGAAGCTGTCAAATGGAAGAAAAATTACTGTACATTTGACTTTTTTTTTTCTCCATGATTTTGAGAGAAGGCATTTGCTAACCAAGGAATCTCCCTGCTTTTCTAGGTTGCCTTTTTTCTTTACAATGGAGTGGTATTAGACAGATTTGTGCTGCAAGTCAGCCATCCCTTATACCTGAAGAACACATTACTTTACCATCCTCAGCTCCGTGCTCAGGCTTGGAGGTACCTAACCTACATATTCATGCATGCAGGGTGAGTACTTACAAGCTGTGGAGATTCCCCAAAGTTCAGGTTCCCCAGAGAGAGGGAGGAGGAGGAAGTGACACAATAAACTCAGGAATATTTTTTTTTTTAAGCCAATTCTAATATGCATACAAAAATCTGAAGCTGTTGTGGAGTGTTGGGCAATGAGGGGCAAACCTTCACAGCTCTCTGAAGGGAAGAGGCAACATCAGGAACTTAATAGATGCTGCTCTTCTCCCTGGCAGTGTTGTGACCACACCTTCCTCTTACTGTGCATTTCCCAGTGTGTATATCCAAAAATTCATCAAATCAAAGCCCAGTGTCACTCTAGAGGAGCTGTGCAAGTGGTAGAAGAAGTCTGCAAAGGTGCTGGACTGGTATTTAAAAACTACATGGTATACTCTTGCTAGACTTCCTAGTTGAGGTTGGAGAAGTCAATTAAATTCCCTGTGACCATGGTGTGTCATCACTTAGTAACATCGTCCCTTCTGTAGGAACTGAGATAATACCTAGAACCCTGAGTCAAGATTGAACTCCCATTTTGTACACGGTACAAACATCAGTGTTCCTGAAGAGCTGACAATCTCAACTGGTGGACAGAGAATGTCCCAGCTAATGCAAAATGAAGGTGCACAGTAAAATGAATCCTCCTTCATCCCATAGGTATGTGGCAGACTTGGGAAGAAAACACAAGGCATGGGGATTCTAACTCAGCGCTAGTCCTCCAAAGACCCAAAGAAACCTAATTGGGTGATGTTTGTGACGCCATGGTGATGAGCAAGTGTCACAGGAAAGTTCATCCCTGTACAGAACACTCTACCCGCTCTGAGTAGTTTTTCAGATCATAATCTTCACACATTCCTGGCAGATAATTGCAATTTGCTTTAATACCATCATTGAAAAATCACAGCAACAAGCTTTTTAGTAGTAGTTTATAGTTTGAAACAGGATAAAGACCCTTTGTTCTTAAATAGGAAGCCTATATTCCCATCAGTCAATGTTCCCCTATGAAAGGCCAGACAGATCAAGCTGCTCTTTTCATTTTTCGATGGAAGACATGCTGATGTCTCTTCTCTGCCATGGAATAACTGCCTTGGTGTGTAATTGCCCTTGAGCACAAGGTGTGTTTTTGTCTCTGGATAAAAACTGTAGGACAGAACAGATTGCACCCAAAGGCAGAGTAGGAAAAATGTATAGATGAAACTTCTGAACGTGGCAACGTGCATATCTACATGCTAAATCCCTCCAGAAGTCCATTCTATGTAGATTTCAATCTGCAAGTGGAGGCTTATTTGGCTTAGACAGGAGGCAAGTTATGTAAAATGAGAATTGGAAATCTCTATCAGTGAGGATGTGGGGAAAACTGGGCTTGTAAGAGGAGGAAACACTTGATTTGAGCTAATGTTAGCTAATTTGGATCTGGGTTTGCTTCTGTTGGTGGTGGTGTTCTACTGGATCACTTCTGTAACCACAGATTGCTTCGGGGTACTTTTGAAGAGAAGCACCTGCAGGAGGACAATTTTTGCAGCATTGAAATATCTTCCTGCATCAGCTGTGCCTGCTTGCCTAACCTGACCGAGGTTACTGGGTCCTGCAGCAGTACCCGGCACTCCTCACACATTCTGGCTGTAAAACCTTTCAGGCTTATTTCACATCTGTGGCTGGCTCAGATGAAACTTGGGGAAGGTGGTGTGTGGGACACTTGTTGTTTTTGTGACAGATTCCAAGTTCTTTAGTTATCTAGCCTTCTAAACAATGGAGAGCCCTGTTGGAACAATAAACCCCCTGATTTATCTGGAGTTAGGCTAAATGTTCATTTATTGCTAACTTCTCTGTGGTAAGCTCCTTTCATATCAGGAGAACGGATAAATCTTGGAAAGGTAATAACGTTTGTTAGTGGAAGGCCATCATTCTCCTCTTGTTTTCAAATGAGAGGCTAACACAATGCCATGGGATCTATTGTTATCCTGCTTCCAGCTGAGACTTTAAAATGGTAATGTGAACTGCTCCTTAATTTAGTGTGCTCGGTCTGTTGGGGTTTTTTTGAAGAGCAAGTGACAGCCGGAAGATGTCCAAGAAGACAGCAGTTGCTAAAGCTTGGCTGTTTGTGCGTCTAGAAAGATTCCAAAAATATATGGACTGTGTGTTGATCCTGATGGAGGGAGCTTTGTCAAGGGCTGAAAAGGCAGGCAAAGTTGTAAATTCTGCCCTTCTGCTTTTCAGGGAAAGCAGACGTTGATTATCTGGGGCCCACGCATTTGTAACACTGCCATAACTAATGACTTGCATTGATGCTCAGTTGCATTTGTTTGGTCCTGGGGAAGGAGAAGGTCTTTAATAAATCAATGAAATTGTCATTTCAAGAATGACGCATTCAGCACTGGCAAAAGCTAATTATATTTTATGGGTGCTTATTGACTGTGGAGCCTTCAAAGCTCTTAGCACGATGAGGAGGAGAAGTGAATGGGATTGCTCCTGGAGGAAAGTCTTTTAAGAACAGCTGTGAATCAGAGCAGCCAGTTTAGAGTCTAGGATAAACTTTGTCCAGCTCTTACAAAAGCTTCCTTTGAAAAATAAGACCCAGCGCTTTGTGTGAAAATGTCAAGTGCTACCTCATGACGTTGACTGTGCCAGCCAAAGTTTCTTCCCTCTCCTCTGTAAAAGGGCACTTGGATGCTATGACTCTTCTGTGATCTGAGTTTGACCTTTGCTGGTTGTTTGTGATTTAGTTCCTAAGCCCGATGAACATGCAAGATCAGAATGAGTGCCAAAATATGCCCGTGCCCAGTGGCCTCAAAAGTCTTGAGCGAGGCAATAAAAGAACTCAGTTACATGCAACAGTTTCCCATGATGACAAATTGCAGTGCTGAGTATCTCGTGCAGGAGAGAAATTTATCCTTGGAGAGTAATTCTGGAAACAAACCTATTAAGATATCTGGAAAGGACTGTTTCCTGCAGTATCAGTTCTGGCAGTTTTTTCCGGTCCAACTTTAAATTCTCATTTATGAGACTGTTCTGTCATTACTGCATCTCACCATCAGCATTTGTCTCTGATGTCTATGGGAAATTGCTATGGAAACATGAAGAAAGACCAAAACAGTGAAAATGCATGGAACTTAAACCAAAGATTGTTAGTGGCTGTCTATGAGCAATCCTTTTCTTATATAAAATAGGATGTAGATTTTCAGTGCATAGCTCCTTTACGCTCTTGCCCCTAAGAAATGCTAGCCTTCTGCGTGAAAGGTGCTGCTGGATCATTTCAGTCCACCTCCTTTGTAAACGGACCCAGGCACTCTTCCTACAGAAAACTGCACACCTGGGTCCAGTGGGATGTGGCCATTCAGCAGGATCACAGCCCAGGGTAAATCTCAGACACTAGGACAGTATTGAGAGGATTGTGTTCAGGGTCCTGCTGCTGTTGTTACCTCACTGGAAGATCCTGCAGATGGCAAAGGCACGGGTAAATATTTGTACAGAGCTTTGAAAAGCAGCAAGACAGTTTTGTTAAGTAGTATTGATTAGAGCAACAAAGAACTTGCTTTGAAACTATTGATTCAGCACAGGAGAAAAGTGCTACTCTGGAGTCTTTACCAAATATGCACATCTTAGCTGTGCCTCTGTACCTCTAGGCTGCAAAAGGTCCTACACAACACAGCTTTTCCCATGGTGTCCAGCAGGAGTTTTGCTGTTGACTGTGATGGGAACAAGGGAAGATGAACAGAAAGCTTCAGTGAGTTCACCTTGTGTCTCACTGGTCACTTATCCAGAGATAAAAATGTTGTCTACTTCCCATTCTGACGATGATCGCATTGAGGTAGTCACAGCAGAAAAGGGTGAGGAGTAGATAACTCAAACAGTAAAGCAGTATTGTGTGTCACAGGGAAATGGTGACTGTCTTGGGACTGCCAGGCTTACCTTGCTCTTGGCTTCATACCTGCTGCCCAGCACAGCAGTGTGGTACCTACAGGGAAAGGATGAATCATTAGGAGAGGAGAAGAGAGGAGCAGGTCAAGTTTCTGGCTTCTGTTCCAGGCTCTGCTGCCATCTTGCTGCTTTTTTGGACAAGTTATTTAACTTATTCAAACATAAAGAAAAAAAATAAAAATCTCATGAAGATCCAAACATGCTATGAAGTCTTTCACTGAAGAGACCTGGATGGATATGAAGAAGATAACGAATAGCAAGGAGGGAAGAAATGTTGCAGCTCTGTCTGATATTTTTCAGGAGCCATTAGTTTTCCCAGTGTTACAATCTACTTTCACGGAGCAGGTGCTATTTGATTTCCTTGCCAAGGTATCTCTGTCTCAAGGGTAAAGAAGGGAGACAAAGAGTTAGAAAAGAGGACAACTGTTGTTTTTCTTTACCACAGGATAGAACACCTTGGACTCAATGTTGTCCTTCAGCTCTTGGTTGGGGTTCCCCTGGAAATGGTGCATGGAGCTGCGAGGATCAGTTTTGTGTACGTTGCTGGAGTTGTGGCAGGTAGGTGAGACCTCTGGATGCCCCAGATGAGAAGCATCTGAAAATTGTCTGTGTTGACTTTTGTGTAGGAAAAATGTTGTGTGACATTTGGGTGTCGTAGAAGAGCAGTCACTGATCTTCTGTGTGTTGAAATTCTTTTAGAGGTTCGAAGTGGGAAATATGCTACAACGTGACATCTGTTTCTAACCAGCCATGGGCTCTGTTTTTTTAGGAGACCTGCTAAAAAAAACCAAAAACAACAACAACCTGTTACTTTAAATTAGCCTTGCTTTAGATGGTCTTCCTGAATGTGGAGGTCATGCTGTTCCTTTCCTCTTGTATCTCATAGAGGCCTAGGAAAGGTGACATCATAGGCAGCACTGCATGAAGAGTCTTTTTTTTTTTCCGGATCCTGTGCCATTTCTTCCTCCATTTTTCCTGTGCTGTCTGCTTTCTACAACTGGAGTAAGCAACAAGTATTTCGTTGTAGATTGTGAGCAGTGCACAGCTATCTGGAAACTCATTTAATCGTGAAGCCATGGAGTTTGATTGATTTTTAGTTTGTGCTGTATTGTTTTTATTTATGTTTGACATTTCCAGCAGTTTGGAGGTGATGAAGGTTAGCTGACAATAGATCAACATCTAATTAAAACAGAGGGAGAGTGGAAGAACAACCAGGGGCTTTGCAGTGGAACTCAGACAACAATTGACTGCCTTAGTTCAAGATTTATAGTGATGTTTTTTCCTTGCTACATAATTTTTATTTTTTTTTTCATAATGAGCAGATAAAGCTTTTGTAAAATGGGCTGCATTGGGTACTATAAATCCTACATTCCAGTAGAGAGACTGTGGAAAGAATAATTGGACTAGGACACAGGACTAGGTGTGGTACAAACACCACACTATTTAATGCAACAAAAGGAGTGAGCAGACCAGCTCCACCATCCCTTGCCTGTTATTTTAATAAGCACTGGAGTGGTCCCCAACCTGCAACTTCTCAGACATAAGCTTTTCTACATAGATCTGTCTACTACACCCTGGGGCTTCATTTATTTATGTGCAAATACACATTGCACATCTGTGCCAGGTAAGCAAAGCAAGCATTGAATCTGCTGCCTTTGAGCCCAGGTGAGCACTGTGTGTTGCTGGCTGCCTCTCAGATTCCTGTGGCTGTGGACTTGCTGGCAGGGTCTGCAGGGCCAGAGGTAGGTTTTACTGGGAATTGGGCTGGGCTGAGAGCCCAGAGCTCTGGAGGCTTGTAGCTAGTGACTGAGTGAGGCTCACTAGACCACCTGACATTAGTTCATTTCTGCAACACAAATGATCCCTTTCTTTTTTTTCTCAGACAGGCTGCCACAGCCTCATAGACTTGCTTTTCATGCTTTATGAACTATAAATTGTGGAAGAAAGTACCAAATGGAGAGGGAAAACTTCCCTTCCTATGCAGGACAGAACTACAGATGTGACCGGACAGTCCCACACAGAAAATCATCCCGTGATGCCCTTACCTGTTGGAGTTATTAGTTATTAAACATGCTTTGTTCTTTGACACATGGCAGTTCAAGAAAGAGGCATGCTTTGCTGAGAGTCTGGCAGTGTAAAGATAACAGAGCTCCTAAACAATCAGGAATAAACAGTTAAATAGAGGTATGGACCACAATGGCCAGTCCCTACTTTTGTGGATTTTTTTCCTCATTTATTTGGCTGTAAGAAAAAGGAATGTCAAGACTGAGATTGAGACTGAGGGTATATGCTTAGTGCAGTGTCCAAGGACTTAACTGGAAGTTCTCATTATTCCTTTCTTAACTTCTCATTAACTTTTTCCTTAATGGCAGTGTTTAAGAGCTGAGCAAGTCTCAGGGCTGTACAGTGAAGGAGGGAGCTGTCAGCAGAGCTTGGCTGGTGGAACCTCAGCATTTTCTTGACCCAGAATCAGCTGAGCAATTAGCTAAGAAGTTTGTTAGATTCTGTACTACCAAGGACTCTCTCAAGATTTGCCACTGACTCTTTTTCCCGTTCCCGCTTGTCACAAAGATCTTCGTTATCTCTGCCTTGTGACACTAAGTCTGCCTTTATCTCTCTATCTCTTAAATTACTCTTAAAGTTTGCAATGAAAGGAGCTTTGGGCAGATCCAAGCCTCCAACTGGGATAAGGAGAAGCAGTATCTATGTTTGGATGTGGTGTTATTAGTGGTGCCTTTGTGACTGACCTGTCATTTAGCTATCTTGTGTTTACTGCCTCCATCCAGGTTATTTTTAGCTAGTTTTACTCTGAAGTTCTGTTATTTAACTTTGTGCTGTGTTCAGAGGCCTGTGCTAAGTCACAAGTCCACGTTTCCTTCTCACTGTGCAAGTATTTGTCCTGCCAGCATGGGAGCTGCTTCGATTTTTATCTTCAGGTGGGGAACAAGACACAGACATTTTTCTGTCTCCTGCTTCCTTGTTATTTTAATCAGGGTGTAAGTGCCTTTCTGCAGCATGGATTTGAAGATATGTTACTGCCTTGCTTGGCTGCTTTTAAAGTAGGTGCAGAAGAATTGATCTGTCACTGTCTTGGCAGTGCTACAGGACTGAGTAGGCTTCACAAGTCGATTGATTGCCCCCTCTCCCTTCTCTTTATCTGTATATTACTGACCTGCTGCAATTAGCACAAACCAGGGGATGTAGGGTAGGAGAGAGTGTGTTTATTTGGCTGGCAATTGTCACAAACCCTTGTTCTTTCTCTCAGGGTCCCTGGCAGTGTCAGTAGCTGATATGACTGCGCCTGTGGTGGGCTCCTCTGGAGGTGTGTACGCTCTTGTCTCAGCTCACTTGGCCAATATAGTCATGGTGAGTACCAGGATGACTGTCTAACCTCTTTGGAAGCGAGCCAGGTATGGTGGCCCAAAGGGTTGGAAATAAGGCCTGACCCAGCTATTGGTCATTCAGAGCTTGCCCCAGTTAACAGTCTTGTCTCAGCGTCTGGTCCTGGAATGGAGATGTTACACTGCAGTTGATGGCTTGGTTACCGTGATGACTGACAGTTTGCCAGGAGAAACCGAAGATGCTGGTAATCCAAAACTTACCAGTGTACTCCAGGCTATCAGCTCTCCTTGAACAGGCTGATAAATGTTTGGAAAAGAAGGAAGTGACTGGCTTTGCAGAAGTTGCAGGCTCGTTTCTGTCGGCGTGTGCTGTGTGGTGTTAGTGGATACCTAAGGAAATTTAGCAGTTGTTGGATTTGTGTGCAGAATATCCCTTCTCTCCACTTGTGAAGCCAAGACTGAAGCTGAGCCCTGGGTGTACTAGCTATGCATCTTTTTGCTGTTCCACCTAATGAAATAATTTACGAAGGTCAGTAAATACCAGCGTCATCATTCCTCCAAGACTTGGAAACAGAAGCTCATCCAAGGTCCTCAGCTAGGTGGTGGCAAAGCCCAGCATATCTGTCCCTGTGGCTCCTAAGGTGACTGCTGGACAAAAATGGCTTTGCTGAGAGAGGATTCATGTGTGGTGCTGCAGGGTTGTGTGTCTGTCCTGTACCAGCAATGTCAGAGCAGAATAACCATAAAAATGACAGTAATGTGTCCTCTGCTGGTTCTGAGAGAGAAGATAATGCCAGTCAGCTGCAGTAGAGACAGAAAGTCTGTTATATGGGTGCTGGAAGACATGTGTGTGTGTGTTGGTACTTGTGCCAAGCCGAAAAGAATGTTTGCAGGCAGTGAAGGCAGGAGGCACCGGCCACAGCCCGGAGCAGTGCCTCTGTAGCCACTGGGAGCAGGGGAGCGAGTGGTTTCCTGAGCAGAATAGGCCTCCTTTGCTGGCTTCAAGCTTTTTGGAGCATGAATGAGCTTGAGGCTGTTGGCCAAGTCAGGATGGTTGAGCAGCTGCAGAGAGACAGGGAGTGGAGGAGAGGGGCTGCCCCTATACTGCAGGGTTTCTACTGAGGAAATATATCCTTCCATACAGTTATTTTCAGGGTGATTTGTGTTCTCTGCCCCTGGGCTGGCAGAAGCAGAGGAGGGAGTTTCTTGGGTCTCACAGGGTGGCAATGCAGACACAGGCTTTCTTCACACTGAGTTTTGCAGAGTCAGAGTGGGATCTTGGAGGAAATTTTGGGTTTCTTTAGAGGAAAAGGCTTGTGCCAGAGGTACGTGGAGAATCTCTACCAGTTACCTTCCCAGACTTCTTAAACCATTGCAGAGTGACTTGTTAGTGGCACTACTTACTGGCCTCCTCCAAATCTATTTAGCTATTGCTACCTTAGTATCTATATTTCTCTGTTATCCGCTGCCTCTTTTCTCATCTGCCTTTCCCATTCCGGTGGGGGGTTTTTTGCTTTTCTTTCCCTCTCTTCTCTCTCTCTGCTCAATTATTGTCTAGCTGTGATGCTCCCGCATGCCAGAAGATGTGCTGGCCAGTTGCTGCCAGAGCACCCCATCCTGTATGGGTGCTGCGAGCGTGCTGCGAAGGGGAGGAACTGTTGCAGGCAGGGTCTCTTGAATCTTCTGTTCCCTTGTGCCTCCTGGTAACCAAAGGAAATGAAAACACTTCTCCCTGTAAAAATAAATATTTGTGGAAATAAATACATAGAATAACCAACAGGGGGAAGCAATAAAGTATGTCACCCTAAGGAAAAGAGTGAGAGGAGGAATTCTGAACAGCTATATGGAAATGAAAACTGAAGGAAGCTGCACAGTATTAATCAGCATGAGTTCAGAGCCTTCTGGCTGGGTTAGGTGTCTCTGTGGAGAGAGAAAATTAGTTACTTGTTTTGTAGAGATTGCATTGTTGCAGTCGCAGAAGTGATTTACAGACAGATCCCACATAAAACTTGAATATATGTAATATGTATTGGAGAATATTTCTTCAGCAGGCTGAAAATGCACTGGGTACCATTATAGTTAGGCTAAAGAATTTGCAAACTTTCTTTTTTTTTCTTTTTTCATTCCTTCAGTGTGATGGAAAGGGAGGTTTTCACAAGAAACTTGGGTAACTTGGTATCTCATATGGCTTTCAACAGGCAAAATGTCATTTAGTCAATATAATAATAATTATAGTGTTGTCATACACCTGAGTTCTCCAGAACATTGCGTCTTTTTCTGCTTTGAAATTTCATGCAAGTGGAAAAGGAGGAATTTAAATATTTCCTCTAGGATTTCTATGATTCAGAGATTCTTACTCCACTGTACTGATTAATGACCAAGCCTGAAGGCAGAGAGGCCAAATCCAGACTTTCTTATGGTACTGTTTCTTTGGTATGCTTTTATTAAGGTCTTTGTTATTTGTGTTGCAGTATTTCAGGGAGCCTGAGGTACAGGCAGTACCATGGGAAATGCACAGCAGGGCTTGAGCACACTGAGAAATGCCCTCACAGGTGACAGTGTTGGATTTCCGAGTTAATCATAAATTGTGTGATGTTAACCAGAATGATGCTTGTGTAGAATGCTAGGTACTTTCAAACAGAATTTTATTCTATGTGGTCTAATACCACAGGGTTTTGTAGGGTAGATAAACTCAAATATTTTCAGAAGTCAGAATTTAAGGTGAAACAACATACTAACATGTTAAAAATTAGTCTGTTTGAAGAACAGAGAATGGCAAGGCCAGCCAAGGATCACATCGCACCAGCTGGATCTCAGGCAAGCAAAGTCAGTAAGACTGTCAGGCAGAGAAGTTATGGCCTGTCCATAGCTTGGACATGTCTGCAATAGACCCTTTATGGTTATGTCTTCTGAGATTGACAGGTCTGTGTTTGGTGTGGTGAGTGGGCTGTTCACAGCCAGACAGCAAAAGCAGCTAAAGGGTTTTGTTTCAAGGGATGGTTGTCCTTGATGCTCTTCCAATGTAGTTCTGAGTGTAAAATCCCTCCAGGTTTGCAGGCAGCATCACTTTGTTTTTCTTGTCTCTTTTCCAGAACTGGTCAGGAATGAAGTGCCAATTCAAACTGCTGCGCATGGCTGTTGCCTTGATCTGTAGTAAGTATCATGAGATACTTGGCACACACGCAATCCTGCTTTGTCTGTCCTTGTCATAAGAGTTGGTGCTGATTCAGAGAGTTTTAACTTTACAGCAGTTTTGGTAGGAACTTGCAGCTGGACCTTCTGTCAGCAGAAACCACATCGCGCTCAGATGCAGATTTTGGCTTTCAACACAAACATTTTGTAAATGAGGGTTTGTTGTTAGCCAGCATCTGTAGCTTGTGGCATTTGTGAAGATCGAGGACTTAAGCTTCTCGTCTTTGAATTCGCAAAGAAGCGGTGCTTTCGTAATGATAATACCTGGGTTTCCTAGAGCTCTTGCTATCTGGGATGGCAGCACATTAATGAATTATCTTCCAACCATATCCCTAGGGTGGCACAATAAGGGAAAATAGGCCATGTATTCCTCACAGACAATTGTCTTCAATGTCTAACTCTTTTTTTTTTTTTTTTTTTTAATGGTTTTGGTATAAATGTTGGAAGGTGAATATTCCCTCACTTATCTACATTTCTACTGTGTGACACAACCCTTAGCAAGTCATGGCTTCTCAGCTTCCCTATGCTTACCGTACAAGGCAGTTTCTCCCTTGCCATCTCTTCAGCGGTGCCTGCAAGATGGAGTTAAAAAGGGATAGATCTAGGCAAGTAATTTCTTTTTTTTCCTCCTCCATTCCAGTGAGCTTTGAATTTGGAAGAGCCGTGTGGCTGCGATTCCACCCCTCTGTTTACCCACCGTGCCCACACCCCAGCTTCATGGCTCACCTGGGAGGGGTGATGGTTGGAATCACTCTTGGTGTTGTCATCCTGAGGAACTATGAGCAGAGACTCCAAGATCAGACTTTATGGTGGATCTTCCTTTCTATTTATGTCATTTTTGTCTTGTTTGCCATCTTCTGGAACATTTTTGCCTACAGCCTGTTGGATCTAAAGCTACCTCCCCCTCCTTGAAAACACGGGACAGAAAACTCGAGAGCGGAAGTCATCTGTCAGCTGTATTAAATGAATGAAGATGGAGGATCTATTTTTATATTTAACTTAGGGGAGGATGATTCTTTTGAACACAAGTGTGTGCTGGAGGAGATGCTTAAATATCTTGTGAAAGAATGGGCTGCTCAGTGTGTTCACAAATCTAGCAGGTACTGTAATGCTGGCTGGCCTAAACCCTGCAGTTTCTCCACTGCCAGGGCTCCCGTTGGGCAGCTTGTGCCTGGGCACTTACCACTTGGTTTGTTAGCACACATCAATATTTTGTATATTTGTATTTTCCAGGTCAGTGCTGGAATTATGGCCAGTTGTTGAACAAATCTCCTCAATGTTACTGACGACTAAAAGGGAAAAAGAGCACACATTTACTAATTAGAGACTTGCATGCTACTCACAAGGCAGCTTGGGTTTGGTTTCTATGAACACATCTGACTGTTCAGCCATACCAGTGCCACTGTCTAATTACTTGAATGGTTCCTAAGATATTTTAGCCTATGGTGAAACCTGTCTTACGCACCTTTCAAAGGAATCAGCAGAACTTGATCACCCAAAGTGATGGAGACTGGTCTTCAACTACAGGTCAAAAGAAATTGCACTATAAACCTTGGGAACTCTTAGTGTTGTGGGCACCCAGACAGAGGTGACTTTTACTGTGCATGTTTCACTTGGTTTTAGTTAATATTTTTTTTTTCCCTTCCAGCCTGTTGTGGCTAGAGGGTGTGACTGGAGTTTCTCTTTTGAGGGATGGAGAAAAGGAGGGCAAATGTTCAATTGTGTTTTTATCAGCTGACAGTCAGGTGCTGTTTTCTATTTCTGGCTACGCTGATCTGACACCTGGTCTGCAGTGAGCTCCTAGCGAGGATCTCAACTCTTCCAGCCAGTTCTTCCTAGAAAAGTGAGAGCAGGATCACTTAGAGCAGTGCAGGGTGGCACCTCCGTAGCCTTTACAGCCATACAGTCCACTTGGGGCCAAATCTCTCCGCTGAAGTCGGTGGAGTTAAATCAGGTCATCCGTAGCACTGCTGTCCCACTGCGGTTGAAGGGGTGTTACCGAGTTACAGTGATCATTGTGAAACTGATAAAACTGGTTTTAAAGTGACTGCTGAATTTGGAGGATGCCTCTTCCTGAGGCAGTGGATGTCCAGGGGCTCCAAGCAACAGTTAGTTGCTGTGATGCCTTTTTCTTTAAAACCTAGGCTTAACCAGTGTTGACCATCTGTAACTGGCCTGTCGGACAGTTCATACAGTTGCCTGCACAGACCTGGGGACCAGACTGGAACACCTATAGCACAAGCAGTGCTTAGAGATACACTTCTCTGTAAGGTGCTTATGTTATTTTGCATCTCGCTTCAGAGAGCTGCCAAACCACAGTCCAGGAACGTGGATGCCCTCCTTTTCTCTCCCCTTTACCCACCTAGTTTGATGTCCTGGATAAATCAGCCATAGGAGTCTCTCCACTAGCTCCTTTCTTCCTTCTTTTTTTTTTTTTTTTTTTTTGCTATTTGTGTACTGGTGCCCCGGCACCAGCCACCGGAGCCTTCCACAGCACCTCTCGCAGGCACTGTAGCAGTTGAGTTTACTCTGTAGCAAAGTGTCTCGGAATCGTGGGCTTTATTCCCTCAGCTGTGTAATTGGTACTGGTAGGCATCTGTCTTTCTAGAGGGGTCATTCACAAGTGCTTATCAGCTGCTTCCTTCTTCACCTCTTCTAGGGAAAAAATCTCTCTGGTCTGGAAGGGTGAAGTTCTGCTCCCACAGTATTGCAGTAGTAAAACTCCTGTTGCCTCGGGGAAGGAGGAGAAAATAAGTATTTCTACAGCCTGGAATAAGTCTTACCTGCAAAACTTGAAACAGTTTTTGCCACTTTTGTGCACGGGAATGGGATCTCTGAGGACAACTGCACCTTTGTTGTTCTGCGTGGCTAGTACGTTGCTCGTGGACACTCTGATCAAGGAACAAGAGGAAAGGATAAGGGTCAGAGCTGTGTTTGCTTTGGACAAGGGGATTAATTCCCCGTGCAGTTTTGATTCTGCAGTTTGGGTCCAGATCAGAGCAGTCATGAGTTGACATGCATCATTTCAGGTGCTGGCCCACCAGTTTGTAGTGGTGGAGCTCACCTCCCTGGGGAGCAGCAGGCAAGCAGGAGATTGGGAGCTTGAATACTGACAGAAGCATGGTTAACATTGAAGGAGCATATTCTTTTCCTCACCTATTGCTAAGCCTTTCTGATTACAAATGCCTCTAAAACAGAGGTGAGCAGAACTGGGAATTCCTCTGCAAGTTTTAGGAAAACTTTGAAAATTTTGGTAGAAAATTTCAATTGCAACAACACCCAGATTATTTTGCCTATAAATTACTAGAGTACAGTATGCACTGATTGACTTTTGGTTTTCATTTCTCAACTGAAAGCTACTTAATCCTCATCACTTTCTCCCCAGGAAAGGTTTCTGTGCCTGCCAGTGATGTGCTTTGGGGTGAAGCAGCAAGATACTAGTTCAGGGGCCGCCGGTTTCTTCATCAGCCTGACTCTGGCCAACACATCTTTGCCTCTGCTTGGGAGTAGGAGGGAGCTGAATAGAGTAATCCAGGCACCCTTTTTTGATCCTTTATCCATAGATGGGCATATCTTGAAAACAACTCTGAGGTTGATGTAACTAGTTCAGGTTATGACTTGTTCTTTTAAACTTGTTCATCTTTTTGACTTCCATTCTGTGTCCCCATACCCTGTCTGAGGAAGTATACAAGCAACCCTGGGGATCAGAAAGACCGTATTTTAAAGCAGTACTAGATTTATTGTGAGTGAAGAAACAAAATCTTCTCACACTCCTGCTCCTCAGAGCTGAAATCATTCCCCATACATCATGCAGGTTGTAGACAGAGCCTGTTGTCTGCTACAAATTATCACCTCATGAAGTCAGGAACAGTGCAAAGTGCTTAAGCTTTTAAGATTTTTTATTTTTTTTAGTCACTAAAATTACGCTGTGAAAACTTGTTATGTTTTTACAGAGTATCAGGAAATCTAGGTATGTTGTTTCCCCACACACCCAGGAGTGCCACAGTGCTGCAGTACTGGAGGGCTAATAGCAAACAGGCTTTTCTTTTACCTCCAGATGTCCTTGAAGCTGCTGGCTTATGCTGGAGATGAAATATTCTCCATCCTGCTCCTTTGCGATTCAAGCTTGTCACAGTCGGCAACGTGTTCCTGAAGGAGCTGTCCATGGAGGGATGGTTTGGGTGTTTGGTTTGATTTCAGCTGCTGCCAGGATTTTACACCAGTCAGATAAAACGTGAATCTGTTGAACCTTATAGATGTGCAGTTCTAGAGCAAAAGGCAAGGACTGTTACCAATGTGCCGGTCTGAACAGTGCACAGTAGAGGAAGTTATTTTATGCTTGTGTCCTTGAGTGAGGATGCAGCACCTGGAGGGCGAGGGGAAAAAAACCAAAAACTGTGAGCTTGTTCTGTGCTGGACTTGCCCTTTCGTGAGTAGATTGCAGCACTGGTCCAGTGAGGGTGGGTGTTGGGAGTAGTGATGCAGATTGGGAGAGCCTGGGGTGCTGGCTACAGAGCTCCTTCGGGGACACCTGCTGGCAGCACGGCGGCAGCACCCATGGGTCCGGCTCCAGCCTGTTGCTGATCCCTCATCCCAGAGGAGAGGGCAGAGAGCTGGCTCAGACAGCTGTGGGGAGAAAAAAGGAGGAGGAGAACCAGGTAGATCAAAGTCCACGGGGTTTGAAAATAGCACCTTTTATTCCCAGACTCTTGGAGGCAGGTAGAAGTTAATTTTGCACACTGTCGGTAAGAAGGTAGGAGGGAGGAGGGGAAGGGTTTTAATGGAGTGGTGGCAGAGGAGGTTACCAGAAATAGTCTCTGAACGAGGTGTAGAGGAGTTGTAAAAATGCTGATGAATTTACTTTTGCCGAGTTCTTGAGATAACATCTCATGTCACTTTTTCCCCATCAGTCGATGAGGAATCTTAGCACTTACGTGGCATATTGTGATTCTTCTCTGCTTGCTCCTTTAACAGTAGGAAGTATTTTATCAATGGGGGAAGCCACAGAAGTTACCATTGCCTGAGGTTGCTGGACTAGAAATAAAGCTCAGGGATTCTGTATCCCAAGACGGTGCTGCTTCTGATGGATTGTACTGGCCATGCGGTTTAAATCAGATTAGATAGTTTCCATTTGAACTGGGGTGGGAAAGATGGAATCTGACACATTTACAACTGGTACTAAAACAACAGTTATCTTCTGACCTCACAAGATAGCGGCTGTTTGGTGCCAATATTTAGTCTCCCAGGATCGTGGGTAAGACTTCCACATGTACTTTAGTGAGTAAAGAGCTCAAAGTCTGTCTGTTTACATAGATCCAAGCTCAGCTCAGTTGCTTTGGAAACCCCATCCGCTGGCTTTAGCCAAAGTGGAACTGGAGAATATGGATGCAGTTCCACACCAGCAACCTCTGGAGGCAAAGTGGGATCTAGAGAACAAAGGCCAGCACCTCTGAGGTTTTAGCCTCTTTGAATATTGCTGCTGTTCTGTTTCTTTTCCAGTAGTGACTGCTCCACAGTGCTCTGTGATATGACTGGAAAGTTCCTTCTGCCATCACCGATGCTGAGAGCTGGTTATAGAGGAAAACTGCATTTTGCAGCTCTGTAAAGAGCTGCAGACAGAAAGCAAGCTTGTTTCAAGGTAATGCATTTTCAATGTCACCATTAATCACTGGCTTTTAATTGGAAAAAAGCTTTCTAATGAGGTGTTTCTGAAATGCCAGTAGCAGTACAGACAATTTTTGTTCCAGGGGACTTTATAACAGAGCACAAAACATTCGCTAGGCCTGATTCAAGTAGCAAAAGTACCTTAATTTTCCAGGGAGCTTAATAGACACGTTAGTCACTGCCTGTCTCCTGACTCCCCCACAGTGTCTGTTTAGTTTGCAAATAAAGCTGGATTTATGCAGCTTTTCTTTTGCTTACACTGCTAACGCTAACAACACAGCCAAGTGTTAAACACAAAGCACTAAACAATGTAATTTGCTGCCTTAAAATACTGAACAAATGAGACTTTCCCGTTAAGGGCTAGTGAAACAAAATGATATTTGCGAGGTGAGACGCTATGGTACGTTTCCAAATATTTTTGTATTGTGTACATTCTGTATATTTTTGTTGTAACAATATTATTTGAGCACAGAATCCATTAAATTTTTTTTTGGTGGTTTTTTTTGTTTGTTTTCTGGTTTTTTTTGGTGTATTTTTTTTTCTTTTAAATAAAATTGAGCTGTTCTACATCACAAGCCAAAAAACAACTAAGAAAAAAACTTTCAAAGACAGTTTTGTTAGTTTGTCTACAGTTAACATTGTACTTAACGAAAAGAGCAATTTGATTTGAGCCCTGCAGTGTTACTCTTTTAATAATGACATTGATAACTTATTTTTTTTGTCTTTGTAAAAGATAATGTAGAGAGTGAACTGCTGCTTTATTTCTGCATGGGATATAATGAGGATGCAGAACCGACTTGGGACTTGTATTGGAATTCAGGTCTTGTCCCACCACTTGACAACTGACACTTTAGTGCAGTAGCGACCTCAGAACTGCAGGGAAGCTGAAGACCAAGTACATTAGACTGTTTAAATATTTTTATTCGAGTGTTCTCTTTTAACATCAGTCTCTGCTGAATGTCTCGAAATCTCAGAGCCCAGTTCATTGTTGTCTCTCAAATCCATAGTGGGAACAACCCATCCAGGAAGTTCTGCAGCAAACCTCCAACTGATATAGTCATTTTGAGATAACTAAAATAAAATTCCTTCCACCGATGTGGAACGGGGAGGCTTATTTTGAAACATATTTTGTGGTTTTGTTGGGAAACATTGGATTAAAGTGTAACTTGAAGAAATGAAGATGCAACTAGCAGCAGTTCCTGTCAGATTTGTTACTCCTAAGAGGAGGCAGATCACTGCTACCATATGTGAGACTCAGCTCTTGCTGTTAGTTTTCTGCACCTAACTGAGCTTTCCAAGATACTTAAGTCGCTGTATTCATTGGTTGAGGACTTTCAGGTGGGTTTTCTCAGTTAATACAGGAAATGTTACGGTCTGCCAGCACCATACACTTTTTTTTTTTTATGCTGGCTAAAATAATTTTAGAAAGGAAAACTGCAGGACAGAAATACTACCACTGCCAGCATATCTGTCGCAGAGAAGAAGCCAAAAGCTGACAGCTTTGATACTCAGCCTTGATTACACAAACTCATAAAACTCATTATCATTTTATTCCCATAGCACCAATCCTATTTGGTATAGTAAGTGTTGCTCATTAGTGCTGGAAAGAGAAATACTAATTGGTTTATCTGCTACTTCTCTTGGGAGTAAAGAGGGAGGGGAGCCCAAAATATTCAAATCAGACCTTGATCTTTCAAACTGCAAGAGGGCTGAAGCAGTTAAATCTAAACTTGCATTCTTAACATTGGCCTGAGGGATTTGGGGTTTAGTTGGGTTTGGGAGTTCTGGGTGATTTTGTTTGTTGGGTTTTGTTTTTGTTTTGTTCTGTTTCCCCCACCCCCCGAGGGTTTTAAATCAGACACTTAAAACTACAGTAAAAATCTTCCAGGTTTGCAAATTTAAGTGCACATCTCAGCATCTTCTCTGACCTTTTCTGTGTTTCATCCTGAGCTTTGAATAGCTGATTGCTGGAGGAAGCCGTGTATAATACTTTCCAGACCTTCATGCAGCTAAACCAGCTGCTTCTGCATTATTTATTATGCTTTTGTTTAATTTCCTTTTAGTAGTGGTTTGGTTTTTTTTAAATAGAATTAATAATGGAGAGATGCCAGTAAAACCTGTAAATTCATGGGCTATCAGGATGTATTTCAATGTGTCCTTGTGAGCATCTTCAGTTTAGTAGATGGGTAACTGGATAGCAAAGTCACTGCAAAGCTGCCAGAAGCAGGATGATGTTAAAACAAAGGTTGCAGAAAGCAAGTTATGTTTTCCGTAATGCCAGCCACCTTCAGTGCTAGGAAAATTGAGGAAAAGGAACTTGCAACAGAAAAAGCTGTAACCGAAGCTGTCCACATGTACCAGTACAAATTCAGTGGGACCAATACTGAGCAATGCAAGAGGAGAGGCCCCAACAGGACTAAATTTTAGTATTAAGGTTGAAAATATCTGGATTTTCAAGAGTGATTTATGATAATTTACCTAGCAAGCAAAACAAAAAAAATCTTATTTAAGTAAGTGTAGTACAGGTGATAGGATAATTCAGGTTTTAAGGGGCCTCAGAAGGTCTCCAGTCCAACCTCTTGCACAAGACAGGTAAGAGGTAGCACAGGTTGTTCAGCACATCAGCCAGTTTATTCTTGAAAACTTTCAGGGTTGAAGACTGGGCAAGGTGGGTTTTACTGAGCGATGCTGACTTACAAATAAAATATTCTGAAGAAAAACATTGTTACTTTTCAGATCTCCTGCAAATGAGAGAATAAGGGGGTTGTTTTCTTTCAAGTTAATCTTATTTTCTTCTCTGACCTGCCCACGTACATTGTGTGTCATCTCAGCTGTCAATATGACACTTGCAAACTCCTGCACATTACCCTGGCAGCTCCTCTGCAGCATGTGAATAAAGAGAGATGCCAAAGACAACACTCACCTGTAATTTAATGTAGGCAAGCTATTAAGTATTTGAATGTGTTTTATTATAAACCTTATTATAGGCTCAACACAGCAGTGTCACAGAAAAGAGCACAACTTCCATCATCCCAGGGTGCAGCACTGGCAGATCAAAGAGTCAAACTTCACTGCATTAGTAAGACTGCAACAGTTACTGTTTCAGGGAGAGCTGTTCAAATACTCTCCTCAATTAGGTGTCCAAACAACTCCTGCTGCAAAGGACAGCAACAGGGAGTTTTGGTTTTATCACCTTTGCAGAAATGGTCCTTGTTCACATGGTCATTCAGAGGCCTTGTGACTTTCGATTCCAGCTGCAGTCAAAGATTTTCTCCAAGTATTCTGCTGTCTGAACATCCTATGATGGGAGTAAGAATTCATTGCTAAAATACAATTACATGTTTTAAGTCTGAATAACTTGGAAACTTAGTTTACTTCAATTTCTAACCAAGTTTCTATTAATTTAAAGTTAGTATTTAATCTGTAAAATGTTCAGGTTTAATTCTCCACACATGAAAAACATTAGTTATGCAAAGTGGGTAGTAAGAACATACAATGGTTTGATCACAACACAAACTAACAAAGAATAGAATTCATCAAATAGCCTGGGAATTAAACATGTCTGTCCAAGCACAAACAGCTTCCTAACCTCTGTTCAGTCTTAATGCAATTCTGTCTCGTACCAACAAGTTGCTTACCTAGAAACAGCAGGACAAGCTGCCAATTTGAAAGTAGAAGGTGGAAACTACCTACAGACTTACTTATTTTAGAAGAGAAGACAGGTAACATGATTAATTCATTTACTATCATTTATCCACATGTTTGTGCTTCTTTATCTATTAAACAAAAGTAACCAGATCTTAATGATTAGACATGATCATTTTAAACATACTTAAAATACTTAAAACACTGAAGTGCTTGCCAGGTAAGAGATTTGGTGTTAGTTGGTTGGTTTTTCCCATGCAATGACTGAAACCCAAATATCATAATTTCTTCAGAAAAGGAGCAAGTCATTTGGAGAATCTGGTAAGCACTGAACACTATGCAGGGGTTTCTAAGATGTGATATTTACACATTAAAAACCCCTCATACTACTTTCTCTAAAAAAGGGAAAAGACAGATGAAACTGCAACTTAGGTTTGACTCAGGGTAATACTTTTAAATATAAATTAAAAACCCTGCAATAGTGAAACTAAGCTGCACAGAAGAAATGAACGATTTATACAATACTCTCAAACGAATACAGAATAATTAAGATAATTTTAAGCCACTGCTGTTTCTCTCATGAATTCCTCAAGGACAGTCACTACATTTCTGGCTTCTGGCATTTCTGCATGTTCTACTTTCACAATCTTCAGAAGGATGTCTCCGCTGCCACAGTTCTTTAGAAACATGTAACACTTGAACAGGGCATAGTGGTTCATCTCAGCCTGGCGGATAAACCTCTTCAGGTTGTTAATGTCTTGTATAGCCTGCGAAGAGAGTGACAAGAGCATTTTCTTATCCTTTTACGTGGAAAGACGACATACGATCGTGGAAAAGTGAAGGAAGAAGAGAGAAACATTTCCAATAGGAATTTTACATTACTACTCAAGAGGAATGTAATAATTGAGTTACTGTCTTTGATGCATATTATCAGTTATTGTAACGATGCAAAATGCGTGGACACATCAACTTATAGCAAAAGTTCTATTATGACAGATCACCTAAGAAGTGCTAACTACTGAATCCGTGTTACCCAATTACATGATATTGTGTGTGCACAGCTCAAATTAACAGTATTTTAAGAAGAAAAAAGAAAAGGAGTGGATTTTCTTTAAAATATGAGAAAATGCCTTTAGAGTACGCACTGAAGAAACTTTCACGCTACTTTATATTCTGGTCTTGTCAACTACAGTAAGCCAGTCCTCAACATAAACTACAGAGTTAATCAGTTAATGACACATAGATCTCATCATTTGCTCCCTCGGTAACCCTGGTATCTTCTCCAAATCTCTACCATACGTGAACAGGTACCTTCAATTTGAAGTTTTCCAAAATCTGCCGGAAAAGAAATGGATTTCCACCTTCAACACCGTTCACAAAAGCGTGCATCCAGTCCTCACAGAATCTGTTGCTTCCTGTTACATGTTCAGGACCACAGAGAAAAGATGAGTAAAAGTAAATGAGTTCAACATAAATATATAGCTGCATTCACCTGGTTTTAATCACTCTCAGAAAACTGGTAGTAGTATGCCTGGGCCAGGAAGTAAGTCTTAAGAAAAGCAAACAGCTACAGTGATTACATGAAATGCTGTTCTGATTGTTGAATCCCTTTTCACAACATCTGCTAAAAATACAACAGAGAAAACTACGTTTTGCAGCTTCCCCAAAGTGTAAAAGTTGTAGTTCTGTGGTCCGCAAACTAAACGCACCATGGATTTTATTATAAACCATTTTCAAACCCAGTGTGTCTGGTAAAACAAATTACTTTGCTACGTCATAGGAAAACAGGTGTTCTGTTTCCAGCCAGAATCCAAACTTTCTGGGCATGAACCTGTGAGCCTCTGAATATCCTCCACTACCTCTAACATCCACAACTCTCAGCAGCTGAGGGATACAAGCGAGTAACCTGAAGTGTCACGGCTGGAATCTCACCTGCATTATGCAGCTGAGGCAGAGGTCCACTGCAGTCTACAATCATTGACTTGTGCTGTTCCTCAGTCATGGCAATACACAAGGAGGTCATTGTGCCTTCCTGAACAAGCCCTTGGAGGCTGGCAGCTGCCAGAAACCTGACACAAAAAGCTCTGGTGAACTTCTTGCTTCTTTAGGGCTCCTGAACAGCAAGAGCAGGAGGCTGTCGTACACAAAAGCCAAGTTACTCACAGGTTCCTTGGTCTCAAAGTATCTTTACCTGCTAATGTCTTTTTCTGTTCTTTCATCTGCATTTTTTACTTCCACAGGAGTATAACTCAAAGCCTTAAAATGAAGAAAAGAGAAAATAAAAAAAGCTAGATGCAACTTTGATATTACCTCTGTTGCTACATTGTAGTTACTAGCAATAAATACGTGTGGTACTTGAAAAATCCTTCTTTTCAAAGACAGAGTAGAAGCTAAGGGAATTAATTTCTTTTGTTTCCAGTAAATTACATGAGGCACAGAAGCAATACAACATCTCTTTTGATTGAGTTTATAGCAGGGACAGCTTCCTCACACTGTTCCTAATTTTTATTTCAACTTGGACACTACTATTAATTTTAAATGAGTTAACTATAAAAAAAAAAAAAAAAGAGACAAGAAATTTCTAAGTGTTTCCTTAGCAGGAACGTTTTACACATGTTGGAGTCACTGAGGTTCCTTCTGTACAGAAGAAACTAAAGAAGGTACCTTCTTTAGTTCTCCAGTTTGAAATACACTTACAGCATGTAACAAAAAGGTGAGTTTCTCCTGGAAGAGCTGTACTACTCTCTGAATAGGGCATATGGCATTCTCAAACCAGCTCCTCAAGTAGGGCTTAACACAGGTCTCCAGGGTTTTTTGCTGTAACAAGTTGAAACATTAAAACTTTAACCACAAATTAGATTTCAACACAAACAGAAGCCTATTTATAAGCTCCTCAACTCAGGATATTTGGATGTCAGACCTTTCTTAATTTCAAACCACAGTAAACTAAAATAATGAGTTTGACATTTAAAGCTACACTTATGTGGAATACAGCAATGAAGGTTTTTGCATTTCAAGAAACAGAACTGTAATATTATGGTATACACTGAGCAAAGACCATGTGACAGCACACGGCATCAGAGCCTCAAAATGCAGCTTCTGTTAGAAAAACTGTGACAAGAAAAACTAAAAATCCTTGACATTCAGAAGTGCTAAGAATCCAGGTGGACATTGACAGCTTTCCTGTAGACCGTTACTGTTATTAGTCATTTTTCTCTCTGAACCTAACTGTAAGTAACCTTTAAGAGATTTATGACTGACACAAAGAAGTCTCCTCTTTTTTTTTTTTTTTCCCCTTTTGACTTATGTGGTTGATAGCATTTTAGACACTGTCAATGTCTACAGTGAATCAAGTATCTCTCTGTTTCAAACTGGTACTTAGAAAACCTTTGTCTCTATAGACTAAATCTTTCAGATTGTCCTAGTAATTAATTTGCATAAATAGTAATTTTCACCACTTAACACAAAAAAGAAAAAAAACAAACAAGTAAGGCCTTACCTCCAAAGCAAGGTTTATCTTCAGACTTTGAATGTACTTGTCCAGCTCAAGTCTGAAAGTATCTTCTTAAGGAAAATAAGATGCATCAGTTAAGAGCTGCATTTTTCCCTTTCAGTAAGGCTGTTACTAACATTTTCAGTTACTGGGTGTGCAGAAACGAGCTGATCTCAAGTAAGAAATGGACAAAATAAGAACGTAATTTTTACATCACCTGCCTCTCCACACAGACACAGAAATTTAAGTAAGGATATAGTTCCAGACCTTTCTCTGAGCCACCTAAGAAACAAATCACATATTCTGGAGCAGTGATGTCCGATTCCAGTGTTCCCATTTCTAGAAGATTTTCTTGTTGGAAACGACAGTAATAACAACCGACTTTATATTCTGGTATGCTATGGAGAAAAAGAAGTAAATTATTTTGTTATAGATACATCACGATAATTAGGTGGAAAAAGCAGACATACACGATCTCTGTAAAGCATTTTACCCCCTAGCATTAGCAGCTCCTATGTTCATATGTAGACAGAGCTCTTACATCTTTCTCTTCTCTAGTGTGATCCAAATAATTTTAAAGGAAATAGTCATAAACATATGCAGCATTGTTTAAATGTTCAAACAGTAAATTATTTACTATAATATTTTTCTCAAAACTACCTAGAAAAAGAGGAAAGTACCATGTGTAAAGCTGTTATTAGCAGCAGCAATAGACTGAGAACATGGAATCAGGATGAAACTTAAGTGCAGCAGCAGATGGGAAGATGTGCAGTGCTGCCAATGTTTCTTACAGTTTCTCATTCACAAATAATTTTTAAAATTTACCTCAGTCCCACCGATGCTACATTCCCCATTCCTTCAAACAGGGCTCCTTTAGTAAGACGCTTTGCAATAAAACTGCGCAATTCAGTCTCTGCTTCAGCTGGTAAGTTAGTGTCCAGCAAGGAGAGGCTTTAAAAAAGAAGAAATCATTAGCAAAAAGGAAATGTTATTGTTTTGTTTCTCTGAACAAGTGCAGAACAACCTGCTTCTAAAAGAGGGACCACTGTGATCTCTCCCTGGCTAACTGCAAACTCGCTCGGTGACTTCTGCCCCATCAGAAATGCATTCAATGGTTTCCCACTAGACAAGAAGTCTGGAGCTGTGATGTCAGCTGATGCTGAACTCCTCCGCAGCTGTGAAGAAGTCACTGCCTGTCCTCGGTTCCCGTGCTTCCCCAGCTATTAATGCAGAGCAACTTTACTACAGAGCTTGTGGAAAGATAAAATGTACATTTAAAACTCTTCGATAAATTTTGATTATCTATTATCGATGTGAAGACCTAAGTCAAAACAGAAATGTCTAATATTAGCAGCAGAGAAAACAGTTCAAACTGAGAGATGATAGTTTATGTTCAGTGAGTTCCGTGGTTGCGTCCGTGCCCTAGGTATTCCAGTGAAAGCACCAAGGGAATTTCAGTACGCTTTTACAGGTTTCTGCTTTGAAGGGACTTCAATGTGCTTGCTTACTATGCTCCTATACAGCAGGGAGCTCAAAATAGGATGTTACAGGCAAGAATGCTGTTCTGCAGACTCGCTTTACCTGAAATCTTCGCTGGGGGGTGTCTCTGCCGCCGCGCTGCCGGGACTGCCATCCCCGCTGTCCGCTCCCTGCTGTGAGGATCTGAAAATAAAGCCGTTCCTAGGATTGATTTTACAGCCTTAACACACAGAACAGGGACGAGGGACTGCAGCGGGGAAAGGTATGGCCTGAGGGTGCTTTAAAGCGGGAGCAGGGAATCGAACGTTGTGAGGGGAAAAAAAATAATCTCTTCGGGGAGACAGAAAGGAAAAAATAAAGCTGGAAACTTCCAAGGCCTGGAAACGGGCTTCCCGCGGAGCGGACCCAGCGCGCAGCCGCCTGGCCAGCCAGGGCAGGCCCCGGTGAGCAGCCCCCTCACCTGCAGCTGCGGTAGCCGTAGAGGCCGTGGTAGGTGCTGCCGTGCCGCTCCNGGAGGGAAGGCGGCACGTTTGTGAGCTCAGCCTCGTAACGAACTGGCAGATAGGCGCCGCGGGCCGCGGAGCGGCTTTCGCCCGCAGCCTGCGGCAGGGCGGCAGCGGGAAGCCGGCAGATCTCCTGGGAGCGGCGGGG
>VWZK01007353.1:76636-142139 GCA_013396935.1 Baryphthengus martii
GTTCTGTTAATTTTCTTTGCTCCTCGGTGTGGGGATGGGGCCTGGTTCGTGCCCTTCTTCTGCTTCTCCCCCCGCGCCGCGCGGCCCAGCCCGCCCCTTCCCGCCTGAGGCCTCGGCCTCACGTCCGCTCCCGAAGGCCGGGGCAGGCCGCGGCTTTTCCGGCCCGGCCGGCCCTCCCTGGCGCTCCTGTGCCGGGGTCTTGCGGAGAATGGAGAACGTTTTTTATCCGCGGAGGGAAGAATATTACCGGAAGAAACCCCTGCCTCTGATAAATACAGTTATTCAAGAAGAAGTGGGGCGGATGTGCTTTAAAGAATCTTTTTGAAATATCTTTTGAGGAGGGAGGGATTTCAAATTTGTAACCGTTGCATCAAAGTCACGTGTAATTTCTCAGTATTCAGAAATATTGGAGGGTTTTTCTTAGATCAGCCCTTCACAATCTGCTTTTCTGTTGGGGGATGATTACAGATGTAGCTTTTCTTTCTCTAAAATGTTTCTGCTTAATGTAAAATTGGTTAACAAAGGAATTTATAAGCTATTCTGGGATTTATTTTTTTTTTACAGTCCTATGTCAGAAGGCATCTCTGCTTCTGTTTTACATATTAATGTATTTCTAGCTTTGGTGAAAGTGATGTACACATTAACAAGGAGCAGCTAATAAATAACAGATGTATATTTGTCTCACATAGGAAGATGTGTGTAGAGTGTTTGCTGAAATATTAATGCTGACCTGCAGAAAGGAAATTGCATTTTTCCTCTTCAGGCGCATCAATGGCCGGAAGGGTCTTTGATTTTAAACAGAAAGATTTTAAGCAGAGTTCTTTAATGACTGCAGTGAATTATACAGTGTCGTAAGAATTGATAGCTGGATAACTGAAAAAGGAAAGGAGTTTTTAGCTAAGGCCTTTGTTCTCTTTTATAAATATTTTTTATTGATACTTGTTATTAAATAGGCAGGTCTTAAGTATTTAGCATCACTTCCCTTTTGTGACTTTCAAGTCTATTTCTTCTTTAGTACATTAGTAACTTTTTTTAAATTTACAAGTATGCAGAATAGGAGTGTGTCCACTTAGAAATAACTAAGACTTGAAAAGTATGTGTCAAAGAATATGGAGTGAAATGGTGATTCTGATTGTGTGCGCACAACTGGCCGGTTTTCTACCTCTTGAAGATGGAAATGCTGAATGGTGTGAGAGGGAGGTTTGATTTCAGACATCCATAAAATATTTGTTGTGATTTAAATGCTCAGAGATGCTTCCTAGGCTTCTCTCTCTCTTTTTTTTTTTCTTTATGAAAAATCACAATGATGCTAATTAGTGTTATATGTCATTTTTGGGATTAAATGTTTCCTTAACAGTCTTCCATAGGTATTGTAACAGGGATTTTGATGATGAAAAAATTCTTATACAGCATCAAAAAGCAAAGCACTTTAAATGCCATATATGTCATAAGAAACTGTATACAGGACCTGGGTTAGCTATCCATTGCATGCAGGTAAGAGTTTTAGACTTACATAAGCTTTTCTTACCAGTATCTAAAATTGGAGTGAATAGTGAACTTAAAGCGGTGCGGGGGTTGGGGGCTTCCAGAGTCTTAAAAAATGTTGAGAAAAAACCAGCAATAGTCTTTTAGAACAGGAGCTCTGCCGTGTCAGCAGTCAGGTGCAGAGGATGCAGTAGAGATATCTGCCATAATTCTTGGGGTGTAGAAGGAGTGAAGGAATTGTATTGGTGTTCATGAGGCAAGTTTATATCAACTAATTTTAAAAGCTAATTGATTAGGGAGCACATCAAGAAAATGCTTGGCCAGAGAGATTCTTCCATTAAGGATGTTTCTTTTCTATCTTAAACTGACTGAAGAAGCCGTAAAATCTAATCTGAATTGTGGTCAGGAGAATTTTTCTTTTTGTCTTTAGGTACATAAAGAAACAATAGATGCTGTTCCAAATGCGATTCCTGGAAGAACAGACATTGAACTGGAAATCTATGGCATGGAGGGCATTCCAGAAAAAGATATGGAGGAGCGAAGGAGGTTACTTGAACAAAAAACTCAGGGTAAAGTGTCATCTGTCTTGTTACTTGGTATTTCCATGGTCTGTTTCTTACTGATACTACGCTGTGTGATACAGGTCTTGCTTCTCGGAAGACAAAGGGTTGGGCTTAATGCGTTTTCTTTACCAGTCATATAGAAGTTTGAGAGCTATTTTTCTTTTCCTCTTCAGAAGTAGCTGTGTGCTAGTGCAGCTATAACAATTGCCTAATCAATGTGGGGATGGGAATTTTATTTTTTGAGAGTAAGTGGAGGAAAGAGCAGGGGTGAAACAAGCTTCATGATGCCCAAATACTTAGATTTCTTTGCTGTTAAAGTATACCTTTGAACTGCTTTGGTTTATTTTGCACAGCATGAGACTGACATTTCTGTTGAGGATCATTACAGTGTGGGTCACTTTCCTTCTCTTTTTTATTTGTATGTACAGGTAGGCTCACATAGTTTCTCTTTGTAATTCTATGAATTTTTGAACGTGCCGATAAGATATAAATTTTATTACTTTCATTCCATAGAATACATCAGATAAAATGAATTTCCTAGAATGTAATTTGCCTTCTGTCTGACCATATACATTGTACTTCTCAGCAGAGAGCCAGAAAAAGAAACAACAGGATGATTCTGATGAGTATGAAGATGATGAATCTGCAGCTTCAACTTCATTTCAACCGCAGCAAGTTCAGCCACAGCAGGGTTACATTCCCCCCATGGCACAGCCGGGTTTGCCTCCTGTGCCGGGTGCACCAGGGATGCCTCCAGGTGAGCTGGTGTTTTAAGCTAGTTACTGAAAAGCTGAGGAGAAACACACATTGCTACTTGAACGCTGGAATAATTATTTTCCCTTTCTAACACTGGGTATTAGAGATCCAGAGTAGTTTTGTGAGGTGCCCACGAGCAGTTTTGTCTTTTCCCCCACTCTGCGTGTGCACACGCGTTTTCCTTTGTGAAGCAGATTAAGACACCTAATGTTTGCACCTAGGTTGAAGGAGTACGTTAGCAAGACAGATCAGTACTTCAAATGTTATTCTGCCAATTATATTTGTTTGTGGTGTTTTGGGGAACAGGGCAAAAAGGCTGTCCTGTATCTAAGGACTTCTAACACAGAACAGGCAGTTTATACACCGGCCACACAGATGAAGGAAATAATTTTGATCAATGACCAAGCTAACACAGGGCTCATTCTGTTTTCTGTAATAAGGCCTCTCCTTTGGATGCTGCTAATAAAATGTGTACAGTCTTGCTGGACTGGGAACGATGAATTTAAGTCAGATTTGCAGATAATCTTTTATTTATATTATTTTTTTAATCTTTAATTGCTTTATTTGTAAGCAGTGTTATTTCAAAAGACAGTCTTTTGTAAAGCATCCTGTAAAGCATTTATCTGCTCTAAATTTGTTACATTTGATGCGTTGGCAAATGTACGTTGTCAAAGTTGTTTCCAATTTATTTTTCTTTTAAGGTATACCACCATTAATGGCAGGTGTTCCACCTATGATGCCTGGAATGCCTCCAGTAATGCCTGGAATGCCACCTGGGTGAGTAGCAAGAAAGACTTCTTAGTATTACATGTTCATATTGTGCATTTTAAGCTGTCACAGGAAAAAGTAAAGCTAATTAGAAAAATGTACATAGGAACCTGGGAATTCTGTAATGTTAATATTCAGATTAACCAAAGAACTGGATGGCTGTAAACCAACATTAAAAATATGGCCAAACTGTGATGTTTTGGTATAAAGTATGTTGTCTTTCTCCTACCTTTATTGAGTGTTAGTATAATAATTTAAAGTTGTATTGTGTTGGTTTAGAGCCTTCTGTGACCTGCTGTTTCTTTGTGTACTGCACGTACGTTGTGTTTCTGGTTGTCAGTCATCAGCCTAACAGGAAAAAAAAATACTGGGTAGTTTTAATTTTTACTTGTATTTTGAGCAAAAGTAAGATGTTGTTTTTTATGTTTGTTTTATGGGGTTGACACCATACCCTATCACAATGTGTTTGGAAAGTCACAGTTAGATTTTTGATTTTGTCATAAATTTTCACAGATTACATCAACAGAGAAAATACATGCAGTCATTTTGTGGTGGAAACATGTAAGCATCTCATTAATGTAATTCTAGGTACATTCATTATGCCATTTTATGTCATGTTCTTGATAAACTTGAAACTGTCTTACTGAAAACCTCTGAATATTGCCTAAGAATTTGGGGAAAATGTCTAGTTAGGTTTTGTATACTGTATAATATCTGAACTTTTTATGCTTTATCTGAATGAATATTGAAAGACTATGTGTTGAGATGTGCATTCTACAAAACATTAACAAAATAGATCCTTAGGGACTTAGAATTTCTCTTGAATCAGAGTACTGCTTCCTGTACTGGATTCTTTACACTGTAGGACATACTGCAGGAATCTTGTTTCTACGTTTTAAAGTCCACTGAGGTGAAAGTTTGTTCTCCTCTGAGACATACACGTTGTTTTAACGGTCTTTGAACTTAAAAATCGTATAGTGGAACATGTTGTGGATGTTCAGCATGACTGTAGCTTTTCTGGGTGGAAACAGAATTTTATCAAGCTTGCTGGTGCTTAAGCTCTTGATCCTCTTTAAACTCACTCTTTGTTGTTATGCTTTTACCTAATTAATCTTTAATTTTCCTTGCTTAACCTGATAAGCTTTTCTTTAAAAACTAGCAAAGAAGAATTGGGACCTAGGAAGCATCTTTGTTTTTAGCACTATTTCTGGAGTTTCGCAGAAAGTCATCTTTCTGGTGGCAGCAGGTAGTCAGCATCCAACACGTCTTTTTTTTTTTTTTTTTTTTTTTTTTGAAGTCTAACAGATAGTTGTCAAAATGAGTGGCAGGGCTGACTTAGCCTTCCCCAGGCAGTAACCCACAAACGGGGCTGATGGTGCTGTGTTCCCAGTTGTTACTGCTTCTTTTTGTAGCAGTAGCAGACAAGTGGAGGGTAAAAATCCTACTGGGTAGCATTTGCTTTGCAGAATGAGGGCTCACTTGGCTATCATCGTTTGTTTCAGTTTTGAAACAGCAATGGTGAAGGTGACTTTGCCATACAAACAGAAACTGCTTCTTAGCAGGGTTTGGGTGTACTCTTGACTGCTATGCATCTACTTACCTTGCTTACTTCTAGTAGTAAGTGTTCCTTTATTTTGTCTCCCTAATCCAGCATCGAATGTCTGGAAAAAATTAAGCAAGCTTAGGCTACGCTTGTTTTTGTTTGTTGTTTTTTTTTCTTCCCTGTAAAAGAATTTTGCTTATTCATCTATACCTCACCTATTTAAAAACACTTAGTGTTGTAGACAGCTTATTTTTTATGGAGTTGCAGCTCTGTGCAGGGGAAGTTTGCTTATATTCAGGATTGTATGTATGGTTTAGATGGGGAACATGTATTAATTTGCAGTATGATTTAGTAGGTAAGGATAAAAAGTCATTTAGATGCCATCTTTCTGTTAGTAAATACCGGACTTTTTTACTTTCTCCAGATATCTGTAGTGAGGAAAAAAAACCCAAACACCTAGCTTGTTTTTAATATGAAGGAAAAATATCCTGTAATAAGGACTTCTTATTTTTAAAAAAAATTAAAATCTCACTTTTCTATCCTTAGTGTAGGGAATATTGACTGTAATTGAAACTCCAGAAGCTTTCTTACCCTGTCATCTCTGCTCTGCTTTTATCAGTGTTTTGTGGATAATTTTACAGATTTCTGTCATTCACTAGAGGAAGGAGCATTTGTTTAAATAGCAGGAGAGTACTGTAAGCACAAGGAGGCTGGTGATGTCAGAAAGGACTGATAGCAGATGTACAGCCATTTTAGTGTGATTGCAGTTAGCTAATTTTTCTGCTCCAAATTTTCTGAGTGTACTAAGATCAGGTTCTTGGAACGCTCTGCTGAAACTAGTAGCCTGAAATAGATTTCAACAGAGACACCTGTTCTGGGAATCTAATAATAGTGGAAGTGAAAGCTTATGATGTTAAAGTTCAAATAAGTGTTTGGGGGCTTTCTCGGGTTTGTTTTGTTGTTTTCTTTCTTGTCAAAAACCGTTTCTAACTGTGGAGTCAGCTGGTTTTGAATTGCCTTTGTTGAGAGCTTCTTGAAATTGTTTACCATAGTTTTTTATCCAATACAGATATCTGCCAGTTGCCTTAACAGTTTATCATGAGTGTTCATACCCGTGCTCTTTTTCTGTTTAATAGGATGATGCCAATGGGTGGAATGATGCCTCCTGGGCCAGGAATACCACCTCTTATGCCTGGTATGCCACCAGGTAGGTCAGGGTTGTCGAACTCGTACTATGGTGAGAGCTAAATTATATTTATTTATTTTCTCTGAGATTTAGTATTTATATAAAAAATATATAGATTTATGCCTCCACCTTGGGTGTGGAGTGATTGCCACAGAAGCCACTCTTGTGCACAGCTGAAGAGGTTGATTTATGACTCTTGTCTATAAATAATTATTTGGTACCATTGTAAAGGTAAAAAATAGAATGTAGTTTTCTTAGTGCACTTTCTCTGGCTTTTGTGTTGTCTCTTCTTTTTTTTTAGTATCTGTATCTGGAAAATCTTAATGATTGAAAATGTTGTGGGAAATGAGAAATAACGTTGGTGATGCTGCTTGGGTGTAAATTTACTGTGTGAAGAAACTAACTAGAAGTTTGGTCTCTTACCTTAGCTAGAAGGGATGTTTCTTGAAATTGTGCAGCTCTTAAGAGCTTTCAGTTTTCAGGGTGCTCTGCCTGACCAGAAGCTGTGCTGTGATGGCTTGAGATTTGCCTGTATTTGTCACTGGAGGGGATACAAGCCAGTAGGCCCAGTTGTCCTGCACAGCAGTATGCTGGAACCTGGCTGAACTGTTAGGTTCCCATCTTTGAACCTCTTCTAGAGCCTTGTACTTAGGAAGTGCATTTATTGTGACGATAGTACTTTTATAGTGGCCTTGTGTCACTCTTGTGCTGTGCTGAAGACCCACAGCCGATTGTAAAGGCTGCATCTTTTGGATTTTGTAACAGCCTTACCCATGTGCTCCGCGCAGTGTGGTGGGAGCAGTGACTGCATTGATCACCTTGATTTACTGACAGCATAAACTTGACGCTCTAGTAGAAAACACAACTTGATTCACAGTATTGCTCTGAAGAGTTTGAGGCTAGTGCTTGTGCAAGGACACATATTAGTGACTGATGACATAACCCTTTGTCGTGTTTGATTTTGCTATGGCCTTAAAAATACATCTTTATTGTGGGTGGCTTTGTTCTCAGAAACACTGTCAACGGGAATATTCTTACTTCCTTCAGCCAGATCCGTTACCAATTCTGTGTGGTTTGTAGGTATGCCACCGCCTGTTGGACCTCGTCCTGGAATGCCTCCGATGACCCAAGCACAGCCTGTTACAGCACCAGGAATTCTTAACAGACCTCCAGCTCCTGCAGCAGCAGCACCTACCCCCCAGCCTCCAGTTACTAAACCACTCTTCCCAAGCGCTGGGCAGGTAAGGTGGCTCAGAGCCTGCAGTATGTTGTTATATTCTTCACATTGCTGCTGTAACACAGTGTCTGTTTCTTATTGAGGAGGCCCAAGAATTGACTGGTTAAGTTTCTTGCTTGTGTTGTTTCTTAAGTTTAATTCAGTGTAGTGCTTGAATGAATTTTAAAAGATTCTTTTGTTTGTCTTGTAACAGCCGTGAAACCAGACAGAAGTTCTGTAAGCACGTGGGGAAGAAAGGAGTAGGCAAAACACTTCTTTCTTTAATCCCTCTAGTTTGTCATTTATAAGGGTGCTTTGGGTGGGTGAAGAGATGTTAGTCAGCTACAGCAATCTGATTACATAGAATTTTTCCTAAAATTTCCAAAGTATAAATCTTGACATGACTTGTTCTCTCTCCCGTTCTTTTGATAATGGGCTCTCTGCCAACAGATGGACAAACTTATTCTGCAGTCTTGTTAAATTGGTTAAACATTGCCCGAATTAGGAGGTTTTGCTTTAAGAAGTTTAGAAGTAAGTTAGGGTAGTTAAAATTCATTTAAATGTTTCGGGGAGGGAAGTGGGAAATTGATAGTGGCTTGTGACCTCTACCCTTTGATTGCACTTGTATGTAAATCCTGAAGTTTTTACGTGCTTTCAAGTATGTTGCAGAAACCTTCATAGTGTACTATTTGCATTTTGGACTTCTGCATTGAGGATACTTGTTTAGAAAAACACAGTCCTTTCATAAGAAAGGATTTAGCCTAAGAAATCCTTTCATCTGGATACTTTCCACCCATTTGTTTGGAGACTTTTCACTGTTTCCTTTCTTTTATGCTACAGATGGGGACACCTGTCACAAGCTCAAGTGCAGCTTCCTCCAATTCAGAAAGTCTGTCAGCATCTTCTAACGCTCTGTTTCCTAGCACAGCACAAGTACGCAGGAAGTCACAGTTACAAACAAATTGCTTTGCAACTTAACCCTTTGGACCGTTCTTTAAAATGTTAAAATTGACTAAACATCTTCAGATCATTTCTGTTCTCCTCCTGATTATGTTTAGCTGGTAAAACTGCAGAGTCCTTGATTGCGAGTTGCATCTTACTAGAAATAAGCATCTCAAAGTGCCCAATTCTTCTTAGTGTGAAAGAATGAAATGTTACATCCTGGTTCTAAAGGGTTAAAACAGCATGAAAGCAGTTAAATGCATTTTAGTGGGCAGTGGTTAGCTTGATGCATGGTGAAGGCTTTTTAGTTTATGTTGTTTAATTTGGTACACCGTAATGTAGGGGATTTTGTAATTTGCATTAGGGGCAAAAACGGAAGTATTTTGTTTTGGTCGGGAAGTTCAGATAATTGTAAATGTACAGTGACTAGAAACAAAGGCATTCTCATAACTGAAGCTTGCTTTGGAGATTGCTGTGTCTTCAGAGAAAGCCTAGTAAAGCAAGTTCTTCTTGTCTAACAGTTAATTTAAGAAAGAAGTAGGAAAGATGAGATGCTGGAATCTGTAGTGGACCTCATCTACCTTCAGTTGATTATTCCTTCACAGGCAAGATTAAAAATCTGTAGAGAGACATAGTACTTTGTGAAAACGTTGCAGTGTTTTTATAGAGAGAACGCTTAAAACAAAAACCCTGACGCAACAGAGCTTTCTTAAGTATTTCATTAAAACATTTAAAATACCTAATTTTAATGAACACTAACACTTGGAGCTGGACTCTAAACTAATGATTGCTAAAGTGTGCTAATAATTTAGTGAGAGAAGAGTGAATTTGTTTACAGGCTCTTAATAAAATAGTGATTCGGGAAAGATTTAGACATTTACCAAATTCAGTATTTGAAATAATTTTTGGGGGGGGGGGAGGGGGGGATTTATGTTGTTGTTGTTCCTTTTTTCTAGTTGTGGCTTTTGACCTGCAAATTTTAGCCCTTCCAATGTGTGTATGTGTGTATATACTGGGGTTTATTTTGTCTTTGTTTTCAGTTGCTCTAGTGTGCAGTAAGGCTGAACTTTACTTTCATCAAGCTTGTTATAATTGCATATCTCACTAAAAGGTTTCAGTGGTCTAACAGACATCTTTTAAGTTTTCTTATGCTTTGAGAAATAATTATTGATCCGCCTCTGTGTTTCACAGGCTGCAGCAGCTGTTCCGGGTCCGGTTGGTACTGATTTCAAACCTCTGAATTCTACACCTGCAACAACAACAGAACCCCCAAAACCTACATTCCCTGCTTACACGCAGTCTACAGCCTCCACCACTAGCACGACAAACAGTACTGCAGCTAAACCAGCTACATCTATAACAAGTAAGCCTGCTACCCTCACAACAACCAGTGCAACCAGTAAGTTGATCCACCCAGATGAGGATATATCATTGGTAAGTTAAAATATTTTCATTGTCTTACTGAAAAATGCATTTTATGCTGATAAGGCTGATTAAGTAGAATTTCTTCTGTGCTCTGCATTCTGTGTATTTGAATAAGGGTGAGAGTGCAAACTGCAGAGTTAATGTAACAGAACCGTGCACCGAAAAATATCCTTCAGTTGCAAAGTGATGACTGGCTTATTGCAGTGATCTTGCTGCAGATCTAAGCCTTGTTGTTGTTGGTGATAGGAAATTACTTAGCCCAAAAATAAAATTTGGATTTTTTTCTGCATGTGACTTAAGCTCGAAGTTAAATAGATATTGGTAGTGAGTGTGGGACACAATTTGAAGTGGTCTTGGTGCTGTTACAGCAGTCAGAAATTGGGAATTTATGGCTAAAGTAAATGAACGTTAATTTCAGTTCAGGTATCTTTAGATTTGTTTGGCTTGTGTCAGCTCATTGTGAGGAGATGATTTTCTTCAGCTGAGGAAGGAGGACAATTTGTGTTGCCTGCAAAATGCTGGATTGGCCACTGTTAATACAGTAACTTTGAAGGAAGTGGGAAAAATTCAAATTCTGCTGTCTAATGTGACTAGAAGCCGTTTTTGAACTTGTATGGTAGTCAAAATAGTTTTAGTGCCTGCAATCTACTTTGTTACACTTATTTACTAATTTTTGGTGAATTGTAGCTTAACAGTGTATTGTGGTTGTCTGTTCCTGGTTTTAGGAAGAGAGAAGGGCGCAGTTGCCTAAATACCAGCGGAATCTTCCTCGACCGGGACAAGCTTCCCTGGGTAATCCACCAGTTGGACCAATTGGAGGTATGATGCCACCACAGCCGGGAATTCCTCCACAACAACAAGGAATGAGACCTCCTATGCCACCTCATGGTAATCCTAAATTTCCTAGCCTTCTTTTCAAGAAAAGTTTTATCTTTCCCATAAACTTTTCTAAAACTTGAAATGCTGTATACTGGGGGTGGGGTGGGGCAGGGCAGAGTGAAGCTTTTCACAAAATGCAGCTTCTACCCATTATTTTAAAAACAAACTTCTTTGCATCTTAAATGTTCTATTTGTAGGTCAGTATGGTGCTCATCACCAGGGCATGCCAGGATATCTTCCTGGAGCGATGCCTCCATATGGTCAGGGACCTCCAATGGTGCCCCCTTACCAAAGTGGACCTCCTCGACCTCCAATGGGCATGAGACCTCCTGTAATGTCGCAAGGTGGCCGCTACTGATGCTACTACACACGCTATAATAGGTTTGGAGATTAAACCTTTTCTCATCTTGTGCTGTTAATATAGCCAAGCTTCCGTCAATTAAGGCTTCATTGTGACTTTAAAAATAAGTATCTTCCCACATGCAAGGAGCTATTGGACATTCTTATTTTACATGGTTAAAATTTATTTGGAATAATAACAGGAACTTTTCCTGATGTTGCAATTTATACTGTATGGCTTCTTTTTCATGTTTCATCTAGGTTTTTAGAAGTGAAGTATAGTAAATATGGTTCGTTAAATTGTGAAGGCGCTGGAATTACATGAACATACCACCTTAAAGGCAAGTTCTGTAACATTATGTTGCTATTTGTGAAATGTTGCCTTCACAGCACTTCAAGTGCTGTTGGACTTCGTGTCCCCAACATAGTTTGGTGAGGGCTGTAACTGTTCCCAACTACTTGTACATTTAAGTCTGAACTTGTAACAATATTTAATGTATTTAGAGTTCCTCCTGTTTCAGGGTTTAAGCAAACTGACCCACTAAGGTCGTGTGACTTTTCTGTACTGTTATAAACTTCATTGTAATAAAAGAAGAGAAAAAATTATATGCCTTTTTATTCATGACCAGCTGTGGACAACTGCCTGAAAGGTTTGTACAGATGCATGCCATGGTAGCTGTTGGTGTACTGAACACAGTTATTGGTGCTGTTTTGATAAAAATTGAATTCACTCCTTAGCTGCACGTCTGAGTAGGCAAAGACCTGTACACTTATTAACTGACTCCTCCAAAATGAGGCTGCAGGAGGCACACCTTAACTCTTGGTTGTAACTTCTCTTAATGCATATGTTTGTTTATTTGTGCTTTCTTGTCCTCAATAAATTGTAATGATTTCTAGCCCTGGCACGCACTTGTAGCTTATAAAAGTCATTGCTCTAAGATGCATCCTGGTGCCAGATGTGTCCTGTTAGTTCACTCTTCGACTGACTCTTTAATGCTCAAATGCATATGAATTTCAGCAGCCTTTTAGATGAAGATTTCTAGAAGCTTAGGTGCATGTCACATGGGTGAGTGACATCCAGTTGATGTCGTATTGAAGTTGACCTGCAAAAGAGAAAAAGTAGCTTAACCTTCTTCTCAGTGTATAAAAGAAAGAGAGCCAAGAGTATATGTGATGTGCTATATTTTTACTTTAAGTACTCAGAATTTCAGAACTCAGCGAAGTCTAAAAGATGAACCATTCATTGTGCGCTATGAGCAGATGTTGGCTGCGTTTCTTGAGCCATTTAATGGACTAGAGTAAGAGACCTTTTCATCAGTTCTCCTAATTGCAGTTTTCAAAGAGAGGTCTTCCCCATATGAATTAGTCATTTATCGGTTTACAAGAGTAAAGTGATCAACTGCTGTCAAGGCTGTAATTCTCTGGATGTCTGATATGACTGCTAGTGTGCTGTATATCTGATGAGAATGAAAATGTAGAGGGAAACTTTTTGGAGGGAAGCAAGAGCTTCCCTGGTCTCTTCACAACAGAGGTAAAAAAGGAGTGGTGAATTTTTCATTTGCAGGTCAACTTTAAATACATATTCCAGCCTCAAGCCTTATCTGTGTAATTGAATTTATGGGGATATCTCTTCTTTTAGGGTAGGTTAGAAAGATTATTAACATTTTTTGTGTCAGTTTATGTTCCGCAAATGTTTTTGTAGATGGAAAGTTTGGGGTTTTTTTCACTTAATACTGAGCGATTTGGCTCTCTTTCTTGCAAGTCTTGGGATTTTTAGCTGCACTGAAGTACTTCATGTGGCTTTGTTCTGTACTGGCTCTTAATAGTCCAGAAACACAGTACAGCTAAAATACTATGTTGTCTTTTGGCTTCGAACTCGGAGTCACAGAATGGCTCCTACAAGCACTACAACATCCAGTATGTGCTAATTGCAGCTGAATGACCTTATTTCAACCATTAAGAATGATCAGGCACTTTTCCTGAAGCGTTTCGTGGTTTTAAGACCATAACTCCAAGCCTCTGTTGAGAAGCAGTTCTCTCTGATCACTGGTATCTGCTGATCACCTGTCAGATGTGCAGTATTTGACTTGCAGATGTGCTGAGTGGGCCTTGATGTCAGATCTTTCGTTAGCTCTTCCTCTTGCTTTATGCATAAGTCTAACAGATAAAACTGATTTGCTTAGGCAATGCTTTTTTATACTCTGGTTTTCTTCTGGTTTTATTTATCTGGTAAGGATAATTACAAAACAAAACACCGGAGGATTTTTGCATTGTCTTTTATTCATCCTCTTGGTAATGCTACATATAAAATCCATACATTATAAATTGATCTTCTGCATTTTAAACTATAGAACTTCTTGCTTTTTCTGAACATCGTATTGCTACTGTAAGGATGCTTTGTCCTTCTGCCCCTAGTAAAGTAAATGCCTTCTCCCTTCGGTGTCTTTTTGTAACTCATTGGTATGTTGTTTCCAGACCCCTAATTTTGCTGGGATAAATACTTGAAAACCTTACTGCATGTACTGTTAACTCAGCATATTCTGCAAGTTGTGTTAAGAATTTCTCTCTTTATAATAGTGAATGTCTCATTGTTCTGATATTAGTACCATTTCATAGCTAATACTACATAGACTCTTAGCTTGGATGCGTTTTAAGATTGCACTTTAGTAGTAATGTTATGATAATCCCTCAACTAAGTACTGCCACATATTATTCAGATGGTACTCTAATATAATCTTCAGCAAGCAGGTGAACAATTCTTCCATGACTCTTTCACGTGGGCCCTTACCGTACTGCTCCTGTCATTTCTGTGCTGTAAGAGCTGTGATGTGGCCGCCTTTAATTACTCTTGTGTCTCTTGTGTGTACTCTTCTGTCAACAGGCAGGTATTTCAGTGCATTTGTTGTCTGTTGGTCCCTGCCTTCATTTCCTTGGATACTGCTTCTTAATGTTCAGAGAGTTGGATTTATGGTACGCTTTCCCAAAAAGAAAAAAACTACTTTGTAGTAATTGCTTGTGGTGAGGCCAAGGCTTGGTTTACAGTACGAAGTTTAATCAAGATAGTTGTGCCAACAAAATCCTTAACACAGTGCAGCCATGCAGACAGTTCTGTGCTTAGTCAATCTCTGCCTGGGAAGAGATTGCAGAAGCTTTTGTGATTACTAAACAGCATCTCTTTTCTATCTACTGCAGGACTCTAGAAATATAATTGCATAGGCAGAAGCTTTTTTTTTTTTCAGTTGTTGCCTAAATTTGCCATGGCAGATCTTGGAGTAAAATTAAAACATGCAAGTGGATCTTAATCAGTGGTTAAACTGGAAAGCAATGCAAATGTTGGAGAATAATTAAAAAAAAAAATCAAGCTGCAAGAAAATGTTCAGACGCAGGTGGGGAAAATACGTTTAGCAAAATAGTTAGAATTTATAGCATCTGCAACTTGTTAAAAAGTTCTAACTTATTTTCTGCATGGTCTCTCAGTATCATTATGAGAATCTGATCTCATATCTGCTGATTTTTTTTTTTTTTATTTACAATTTTTTAGAGCAAAACGGATGAGACTGGCATGAAGGAACCTTAGAGATGCCTGGGCTAGTTTTTCAGAAGTCTTGATATGATGATTTCATACTGCCTTTAGCATAGCTTTGTGCCTTTGGCAAACGTTGCTTTAAATAAAGTCTTGAAAATTTAGCCGTCTTACATGGACTAAAAATTTCTTCTGGAACTCTTGAGTTTGTTTTTTTTTCTTCCATAAATGAGATTTTTAGATGCTGATAATAAATTTGAGGCTGGGATGTATATCTGATTTCAGTGGATAACTATTCCTCGCTCTGTGCATGCATAGGAGAATATAAACAAGCTTCTAGAAAAAAATTCAACTGCATCTGCCTTCTGTGGTTTCTGCATCTATTTTAGTCTATGGAGCTCTTGAGCAGTACTTACATAGAACTGTATAATTTACTTTCTTAGAACGTGGATAAAATTGAATGGAATATATAACCTGCAGTTATTTTATAGGAATAAAAGAATTTGCATACATGATAAAAAAATCAAGATTACTTCAGTTTCATAAACAGCAAGAAGGGCATTATGACTCTTCAGTTTAATTGAGACTGATACACCAGTCCATGAGCTGGGGCTGCAATTTGAAATGGTAACTAATGACACTTGAAAATATTAGTAAATGTCTTAATAATTGTACTGGTCTAGCTTCTACGTAAATACTACAGTGAGGGTGAACATTTTCTGTGGCTGATGGAATCTTTAACTCTAGTTTTTCTAAACTAGTACAGTAAATACTACCAGTTATGGGAAAAATGGCCCAAGACAACTGACTTACGTTCCATTGATCAAGATACAAAGCAAAACCAACTGTCAATTCAGAAATAGCTACTGACTGTAAAAAAAAATTTGTTTGGGCCTAACAAAACAGGTGCTATAGCAGTCATTTTCTTTTGTTTGCTTGATCACTGGAATTTTGTTAACTTGAATGCATGTCTTTCACTTAATTGGGTCATGTTTTTTCTAAAATTTAAATTTTTCTTCTTCCTATAGCCCTGCCATAGGACAGGCTGAGGCAGAGTCTCAGTGTTGCCCTGTTCAGTCTGAGGCAAGTGGGATTTATTTTATTCATTCTGGGGGCTTTCACAGCTTTATGGCTGTTGGATATTTATGTCCCCAAACTTGCAGCAAGTTTGGTGAAGGCCCCTAAATTTATTTTAATTTAGGTTTTTTACTCTCTTTTGGTAGATGGGCTCTATATTAATATTTATCCTTTTATTATCATTGTGTTTTTAAGAGGCTTAGGGGGAGGGGACATGTTTTAAGATGTTTGGGTACCTTTTCTCTTAACGGAACACGTTTCCTTCGAGGCTGCTCAGGTTGTCCTTCAGCCACACTCCCTCTTCCCCTCTTCCCCTCTTCCCTTGCATTGCATTTGTGCTGTATTTGGGTTGTTTTGGATTTGTAATGTGACTGTGTGTAGTCTCTGAACTAGTGGCATGTAAATACCAGTTGCTAATGTTTCCTCTTCTGGGGAGATGTGTCTATTTAAGTGCTTAAGAGACTTAGGTTTTAACTAGTAAGTGACATTTACAGTCACAAAACTGTGTAGCCTAAATTACAGAATACGGTTTTCTTCGGAGGAGATGAAGATGTTAATACTGCTGCATATGTGAACTGCACCACAACAAATATTAATGTAGAGCCCTGTGAAGAAATAAAAGATTCAAACTGGTAAAATAGAATAGAAGAATGAGAAATGGAAGCTGCAGGTTTGTCAGTCTCGAGGAAAACCTTTTCCTCAGTCTCTCAGATAAAACAAACTTGACAATATTTGGACTATTGGGACAACACTGAAAGTCATAGAGCTATTTTTGAAGCATAGTGGAATTCTGTTGCATATTCAGAATTTGCTTAAGTATATGCTTATCAGAAGTTCCGTCTCTCACACAGTGACTAGCAAAAAATTCTGCCCTTTTTGGAGAAGCATGAGCATGAGTATGAGTGATGCTGCTCACTGTGTTGCAGATACATTGACTTTGAATACCAGAGGTTGCTTCAACACAACTTTAGCTTCAGAAGAACAGTTTTTGTCCGAGGAGGTCTTGCAGCCTGTCTGCAGGGAAATAGAAAATTGAGAAAGGTTGGGAGTCAGGGGGAGTTTTTTCAACATTTTTGAGATCTTTTTAAAACTTGTGGGTTTTTTTGATGAGTGTGGACTTGTGTTTCATTTCTTCAAGATGTTGCTAAATAATGACCCCCAATGTGATTTCCAGTAACTTCAATTAAAGGATAAAATTGTGTTTCTTAACTTAGCTACAGGAGTGGATTTTGCATTCCTGTGGTACTCTTTTCTTTCTTTGTACTCTACCTTTTGCATTTTTCGTGTAGGAGCCTCCCCCCAGTTGTCTAGTCTGACTGGAAAATTGACATGTCCTCTGTTAAGTATTTCAAAATTATTATTGAGCATGACATTGCTTTTCTAATTCTCATTGTGGTACTACCCTTGATACCAGTGAAGTGAGAACAGCACCATACACTACTGCAACTAGAATTTGTTTCACCTATTCAGTCTACACGAGCATTTGGATTAGTCCTTAGTTCCTTAGAATGGCTAAGGAAATGGTTTAACCAAAAACAACATCCAGTGTGGCTCATACTTCTTGCTTTAAGTATCTGAATCTCATAGGGATTCAAAAGGAAAAATAGGCACATTTCAAATGCCCAGTACTGAACTTTGTTACCAGTTTCTATTTAAGACTGATGCAGCGCTAGGTAGTTTTTATCCAGCTACTCATAATCAGCTTGTCATCAAGCACCAAAAGCTAAAATTCAGATACATGCGCTGCCTTGTGTTCTGTGCAGTACCCTACTTAGATCCACACTTGGGTTCTAGCTCATGCATTGGTAGCCTGGTGAGAACTAAAAGTTGCTTTGATAATTTCTTTTTGTTGACAACAACTAAGTTTGACATGTTTGTGGAAAAAAAAGTCTCCGAAATGCAGTTTTATTTTGGCTGTGTCCTTGTTTAAGCTCAGTATACTAACTCTTTGGAGCACATGAACCACTTCTTTGTGTTTTGGCATGTTTTGTGAGTGAAACAGTATTTCCCAGCATTGCATTGCTGTAGATCTAATTTTTTTCCCCCTGGAGGCTGCTTTTAGACAATTCCAAAAAGATTAATTTCACACTCTCTACTGCTGAAAGATGTATTTGTCGTTAAGACTGCATTAACCTTAACACATTAAGGTGTTACCGTGTGTTTAAAGAGGGGCTTGACTCCAGATTTTACTGCTACACTGCAAATACAGCTTGTGATTTCTGGTGGGTAGTTCACACATCCTGCACTCGCATTCCTGTCCTTTCCCCAAGTCTCTAAAGGACTGGACAGGACAGATCTTTTTTGTTCCCTCTTTGGAAGTTTAGCGGGTTACATTCCCATTGCTCTGATCGCTTACCACACACACTGATGTTTTTGCTTCAGTTTGCAGCAAGTAAGTGTGTATTTCTCTTCTGCCTTGTCCTTAAAAATATGTCTGCGAGTGCTGCTGTTTTTCTGGTCACAAGGATATTGTAAAGGCTCTGTGCTTTCTGCTGGGAGTATCTCCTCAGCTATTAGCCCAGCTGGCCTCTCATCTCTTTAAAACAGCTTCTCAAATTCTCATCTAGAGCAAACGGTTCATATTTTCCACTTTGTGACATTTTCCTTCCTGCCTCCTTGTGTGGATCTAAGGCGGGTAGTTAAAAAAAACCCAAACACTATATATATACACACTGTAACCAAGATGTCTGTCTATTTTGAGGGGCAATAGTGTGGTTTTACTGACACTCCACTATTGCAGCAGTCTGTATATCACAAAGTTGTACATCTCACTGTTTGCGGAACAACAATCTTAGTATTTTAGTGACTTGACGCTTATAGGTACTACTGGAAGTAAGTGTTGAGGAATTTGGGGGTTTTTAAGGTCAAGTAGAGGTACATGACTCTCTTGGTAAAGGACAAGAATTACTGAGACTCTGCTAAATTGGGTGAATTTACACCCACTATTTTTAACAAGAGAAGTGAATGAGAGATGTAGCAAGTAACCTACGTAGCACGCGGGAAGTTTTGGCTTGCTTTAGAATTGTGCAGTGAGCTCATAATGTGTTCTGTGCGTTGCTTAATGAAGAATGTAGCACTTAAATGAGGAATAGGCTACTTCCAGAAGAACTTTTTTCTAAGAAATGCGTGTACTTGCAGTCAAAATAATCGGACCAGTGAAGTAATGGTAGTGACTGGGTTCTATAAAAAAGCAGCTATCAGTGACTACCATATTTTCCTGTAGTAGTTGGGGTAGGTAGGTACTAGTTTAGAGTAAGAAAAGTTTTGAGGCAGCCTTTATAGAATTGAAGGGATTCTGAAGTGTAATGTATATAACATGCTTTTTGAAGTTCTGGAAAAGACATGTTTTCTTAAACTCTGTAAACAGTAGCTTTAGGCATCTTTTGCTTATTAGAGCGCAGATTCTCATTAAGGCTCTACTAGAAGAAACGTGGTAGATTCTGTTGTAGAATGAATGCATTGTTCCTTTTGTCTTGTGACGGTCTGTTTGAGGGAGACGGGCACTTCAGTGGTGCTTTTGGAGCCAGTCCCCCAGCCTGGCTTGAACCATGGGGGCCAGGCGTCCTGATGAGTCAGTGTTGACTGTCTGTGGTGAGGGGTTGTATTTTTACACCCCATCACCACTGTAAAGAGTGAGGTGCTTGCACCTTCTGAGCACCTTTACAATAACTTGGTTTATTCTTATGGGCTTTCTTGCAGTAGGAGCAACCAGCAGCAGTGCTGTTTTAATGACGATGAATTTACCTTCTCCATAAGGTATCTTAAGGTTTTTCTTTCTTGGGGGTTTAAAGAAGTTAAAAAGTTTAGAGAAAATAGTAGAATTTTAATGCCTGTGCCAGCTTTACTAAAACCAACACACAACTTTTTAAAGAAGCTTTCAAGCCCTGAAACTTCTTGTTAGCAGTTAAAGTATATCTCTCTGTTAGCTAATTGCCTTAGACCAGATTCAAACTTTAGACATCTCAGGTTTTTTTTTTCTTAAATTTTGTTTGAATCTTAACTGTGTGCCCAGGTGCTGTTCAGAAAGGGGAGGTATGTAGAATTTCAACCTGTGTTGCCCTTAGTAGCCAGTATGTGTAACTGGGTTTTGCTAACAGCAGTTTTGAATTACCAGAAATTAATGCCATAGAAGGGATTTTACTGTCTCCCAACTTAGGAAATTACATAATGCTTTTAGATGAAGATGTCATGCAGAGCTTTTTTCTTTCTCTTTCTTTTTTTTTTTTCTTTTTTTTTTTTTGTGTTGAGTTCTTTGCATACCTGTTACTTACCTGAATTCTTTAGCTTCTTTCCCATAAATTCCAGTGGAAGAAAATACGTTTTGTTCTTTCATTTGTAAAGTCTAGAATAAGAAAACACACTTTATGAGACTGTTTAATGAAGGAACCTGGCAATGTAAGTATTGTTATTTCCTTTATGTTTGTGATAGGCAACAGGATTACTTTGTTAAATTTCTGGCTTATGTATGGAAAATACCAGAAAAATAAGGGCGAGCTGAAAGTAGTTTTGTAGTTGCCTTTACTTCATATGCTTTTCTTAAGCAACAAATTGCAGTAATTGAAGTTTGGCAGCTTTTTTTTAATGAAAAACTAAATTATGGGTTAAACTCCTTGGTTTAATACAATTTGTGTTTCTGTTAACTAGCAGCAGAATTTCAGCATTTGCTACTTACTGGTAGAGAAGAAAAAATCCACAGCCCTGCCAGTACAGGTTAGTTTAATCTGTAAGTACCTGTTGTTCCTATTTGAAATAATTTGTTCAAATGATACCACTTCTATACATGAGGGGAAATTTGATCTCTGAAATGTGAATGTATCTGTTATCTACTACTGTTTTCAGTAGTGAGTGAACATCTAGATTTTTTTTTTGCAGATCTGTAATGCTTTTAACTACACTTGTCGGTAGGTAATAATCTGCAAGCACTTTTAAGGAAAATTTAATGTGGAACCTTAACAAGTAACCATCGGTGTTACTGAAAAGTGGGAAGACCTAAAGCAGAAGTCGCTTCAGAAACATGCCTGTTATGAAAAAGGCTGTTTTATCAGTGAACCAATTAGAGAACACAGTATTTGTTGTGTTGGGGAATGAGCGTTTCTGTGAGCATCCATAGCAATTCTTAATCTTTCTTTCAGTTTTCTTTAGCTGCTGCTAATTACTGTCTCCTACCAACAGATTTTTACGTTGTTAGGCCTGTAAGCCAGGAGCTTGTTCTTCTCTGATTTTTTTTTTTTTTTGTTAGCCCATTTCAGCACTTCAGAGGCCATCTACAAATGTGCTTTTGTCCCGCTGTTTTATCTTACTCCAGAGTTAACTGCTCTGCTTCTATTGTTTGTTTTTTTTTTTCCCCCTATTCTTGGGAATCTTCACATTTTGTTTTTATTTTATAGAACATTTTACACCTTGAAAGAAAATAGGAGGGATTCTTTGTGATTGGATAGAGTCTTCTTCCGAACAGCAGCATACCTTCATTTTTGTTTGAGCTTTGAGTTCCTCATCTCTACATACCAGCATAGGAGATGGAAACTTTCTGTGCTGTAGCACGTAGCATAGTTTCATGGCTGGGTGTAAAACTTTGTGCTTTAATTCACTTCTCAAGGACGTGTATTCACATGGTGAATTTGAGGGGCTTTTGGCATCTTTGGTGAATAATTACATAGAAACTAGGTATTGGGAAGATCATAGACTAGTACAAGTACAGTAGCTGAACAGACCCTTTAGTTTTGCCAGCTCATTTGAATGGTTTAGAGTAGTTTCATGAGTGACTTGACACTTCCAGGAATATTGATTAATTTAGAATATTGAGATCTTCTGCGACACAGCAGAATTAGTCATTCTAACAACAAGTTTCAAGAGGATGATCTTCACAGGTTTTAGAATAGTTACACTTGAAGCCCATCTCTGGCTTCGTACCTACATCAGTTCTCTACTAAATTGCTTTGTTTGCAAAACTAGCTACATACAAATTTTTAAATGATGTCACATAGGTGTTTCTCTCTAGAATTTAAAAAAAAAAAAAAATTGTACAATAAAATTTATCTTTATTTGCATTTCCTAAAACTTAATGGTAGATGTGCATAAATAAGGATACCTTGCTCTGAGGCCATTATCCAGTTAACAGAATGTATGCATCTTTCCACCTCTGTGGTTGACCCTGGTTGGTATTTAATGCAATGCTCACTAATGAGTTGGAATGAGTAACCGACTGATTGCTTTTGGCTGCTGAATTACTTTGTGAAGTCTCAGTTTTGACAGTGGTTGGGTGCTGACCTGCAGTACTTGTACGCCAGCTTGGCAGCCAGTGGCGATAACCAAAGGGGAGTAATATTTTCTAGTGTCTTATCTGCAAAGAAAACCTTACTTGTGCAGGGAAGATCCTAATATGAACTCTGGTAGAATATCACCTCTTTGTGAAAGTTTCTATTGCAATTAATTACAGTACTTTTTTGGTAGAAAGACGTTTTGGGTTTTTTTGAGATGGGACCAAAGCAATACTAGGAATCTGAGCTTTCATAACCAGGTGAGTAGTCTTGAGTTGTAGTTCCAACTTCTGATACGCTGTTAGAGCAGCTGTCCAGTCCCTGTGGTTCAGAAGTCTTCCCTCCTGGTTCTGATACAGTGTGTATGGAACAGTGAGTCATTTCACACTGTTTCCTTTAGACTTCTGTTTAATGACTGAGTTGCCCTTTTCAGAGATTCTGGTCACTGTGCAGCAAACCCAGACTCCAAACTGGTTTTGGTACCTTCTTAAAGTACCTTAAAGCATCTGATTGAATTATATCCCCTCTCAGTAGCTGTACAGCCACAGAAGTTAGTGTGTCATAAAAGGGTATTTTTTTTGTAACATGATACTGCTTTTGTGTAGGTGGTATGAAAGGGGTGGGATCATTGATCTTTTTCAAAAGACAGGTGGCAAAATTTTGATGCCGAATTTAATTCGAGCGAGACTGGTAAGTACGTGCATCACTTTAATGCATGCAAATAATAGTAACAGTAACTAGTTTAATTTTATAGCATCCAGTTTACAAAGAAGATTCAGAGAAAACATGGGGCTAACATCATTTGCATCCATTAGGAACCTCCTATGAACTGTATGCTTCAGGAATGGATCATTACACATATAGCACATCTGTAATGTGTGTCTGCCGCTTTGTAACAGTCTCTGATTAAACAGAAGTGAACCACTGTTTCTGTGTATTTCTTTTTCTTCTCTTGAGGACCTGTTTAAAATATCGTTGCCAATATTTCTGTTAGCTGTTCCAAAGTGTGTGTAAGTATAACATCTGCCTTCCCTCCCGTTACAGTTTGAATAACTGTACTAGCTCTGTCTATAAACTGCAAAAACTCATTCACTTGAGCTTTGTCTTAGGAAAAGGGAGCGGGGGGGATATGGAGGAAAGTGTCTAACAGCATTTTCATAAAACATGGTAGAGAGGGTATGTTGTAAGTGGTCTGTTCTAAACCCTTCTAGAGCAAAATGCTGGAGAGATGAAGTAGCTTTGAAGATGCACGTCCTTGCAGCTCCCATCTACAGGACGAGAACAGAGTACTCTGCTAGGCCAGCTGGTCTCACTTAGCTACAAACTGTTTACTCATAAATTAATTTCTAAGAGGTGTTAAAAAGAAGATAAATCCATTATTTTAATGCTGCACTGCCTGGAACAGTTCTCGATATTTTGTATGGGATCTGTGTAATGAGGAGGAGCTGAACAGTAAGTAGAGGATCCTTTTGGGAAACCTGAGGGGAACTCCTTTGTCCTAAAAGCTGGCTAGAGCCTGTCCGGTTAAAGCACTCACACTTTGATTTATCAGACTTCTGGGGAAATTCTCTATGACCAGGTAAAGAATAAGAAGGATAGGTCTGTACTTTCTGCTCTGAGAGCCTCGGGAGCTTGTTTTGCAACGCGAGACCCCAAGTGCTAGTCTGTTTATGCTTTTTCTCTAAATCTTTTTGTTTTCTGCGGGGCGCAGGGGGAGGATTGTGTTTATAATGCCCTAATGAGGTAAAGAGTTTGGCTGTAAGCCCTTTTTATTTCTAAGATAGAAATGGGTATCAAAAGCAAGACCCCAGCTTGGTCTGCTTTGCTGTTGTGTCTGTTGCAGATGAGTGTTTTAAATCATTTGTCACAGAATCCTGAGTTAGATTTGCGGAGGAGAGATGTATGTCCGTTAAAGAATCACTGTCAAAGACAGCAGCAGAAGTGACTTCTAGTAGGATTTTGTAAAAATGTGACTGTAACAGAGCTGAGTGGCAAGGTTCACTTACTACATGGAAGAATGTACAAAGGGAAGTGGAGTTGGAAGTGGGTTAGAATGTTTCTACACAGAGACTGGGGATGAAAGGGGGAAGGAAGTCCCTCCTGCTGAGCGGTGAGGTTCAGAATGGACCCTGTTGCATTTGTAGTCGAGACAGGAACGCAGTGCTGGCTGGAGCTGACAGTGCAGTGTGACCCAGGCAGGCTGCACTGCTCCAGTCTCCCCAGGTGAAGGCAAGGGAAGGAGGCAGGTGTTGCCTGGCCTGCAGTCACATATTTTGTTTCTGCTTCCTGAGGCCAGAAAGCAAAGGCTTAAGTAGATAGAATAATATTTGGTTTTACCCTGTTTCTTCACAATTCATAGTGACTTCTAATTCCTTTTACAGTTTTTTTTGCTGTGCCCAGATCTTGACTGAAGTTGGAAAAGCAAATCATACCTTGCTACTGTTAGATCTACATCTTCAGGTAGGGTAATTAAGCTCGTGTAGAAATGGTAATTCTTCCTAGAGGTTACTTATTAGTTTAAAACTTAAGCTATATGGCAGATTTTCTGGAAATTTTAGTGGCGATTATAATATCAAACAATACGAAACTCCAAGAATAAAAGGCGGCTTTATTATTACAAGCTTAATGTGACACAATGTGTGCTGATAGCAGACTCATTTGCATGTTTCAAATCAGTAAATCAGGCTAGACAAAGAATGTTTTCAAGCATGGATATATGCAGTAGGCAAACTTGAGCCCTGGACTGTGTGGATATTTCTTGGGTAATGCTGCAAAAGACACTTCACCAAGTGCAGGAGTTATGTGCACTCTGCAGTCACAACAGCACTTACAAGTCGTCTTTTATGTCAACAATTATCTTACTGCTCAGATGTCTCTGCACCTCTCCCCAGGTACAGACATATCTAGCATGGTTTGTCATAGTTACATGGAGAAGGAATGTAAGAGTGATGTGAAATTGAAGACCTGGTTTTTATCAATCCTGATGTTTGCAGGTTTGATTTAAAATTCCCTGTGCAGTCCACTGCTTTTTTTTTAATGTGCCAATGGACCGTTTCTGTGCTGTATCTTCAAACAGCCCAGCAGTTACTGTTCATGCACTTCGTGATTTGCCAACAGGTGAGTTGTTTTCAACCTCAATGTTGAAAGCAACAAGACCATTAAATGAAAAGCCTAAATAAAAGGTCACATTTTCATTTCCAAGGGGCACCGAATCGCGATGGAGTGGCAAGATGGGAAGCTCCTTCATGTGACCACGTATAAATACATTTCTGTCCTTGGTCCAACCAGAAACTCTTTTGAGAATTTTGCGAACATCGGCAGTATTCCATACAATTCCATTTAGCCACTTCATTCTCTTCTCATCTAAGGACCCAGTAATTAATTCATTAATTCTAGTTTTTTGCACAATCTTACCTAAGCCGTAACCCTTTCCCAGAAAAAAGTGAGTGTAGATTCTTTTCTTTCTGGTAGGAACATCTTTCACCTTGAAGTCATATAAACGTTTCAGGGTTTGAAGGGCTGAGTTTAGAATTTCATCTTTATGAGGATCAGGCTCTTTGTCTAACGCGTCGTCTGGCCAGTACAGCATGGTGAGCAAAAAGTAGGCACTTGCTGGAAACGGTCTTTTTCCTGTAAAGAATCTTCTGCTGAGTTCACGAAGAGTTTTCAGTGGAAGAAGTTTGGCTGATCCTGGTGCTAAACATGCCAGTGTGATATGGCACAAAACATAATTGATCAGATCGTTGTCCTCCAGCCTGTCCCTTTGTGGGTTTTCTGTATAGAAACTAAGGATCTTTTCTAGCTTTTCAGCTGACCTCTTCTCTTTCTTGTCCGTTAAGAATGACAGGATATTCGTGACGCTACCTCCACCATTCTTATAAATAATCATGCGTCTGATCACCTGGCTCTCAGGGCTACTGTTGTTGTCCTCCATAAAGGATGCTGAGAGGAAGAATCTGGCATATACATCAGACTGCTTTCTTAGCCATCTTCTGGGATTATAAATTTGTTCATCTCTTTCATCTTCTTCCTCTTCGTTCTCTTGGTTTTTGTCTGTTTGGAAATAACTTAGGTCTTCCGAAATCCATTCCAGAGCATTGTACAGATTCTGGCGTAAGCCTTTTAAGCGGGAGTGAAGCCTTCCCCATGTTTTTTCAATGTCTTTAGGAACGTAATCTGTCATCAGGTATTTCCCGAGCTCAGAATTTTCCCCCTCGGAACTTCTGTGAAATACGTGGACTGTGGACAAAAATCTAAGAAGACGGCATCCTACCTGTACTTCTCCAAAAAACCCGGCATTGTTCATGCTGTCCCGTTCTGCCTTTGCAGCCTGTTGTGCAGCCCTGAAGCATTTCATCGCTTTAAGAGCAATTTTGATCTTTGGAATGATGCTTTCAGGAGTGTCTTCCTCTGTCGATTTATCCACAGTGAAACTAAACCATTTCCGGTAGACTTGACCTTCTGTATCTAAAATGTAAGAATCATTTGGCAAATGAAGTTTTGCAACCCCTGCCCAGTATTCTGCGTCTTCAAATTTTTCATTGTTGTAATGCAACCTGGCAAGCTGCTGGGCAAAAAAAGGATCTTTTCCAAGGAGTTCATAGGCAGCTTTTAAAACAGCTATGGCTTTTTCACAGCCCTCAGCTTTGCAGACGTGTTCGATGAAGGGGGAGAAAAGAGTGTCAGTACTGTCACCCTTGCTTCTTTTATCACGACGGATAAACAGATCTCTGATGAACTTTATGAATTCCTCTCGTCCAAATCTGTTGTCGAAGAGCGTCTTTTCCTGAAGAAGCGTCATTGCAAGGTGACTTTGAGGTTCATTCCCTGAAAGCTGATGGAGAATTTCTTTTGCGACCAGATAGTGCGTTATCCGAACAGATGAAATATAGGTGGTACTTTCCCGTAGCTCAATAAAAATCATTCTTGCTTGTTCACTCAAGTGACTTTTGAAATTATACATTCTTGATTTGTTTTCCATATATACCCCCAGCCCCAAAAAAGCTTCACAGTGTGACAAGGAAACATAGGAATTGGGTACATAAAAATTAAGCAAAGCCACATAATGCATCAAGTGCACGTCACGAGAAGAACGGTCTATGTCTTGCAATATGTGCCCTACAAGGTTACTCACATAGGTTTCATTGAACTCCTCACACATCAGGACAAATGTAAGTATTAATTCTGGCTTCATATCTTTCTGCATCAGTTTTCCTTGTTTAGCTTTGAACAGGCTTTTCTCTGAGTCCGTCAGCTTGTGAGTGACGGCCACTGTGTCCAGTGGAGAAGCCTTGCAGAGCCTCTCGGGGTCGTTGGATCGTCTACAGCACATGAGGATGAAGTAAGGTCTGGGGGAATTGATTTTCCTGGTTGTTACAGCATCCATTAGCTCAGTCCTTAGTTCTTCTAGGTAGTCTTCATCATAATCTTCGATCAGAAGGAGCACAGGAAGACAATGACTGAGTTCTTTTTCTTCATAATCTCTAAATGCAAGTGCATGCTCACAAACAATTGCGGGTGAATAGGAGGCTTTGATAACAGCACACCTTAAGTCCTTTCTTCTTTTCCATAGAACTTGCCGTGCTATGGTGCTTCCACCGCTTCCGGGATGGTGAAATATCTTCAGTTTAGCCACAGAATAGTTGAGTCCACCTCCTCGTAAAATGTCATCTAGGAGTCTGCTGGCATCCTTACACGCTTCGCGTTCAATGATTTCCCCACAGAATCTTTTATCAGCAAGCCAGAAGTTTTCCCAGATGATTTTTCTTCCTCGGTAGAAGTTTTGTTCTATTTCTTGTATTTCTTTTTCAGTCAAAAAATCTAGTTTGATATCATCACATTGGTCAACACAAAGGATTTCTAGGGAGAACAGTTTCTCTTCTTCCAGCAAGGGAAGCGTGCACAGCCCCCTCATGGAGACAGGCAGGTGTCTGGGTTGCGCCGTAGAAGGCAGCATCCTTTGAATGGTGGCATCTACGTGACTTAGTTTCATGCCCACGATACTGCATTGTTCTAGCATCTCGATGCTGCAGGATGCCTGAGCTAGATTAGCCCACTTCTCATAATTTTCTCTGGACTCTGCAATGCAAACTATGTACTCCGTGCCATTCATCTCCGTATAGAATTCCTGAAAAGTGTCCACCAGTGGTTTCTGCACTGGTGAGAGCAATAGGAAAAGCACAATGAAGGACCCCTTTGGCAGGATTTCGTCGCAGATGTGAGTAATTGCTTTCTTAAGGTATTTTTTTTTCGTTCTAATCCATGTGTTTTCATCACAAGGCCTTTCATCCCCGAGGAAGTCGCTGCGCCCGTTGCAGAATATCCAGCTGGTCTGATCAAAGAGGCACAAGTGTTTTTGATGGGGAGGGTTGGCAGTCTTGGTTTCGTTGGAAAAATCCTGTAAAACATAGGATCTTGTTGCGTGGTGTTCTTGGTACTTCCTGTGCAGCCCTGACACATTAGAATCTTCGTCAAAGTCAAAGACACAGAAAACGTTCAAGCGCATTAAAAAGTTGATGTGGTTCAGGTTATGCTTTTCACATCGGTTTGTGACAAGGATGTACTGGAGGGAATCATCCATGTAGCTTTTGCCATCGTTTAGTAGAATTGACAGCTTTCTGCCTAAATTTTGAGGTATGTCTGAGTGTACTTCTGTGCTGGAGAGCTCAGCTTTTTCTCTTTGAGCATCTCTGTCTTTCAGATCTTGAATGAAAGTAGCTAGTTTGTTGCGTTCTACAGGTTCAGACTTGGCTCCTAGTCTCTGATACAGCTCTCGACTTTTTGTCATGGTCACCTTCTGGCTGTCATTGTTGTATTTTGGCAAAGACACTTCAAAAAATTGGTTCTTTACTAAACTGGATCTCGGTTCGATGTCGACCTCCACCACAAATCTCTGTTCCTCAGTGTCTTTTGAAATCACTTCAACAAAAACAGGTGGGTGAATACATTTCCTTGCGATTTCTTGTAAACTTTCACAGAAGCATTTTTGTATATAATCTAAAGCATCGACGTAGTGTTCTCGCTCTTTGACCTTTATGCCGACGATCTGCCCGTGTTTCCAACCCTTATCCTCAACGCTGTCCATGACACCAAAATGTATGGTGCCGTTGGTGCGAATGTTCATGCAGGCCGATGCAAATCGTATCACTTCACAGGCAAATTTTGATTGCAATTGATTCTTGTTCAGTTCTGCAGCAGTGGCAAAAGATTTGTATTCATGGCAAGGAGTGATTAAATCATTGACTCCTGATTCTGGAGCGAGAACTCTATTTTTCACATATTTGAAATCGGCGTTATGACTTTTAAACGGTCGATAGTTGCTGAGCTGTAAGGCTTCGTCAGGACTTCCAGGTTGGGAGCTGTTACTTTGCCTCTGTCTCTTGCCGGAAGGAGGAGCTGGTTTGTCCCTGGTGGTTTTATCTGCTGGACCACAGCTGTCTTCACTTGAGGTTTTCTGGCTGGAGGCATTTTTGGGTCTTACTGGGTCTGTTTGTGCGTCAGTTCTGTCAGGTGTTTTGCTGGTGGAAGGCTTGGCCTGCTCTGCTTTTTCCTGCAAATGCCGAAGTTGGTTTCTCTTGCGTGTAAACATGAGGATCTGGCCTCCCTTCATACCTATGTCTTTGAGGAAAGCGTCATCCAGTTCCATTAGTACCGGACCTGTCACTTCTTCTGCGTGTAGTCTTTCCACATATTCTTTCTTGATTCCAATAGATTCTAACCAACATTGGACGTGTTTTTCATCCCATTCATTCACAGGTAATGTTCTGTAATCTAGAAGTTAAAATGATGTATTAGTAATGCAAACTAAAGCCATCGATGTGCTCGACAAGACATTACAATCCTCGTAAACCTGACCCCACAGCATGCCAGATTTCTTTTCGACCGGTCACTGTGAGAGGCCTTGTCTTTAACTTTTCAAGCGTGCCAATTCTGCTGACTGAAACCACCCTTAACCTCAACCAGAAGCAGGCCTGAGCACAAGTACAGTCCTAAGTCAGTGAAGCAGGAAACAGTGGAAGGGGGTTCGGAAATGATCTGTGAAGAGAGTCATGGAAATAGTCCAAATGTTTTTTGAGGGGAACGATGTGATAAGGTTATGGGAACTGACAGGGGCTGAATTCTCTGAACTAGAGAGGTCGGGGTGGATCATTTACCTGCCTGAGTGTCTCTCTTCTGCTAGATGAAGATAGCATCCATGCAAACCATGAGGCGACGTTAAGAGTGTACCAATTAGTTCCCCACTAGAGAGGAACCCTTAATGGGCAGGTACATAGAAAATACAGTTTTCTGAAAGTGACACATACCCATTGCCTTCGAGGAGGGAAATCCTGCTGTTAACGAACAAAACCCTAGAGAAGGGAAAAATAACTGTCTTCAGACTTACAGTTAAGTCAACTTGACCACAGAAATGTTATTTGTTCTCTTTTCCCAACCTCCTCCCCACCTTTTTAGTCCAAGGTAGTTTCAGTACCTCTAAAAGCCCAGTCTTGCCAGCTACACTGCTTCCGGTCGCCTGTACGGGGTGAGGGCAGCCGTGCCTTCTTCAGACATGCACACGGGTGCAAGAGATTCGGGGTTTTGCTGGAGGAGCATATGCGGACACTGCAGGGATCGTCCCTTCTGTACGGCAGGAGGAAACGGGTTCGGTAATCCCACTGAGCGTACACCGGGAATGGAGATAGAGTGACCTAGTGAACAGTAACCATCTGTGAGCTATGGACTAGTCAACAAGGGTCAGGGCGAAAGGGGCATGGTGGAGGTTCTCTTATTGTGGTGTGACAGCTCAGCTCTGGTTCAGCAGGTGGCTATAGCCCGGCCGGCTCCATCCCAGCAGCTGATGGTACAGCAGCGACACTCGGAGCGGCTGAATCCAAGTGTGAAAGGTGCAGTCACCAGTGCAGCCAGCAACAAAGGTGGGTGTGGGGCTGTGCAAGCTCCCCTTGGTCTGAGGGAAGGCAAAGAGCATCCCCAGGACCACGGCTCGGCAAGGGTGAGTTCAACAGAAGGTGGCAGTTGTTTGGGGAGAATGCTGGACTGGGTCTAGGAGAAGGAGGATGCAAAGTAATAACCTGGGTGAAGCAAGCGTTTGCCATTTAAGCACCTGGTCAGCACTGTAAAAAAAGCTTGTGGGCTGCTTGAGGCACCACCATGGCTTGTAGCTTTGGTCTAAGCAAGGTGGGGACTGCTCTGCTATGTAAGAGCTTGTAAGTAAGTGGATCCCTCCAGAGTAAGTGTGAACAAGCTAGTTCGGAAAGTGGTTGTGAGCCTGAGTCCTGCTGCCATCCGGTGCAGCCGCCCCTGAGAAATGGGGCTAAAAATGTCCCTGAAATAGGGGCCTTTGTGACAGCTTTTTGCTGCCACGCTGTGTCCCAGGGCTGTACAGCTTGGCGTGTGGCTTGTGGAGACTTGCACCCCAACCCCCCCTCCGTGTTTAGCAGGTGACGTCAGGGTTTCAGGAGAAAAATGAAACTTAGTGGGAAATAGAAACTCGGTGTGGCGGCTGCAGGGACTGCCCGGCACTGGGCTAGCGCGGCTGGGGGCTGCAGAGCCCGGGGTTGGAGGGGTCCTCAGGCCGCCAACCCTTTCTCAGAGCGGTCACGGGGAGGGGGGCGTGAGCAGTGGTGGCCGTGTGCTCCCCACAGCCTGTGTGCGCTCGGGGGGGTGGGGAGGGTGCTGGGTGAGTGCAACTGCATGAAGGAAAGGGGATGGAGCCATGGGTCTGTGAGGGGCACCCATCCATCCCCCTGAGCTGCTGAGACCATCCCCCTCACGCTGCTGAGCACTTTTTCCAGTAGGACAGGGCAGGGGAGGGAGAGCCTCGGTGTTCTTAGACCTGCTACCCTTAAAGTAACCCCCCAAACAGGGAATCAACCCCCCACTGCCACCTTCCCCCATGCGGGAGCAGCGTGGGGAGGGCTCACCTTCCAGAGCCTGCAGGTACTTGGCTCCAGCGATGTGTGGCAGCTCCCACTGGGAAGGCTTCTGTTTCCAAAGGCAGCCAGGGAGGGAAGGTGAGAGCTCCAGCCTGCTGGGTGCCAGGCACTGCCTCAGCAGTCAGAGCCCTGGGAGTTTCTGCCGTGCTCCTCTGGGGTTTTCTTAAATAGTCCGCTCAATACCCGACAATAAAAGCAGGAACTGCTTTAGACAACCATTTACCGTGACCCTCCCACAGCTCCACCCATTTTTGATAGCGCTGTTGCTGGGCGGTGCTGCCTTCCCAGTCCTGCTGTCGTCTGCCGCCCTGCCTTGGGGAGATCCCCGTGGGTGGCTGCGCACCAAGGCCACGGGCTGTGCCCCCCACAACAGGGATGTGGGCAGGATGGGTGTTGAGGGATTTTTTTTTTTTTCTTTGTTTTTTTTTGCTAAAGTGGGCAGAGCCATTGCCAGGCCAGCTCCCCACTGTCCATAGTGGCAAGTTGGCAGTGTCACAAGCACCAGTGACACTGGGGCACAGGCCAGTGTGGGGGTGAGGTGCACTTTCAATCTTCCGCACTCCAGCTGTCTTACAGGCGCTGGTCCTGTACATCACGTGCTCACTTATTTTCACACAACCCATTTAAGTTACAGGTAGCTCTCTACTGCACAGCAGTAAAAACGGTTTTAGCTTTGCCTAGCAGGAAGGAGGGGGGTTGGGAGCAGGCTCCTGCTGGGGGGAGGCAGGATGTGGCCACTTCAGGCCCAGCGCAGCTGTCAGTGCCTTCCTCTTGTCCCCTGCTGCCCTGGTTCTGAGCACGGGGTTGGTCCACGCATGGTGGCAGTCTGGCTTATTTCCCCAGGCACACAGCATCACTCAAAGCTGGTGTTTGGGTTTTTTATTTGAGTACAAGTCTTTATTTAATAGACTTATAAAAGAACTTTACATGAGAAGTACAAAAATATGAAATAGGCTTTGAATCTTCTTAGGTAAAATGACGGCTTTGTTTTTTTCAAGCTTTAGAAACACGTAACTTGCACAGTTGGCATCTTAGGTAAATTGCTCTTGTACATTGTAAAACTAGGGAAAAAAACTTCCCATAAAGTAGCTTCAGAAAAGTATCTGTACATACACAGTCATACACAGCGCTGTCAATAATTTATTAGTTTAAGACACAATGGCACAGTCATACAATGCTGTCATTTCTCCTTTAAGGAATTCCCTCGAAAGATGCAGTATCACTTTCCTCTTCCAGTTGTTATAATATGATTAAAGATAAACCGAACCCCGATTAAGAATGATTTGCATGCTTTATACTTGTACCACTCGCATTGGATACCACTTTGTAGTAAAAATTAAATAAATATAAATATGTTAAATAAATAGATTGTAAAAGAACACCCCACTTTTACTTATATTAGAATTCAGCATTTCTTCATCCTTCGCACACACTCAATGCTCTGTCACAGCTTTAGGGCCAGGGAAAAGAAATACTGCATCTTGAAAAACACAGGCTCACGCGGATGTCATCAGCAACCCCTCCCAACAGAAGAGGGGGGGCCTTGACGGCTTTATCACACCCTTTAAAAACACCACCTCTCGTGTCACTGTTCTGTCCGTCTCTCATTGTTATCTATTGAGCTCCTTTTCCCCCAGGACTCATCTTACCTCTGGCTCTGCAACCGGTGACCCTTCTCGCTAACACCGTAAGGAACACGTGCAGCGGGTAAATGCTCATCAGCCCCTGGCGAGCAGCGCGGGGCCGACAGCGGTGCAGGTCTAGTCTGATCCTGTCACTGAAGTCAAGGACTGGTCAAGCTCTGCTGTGAATACTGACTTGAGAAACAGTGAGGCTTAGTTTTCAAGCAGTAAACCTTGAACTGATTTTTTTCCAAGTCACTGTTTTTTCGAGCTTTGTTGTATCTGCTCAAGTATGAGGGACTCATTTTCCAGGGTGGTCCTGATGAAGCAGGAACGTACTCTCTTGACTGTTTTTTGGGTCATCACAACTGATTCTCTTTCCGATCGCCGCGGTGTGTGTAACGCCTCGTCTGGCAGTAGTGCAACGGCAGGTGCTGATGATTTGCTACAAATAAAAGGCTCCTTTTGCAGCTCCCAGTCCCTAGTAATTAAATGATTTCAATCACTGCATTTTGATTCTTTGTAGTAAAACACATCAGTTATAAAATCACAAACAGTAGGGGGATATTGGGTGACGGTTCTATCCAGCTTTTGCTCTCCCTTTTCTCTGTCTCGAGAACTGCCTTGGCATAACTCCATCACCGGGGCTCATTGCTTTTCTGAAGTTACCTCTCGCTCCTTGGGCCCCTACCGTCTCCCGATCCAGCACAGGCAGAGGTACAAGGCACTTTTTTTTGGAAGCTTGGTTTCTTCAAAGAGAGAGAATTCAGCTCTTTGATCCCACTTTTCCCTGCTAAAGGTAGGCCTGTTTCACAGCCCTGTGCTTGGAATGCTGGTCCCGAGAAGAAAGCTCCATCCCTCTCCTCTCAAACAGTGTCTCCTGCAAGGCTCAGCTCTGCAGAGTCCTGATGATAGTAATGCTGAAAGAGTCTCTCCTGGCAGCAGATGCGCATGGCGTGGTAGGTGTGCAGGAGCAGGTGAGGGAAACGAGATGTGAAGTAACACACAAAATCATCTGGGATGGAGCCCAGCGTCTCCTGCACTTCGGGAGGCAGTTCTCGGTAATGGTGCTTCTGGGAAGGAAAAAAGAGGGGGAAGCTCAGTCAGGGGCCTGTTCAAGGACCCTTTTTTACTAGAGCTGTCTCTTATAGACAGAGCAACCTCCCCTTGGTCTGTTGTAAAGGTCAGACAGACCTAGACTGGCAACAACCACCAAAAGGAAGCGGAGCCACAGTGTGTGTGTTGCTTCCAGAAGGAAGCCCTGTACCTTATTTCTCATCGCCCTCAGGAGATCCCGGACTGAGCCTCCTTTATAGGATCGGAATTTTCGAAGATCTGCAGAAGAAATGACAAGGTGTCTTCTTGTGTTTTGGTGCAATTTTAGTTGCTGGCCTCACAAGTGAGGTCTGTGCCCACAGTCACCTGTCTGGGAGGCTGTGGTTTGCTCTATAAACATCTGCTTTAATTTGAAGAAATACTTTGCGGGCAAGTAAAGCTCACTGGGCCAGAACTGAGACAGTGTTATCTTGACTTTCCCATCTCCCTTGATGACACTGCTGAAATACTGTCCATTACCTGTCTGAAGAGGAACAGTGATGTGCTCCCTCCAGTCCATTTTCACCACCTCTCTTCCGCCTCTTTCTAATTGCTTGACGATTGGACCATCTAAAGATTCTTTCTCTATCCGGTCACTAACATCCTGCAAGAGACCTTCAGGTTATTTCTAGTTTTAGTTCCAAGCTTTTCCCAACAATTTACAACTGTTGCTTCTAGACAATTACAGCCTGTCCCAATAACAGAGTTACGATCGATTGATTCGCATTCACTCCCTGACCAAGAGCAGTGCAGTGGCTTAGGCTTGGGCCTGGGACACACAAGCTTTTGAGATGATGAGCTGTTGCACCATCTGCAAAGCCATTTTATCACAGGCTGGAGGGGACCTCAGGTTCTCAGCCAGTTCCCAGCCCACAGTCACCGAAACCCTGCCCAGCACCGTGTTCTGCATCTCTACTGTAGCTGCTGGAGACAGAACATCACACTCTAGCCCTGCTATAAAACATCTTCTGTAAGACTATGCCAATTTCTGAAGGACACCACCTTGCTATTAGAACTTTGCCCCTTCATTCCTCACGGTAAGGTTGGGGATTCCGTCACCTCCAACATCCACAAAACTAGGAGGGACTGAACTGACCGGCTGAAGAAGGGCTACAGGGGCCCTTAGAACTGAAAGGCTAGCAAAGGTCAACACAAACCTGAAAAAACTGGAGCTGTTTTTCTAAACTCCAAAAGAACGGGTGTTTCAGCACACAGCTGGCAGATGGGCGTTTCTGAGGGTCCATGTTTAGCATCTGTTCTATTAAATCACGAGCAACTATGTCTTCTGCAAGGAAAAGCGTGATAATTTTTAAGCTGTAGGGACATCTATTGCTTTTTACTTCAGAAACTCATTATGTTCTTTACTTCCTCCAACACCATCCTGAACACCAGTCCCACCAGCTCAAGTACCACTCCCAGAGATAGGCTGGGCAACCAACAGAAAGTGGTGCTGAATCAGTGTGATTATGAAGATCAAAGTTCAGCAATTTCCCACCCTTTAAACAGATGAAATAAATAATAACGTTACAGTCCAGCTGCAGGGTTCCCAGAGATGCCTTGTGGCGCTAACTCTTAAGAACTTTAGGTGTTTTACTTCAGGAGTAGGTTAGGAGTACACCTTTCACCACAGCCAGCTTGGGAACCACTCTGGGTCACAGTTCTGTCACTTCTGTTGGCACTGTAACACCCATCGACCAGTCACTGACCTCTGCAGCTTTACGTTTAGCGAGCAGTTCTTACCATGGTTCCCTGCATTTAGCGCCTCCAGGCTGTAAGCGCCCAGCAGAATGTTGGCTTGTCGCTGGAGAGATTTGCCAAAGGGATGGCTGCCTTCAGACACCACATAATAAAAGACACAGCCGGCTGAAAAGATGTCCACGGTGTATGTCTGCAAATAAACAACCTCGAATAGCACCTGTTGGATTTTTTTTTTTTAGCCTCTGAAGAATCTGAGCATCACAGAGGAAGGAAGCTTTTCAGAATCACACACTCGGCTACAAGGTGGCATGAAAGGCCAGGCACCAGGTCCTGTGGGTCTGAAGGGCTGAGTGCAGCGCTGCGCTGCCTGCTCCCTGGGAGCGCGACGGAAAGATGGAGACTTACAGGGTTCTCCTTGCAGTCCTCGCTCAGCATCTCTGGGGCGATCCACCCTTCGGTGCCCGGCACACCCGACCGACGGCTGAAGCTGTGCCTGCCCACCGCCAGCTTCTTGCACAGGCCGAAGTCCGAAATCATCGCTTTGACTTTCCCGTGGGCGTTGGGCATGGAGATGAGGATGTTATGGGGCTTCAGGTCCCTGTGGACTATTATAGACGCCCATTTATCCACTCCAGGCAATCCCAACGATCACTGGAGACTTTTTTCATGTAGTTGTGTTGTAAACCTTTCACAAGGCTGAACCACCAACCTCCTAACCTCAAAACCACCGTCTCTGGTAGAGGCTCGTCACTTCTCTGTTCCATCGCCACTACTCATCATGTTTTATCTGACTCGTCTCCAAAAATGCAGTGCCCTGAGCACATGGCACTGCCCAGCTTGGCTACTCCAGTGCAGCAGAATGTCCCAGGTGTCAAAGGACAGACACCACTGCTGCCAGCACTAGGTGGAGCTTCTATGACTCTTCTCTAGCAAATAAACAAGCTTGGGTTTTAGGCAAATTTACCACTACCCATCCAGGACTGAAACAAGAGACATTCTTACCAATACTGAGGGAGTGCAGGTAGGCAAGGCCAGATGTCGTCTGGTGCAGGAGCGTGATGGGTTGTAAGCCATGGTGACTGAAGGCCTTCTGCTCAACATACTATAAATTACAAAAGAAAACAACAACTTTGCTAGTCGTTACTCTCTGCATAGATAGTAAGTCANTAACACACATAAAAGATTGTGTGGGGTTGGTTTGGGGTATTTTTGCTGAAGGCGATGATCTCTATAGCACTGTGCTGCAGAGGCAACAGTGGAGTCTTCAAAGTCCAGATGGCAGGAGTGGGAGGATGACTGGAAGGGAGTCCTTCACCAGAAGGAAAATCAAAAGACAACAGCTTCCATCCTTGAGTCAGTACAGGGTTAGGGATGGTGCTAAAGCTCTGAAAACACCCCTGTTATAGGAATGTGCAATTGTCACCGAGGTGGTGGTGGAGTAACTACACCATCTGCGGCAGGAACTACAGCAACCGAAGCTAAAGAAAACCGAAGTTTCCAGGGAGAAGACTTTCACAAATTCCGTAGGTTCACAAGTGCCCCATCACCTCCTGTAAAGTGGCAGCGCACAGCTCAATGGCTATGTACTGGAACTGCCGGTCCTTCTCCGTGCAGAAGTAGCGGATCACGTTGGGATGCTCGTCTGACTCTCGCAGCAGCTGCACTTCACGGTCTGCAAAGCTGAAGCACTCGGGGAGAATTCTTTTCACTGCAACATCCCGGTTATCAAATGTCCCCCTGCAGACAGGAAGGAAAGTCACGTCACCCTTCTGACTCCTCTGCAGACAAAGCACGTGCAACGCAGGTGACAAGAGAGGACGCTTTACAGCGGTGTAGTAAAGAGTTGCTCATGCTGGAAACAGATACACTTGGTCAGGAAACATTTCTAAGGGCAGTAAAGTAGTTTTTGCCAGTGAAGAAACACTGCACGAAAATATTCCAAACACACAGGAAAATAACTTTGTCAAAAGTTTCATTTCTGTTCATACCAGATGATACCTGGGGTTTTATTAGGAAAAAAAAACCAACAAAAACCTAATATAAAGAAGACATTCGTTGGTCTATTGAATGCTGAATGCTTATGTTGTCCTCTACCTGTACACAATGGTCCCTTCAGCTCCATGGCCCAGCACATCTTTCGGGTTAAACGAAATCTTGCCAACCATCACTCTGTTTGCTTCTTCATCTGGACACAAAAAAAGGAGGAAACCAGGACTGGTTTAGGATGGGTCACAGCATATCCTTCTGGGCCAGTATGTAACAGTCTCTTTGCTCATGTTTGAATGAACACGACGAGATCGTTAACACCACAAATGAACGTCTCTATTTTGCTGCTCACACTGAGAAAGCAAATACTCCCCAGTGACCAAATTATCCAACATACAGAGTTAAACGCATTCTGTAGACAACCCCTGACATAAGGCCTGGAGCGATCGTGTCTCAAGACAGCGTAAGAGACGAGTGGGTCTCAGCAAACTCTTTCTAGGAAGTTTTAGAGCAGAGGATCACCAATGGCTGGGCTGTATCACCACACAGACTGGGGAAATACAGAGACTCATAACACTGCAGCAACTTTACCTCCCTCTTCCTGCTCAGTGGAGAGGCCGCTCCCAACATCAGATGTAGAGATGTTGGAATACGCAGAATGGTTCGATGCTCTGGGGGACATATTTGGTGTGCTAGTAGCTGAGCTCTCTGTCCGTCCACAGGAGGTGTCCAAGAAATCTGCCTCCGGGGGTAGGTCACTGGGAGTACGGAAGGGCAGCTTCTGTTGCTGCAAGAGCTGTATCTTCTCTTCCAGCTGATGCTGCCTCTGTTGCTGCTGATGCACACTCTGTGAGAAAGGACCCCAGTTCTGTAAGTGGAGCGAAGGTTTTACAGTCACGTCACAAATGGGAACGCTGTAGTTACTGGTGTAGCAACATCCAGCAGGTGGAAGGAAAACCCTCACGTTAGGACACTGCCAGCCACGCAGGATGAGGAACTTTCATTCACACGCTTTCAATTTCTGAGCTGCCGCTGCAAAGCTGAGAAACCACACTGGTGATTAATAGGGCAAAAGCTGCTACTAGGTGGACTGGGTGGCTTTAAACCACAGGATAAAGGCTTTGACCTAAAAGCTGGAAAACTTCACAGGGGGTCGGATGAGGAAGAGAAGAGTAAAGCTAACTCAGCCCCCTCCAGAGCTGGCTCATATGCACAGAGAAATAAATCACTGCTATGTCAAATGTAGTAGCCTTTGCTACCCACTGCACATCTGTGAGGAGGGAAAAAAATCCCCCTAGCACGTTACTTTCTAACTGCTCTATCATTTCTTGGGCTGTAAAATGTTTCTGACTCTCCCAAAACTCACAAGCACATCAAGCCAAGTCAGCATTACCATGGGATAGGTGATGATAAAAGCCACCCAGCCCACGAGCAGGAAAGTGCTGAGAATGATGGTGGCCATGTCTTTCAACATGGAGTCCACAGGAGCCTCTGGCCGAGGGACAGGCCGAGCAGGTTTCTCCTCAATATCCTTTGGAACAGCAGGAGGCACTTCCGTGGAGGACCCTTCAACGATGTCAATGACCTAAGAGGCAAAGAAAGCTCAGTTGGCTCAGTATCCTCACGGCTAATGGAGCATTTCTACGCGAGCTTTGCTGCTAAATCATTTTTAATCATTTCCAACCCTACTGAAGTCAAAAACAAGTTTTGCATGTGAAGGAAAAAAAAATAGTTCAGAATAAGGGCTTTCAGCTGCTAAGGAATGACACACCATCCTACCAGTGATTCTATGTGCTACATACATGAAAATCTGACACATAAATCATGAAGCAATTCTACATAGCTTTCCTTCTGAGTCCCCCCCTAACTCCTTTATCCTCTGCTGTCATCTGGTAAGATGATGATTATCACCAACCTCATCAATAGTGGCTTTATCAGAGTCAGCGGGAATCACGTTTTCAGGCCTCTTAGGTAAGTTGCTTGGGAATTTCTCCAGGATCTTTGTAGGGGCAGATAATGGTGTTTCATGGTGCCCTTTAAATAAAACACACATTTCCTTGAAATAAAATATGAAGTGTTTAAAGGGAGCTGCTCACCATACTGGAAGAGCAGGGCAGTACCAAGAAAGAAAGGGAGCACAGGAAGGGAAAAGCGGCGCTTAAAGAAGCTGAAAGTCACACCCTGCCCCTGTCACAGATCCCGTGGCGTTTGTTGCTTAATTATAAACTTGCATCACTTAAAACCCATCTTCAGGCAGTTCTTCATTTTTGAAACAAAACTGTAAATGCCCTGTGCCCTGGAAAGGCAACTGCAAAATTTTGGGATTTGGGACAGACGGGACAGGCTGACACTTTATTATCTTCGCCCTTTGTGTTTTACAACCCTCCAGTTGTAAAACAGGGAAAACACGCCCCTCTGATCCATATGATGAGAATTAAAAGAACCCAAGGTAAGCAGAATACAGTATTTTCAGTAAATAATAAATTAACTCTACCCTTCTCTGAATGAGGGGACAAATAAACAGTAAATGACTTTCCACAAACTGAGCTAAGAACTCTCCATCCTATGCACTGAAAAAAGCAGAGGCCTTGGGAAAACCAGCACCCGTTAATTCATATGCAAATGAGGACGAATTAGCAACGATTACTGAGTTTAGACAGTCACGGTGACTGATTTAGAGCCCTCTGAGGTTTGGACGAGAAGCGTCCTGCAGATGGCAATGCCACCCTGCGCGCGGGCGGGTACCTATGAGGAGCCAGTCATTCCAGTAGTTGAGTTTGTGCTTCTCTTTCAGCCCGCCCGAAAGCTTCACGTCCGTGCTGGGGGTGATAACACACTCGCCGCTGTCCTCGATTGTGACTCCTTCTGTTTTGGGGCCTTCTAATAAGGGGATGGCACTGCCCCGGGGCTAGAAAGAGACATTATTGTTACAGTTAAGAAAGTGCCGCGTCCCTGAAATGTTTAAATAGGCGACGAAATAAAACAGTGAAGGTTGAAACTGGTGGGCAAACACAAATCACCGGCAGCGAGGTCACTGTAAGCAAACGCTGCCATTATGCCCTTGGCAACTGCTCCCACAACCTTGGACATTAGACCTTCTAAGCTACGGGTTGCCAAGGAGAGGGGATTACGCTCTCTTTTTTTAGAAAAGTTAAACAGGATCTTTATTTCCAGCCACGGCGTGAGCAAAACAAAACGATGATGCAATTTCCTATTTGTGGCAAGTTACTCTGATGACCAAACCAGCCATTTTACCATTAACCTAAGTGCACCGACAATACCGCACAGCAACCTCTGGTCCGCTCCCGTTAATCGTGCCTGGCACAATTCTTGATGGGCTACAGTTACTTCTCTGCAGCACTTAAACGATTCCTGAAATATGGTCATGCATTCTAAGGCTTACTGCTAAATGTTTCATCAAATACTTAATTTGCTAGGCATTTGATAGCAATCTGCAATTTAAAACCAAATTTCTGTAGAGTTACAGCCTTCAGCATTTTATTTTCTATTTTAATTGGATCCTTGTGCCACTTTATGATGGCCAAGCTGTCTTTTATAATATACTTTGATGTGTGTTTCCATTTCAAATTCTTCTTCTAAACTGAGGACAGTAGGAATTCTCTAAAGGCACTTTTCAGCAGGTGTCATTCAGCGCCTGCAGCTCCCAACTTACCACAACAGTTACTCCTTCGTGCACCATTGATGGCGACGCATACAAACTTGTGGAGTATTTCCCTACATACAGAGTTGGTCTGGAAAAAAACAATGACGTGTTAGAAACAAGCAGACAAAGGGATGTTTTACCATCTTTGCTAAAACCTCCATAACGCAGTCCCTGCAGAGCTAATGCTTGAGCTTCTCAAATCATCAGTATTTATATCTTGAAAAGTCTAGATCTGTAAAACTGTTTTAAGTAAGCAGTGCTGTACTATAAAACTTCTTCATTATGGAAGCATTATGAGTTGATTATTCACATCACAATTACTCATTTGACATAACTCATGTCCTATTTCTGCATCATTCAGTAACTGGTATTTGCCAAAATGCTGTGCACCTTTTTTGTAACGCGAAAGGCTTCACGTTATAAAAACAATTCTATTCCACATTATAAGAAACTACTCAACACAGAACATCTGACAAGAGTTATGAATATACATTTCCTAAGTTTATGACAGGGTGGGGGTTTTTGTCTGTTTTTAGACAGTGAAAGATCAAATATGCTATCAAATGTGATCAAAATAACGTCTGGAGAACTAGAGCTTTTATGTATTCTCTCCACCATCCTGAAACTTCTAGAACAATCCTTAACTGAATGCATATAACTAAGGTTTTAATGACAGAACTCTGTCCAGCAGACAGTGAGAACAAGAGGAGTATTGCTGCTCACGTCAGTTTGCTCTTGGTCTCTGTTTCCTTTGGGAAAGGGTATTTCCACTTGGTAATGTGTCCAACCTCCCCAGACATGAACGTCAAATATCGCAGCGTTTCTATCCCCACGTTCGTGTGCATAACTTTCCGTAATCCTTCACGTTGCCAGATGTAAAAAGCTACCACGGGAGAAGCGTAATTCTGAATCCACAGTACGTCCCCAGACTCGCTGTCTACGGTCACCACCAGGCCATCTCCATTAGACACAAAGTGGGACATTTCTACAATACACAAAGAAAAAATTCGGGTCTGTTTTTGCCTGTAGGAAAAAATAACAGACAATACGTGGGGAAAAAAAGAAACTAACAAAGAAAAAACAACAGCAATGAAATTCTTACTGTATTTTATGTCTTTATCAGGCAGAGTAGCTGCATAATCAAAATAGGTGGCATTCCATCGCAACTCCTTCTTCTTCGTGTCGTACATTGTGATCGTGTACTCTGTTAAAAAATATACAGTCTGTGAAGCAAAAAAACCTATGAGAGAATAGAATCAATCATCTCAAATCTGAGACACTCTTCAAAACGCCACTCACACCCCGCCCCCAGTTACTGCTCTCTGCACTTCATTTTCCCAGCCCTCCTGATCGACAAACATTTCACGGCTGTTAAAGAGAAGCCCCGATCCACTCCTGTACTGATCTACAGGAACCTCAGAGCAAGCCCTGCAGACAGTCACCACCCGCCTTACCAGCATCTGGGGTTTCTGCACAGTTCCTTCTGATGTTTTACTTACAAGTTTCGAACCCTGCATTTTAAAACTCAGCGTAACATGTTCTGTAACTGAAGTGCCACACTTAAAGAACACATTGAGACAGAGGTTAAAGAACAAGTCTATAACACTTATTCCTTCTTGCTAGTCAACATGTATATGGTGTTGGTCTGATTTTAACAGTTCTTTAAAATACTGCAATTGTCATTTCAGTGGATATGCTGGATCTCCATTTTCTTTAAACAGTTTTTAGGAAAGGTGTATGCTACAGAGCAAACTTGACTTCCCAGTTGCTACTGGAATGCCCTGTTAAATAGACTATTAATGCCACTTAGGCAACAGGAAGGATAATGGACCATGGCCACCACCAAAGTTTTAAAAAGCAGTATCTTTATGCTGCTGTGAAGAGTTAATAATTTTTCTGTGTACGGTCTAAAATCACAATTTACAAAAGTTTTTCTAAAAAATAAACCTGAACACCTGAACTGATCACAAGGACATTTGTCATGAGTCTAAACATTAAAAACAATGACAATACATTTTCTTCTAAGCTGCAGAAAAAAAAAAGCATATGACCTGTTCTCCCAAGGTACAGAAGGGATGTTGATGGGCAAAGACTTTCTGCAAATGAGGAGGTCAAGGTCTGCTGTTTCTCCCCAGTCATGAGATCAACCACGTACCAAATATCCTGCTTTTTACCTGAAATCACAATTTAAGCCACATTACCATTCAGTTGGAAAAACTGTATTTCCATCAAGCTTCTCAGTCTTCTTTTCTTCTTTAGTAGGCTCATGAACTTAGTATGAATAAAACATTTTTAATAAAACAATTCCTCATAGCCAGGCTCAGTTTGATCATTTAGCACTCCTGGTCAATCCCAAATATTGTCACAAAAAACTAAATACAGTATCCAGAATTGGTAAGGACTACTGGCTGAGTTCTTTTTTCACACTGATAAAATCTAACAGAGTTCTGAACGTGGAAGATCCTGTGAGCTAGCAGAAGAGGAGACCAAATTGCTGATGTTGAAGAACAGCAGGTAGGAAAAAAATGCAGTCTGTCTGGGAGCCTCTACATTTTGCAGTTGCTAAACCTCTTACGATCGAAGAAGGAACATTTGAGCTCACCCATGTACAGGATCCCATCTGAACTGCGACAGGGAGATGCCTGCACCAGCTCTGGGATAGTAAATGGAAGTTTCTATGGAAAAACAAACAAACAAAACCAACAACAAAAGCTTATTCACATTGGTGTGATAGTCTTCACATTTGTTCACAGAAAAGGGTGGCCAGAAAACTCCAGATACCTCAAGTGACAGTTTTTTATTGTTTGTATTATTGTAGAGCCCAAGAACTGAAAACTTCAGGTCAAGGCCCTGCTCTGCAAACTCAGAACCAGGAGCAGTCTGTCTCAGCATTTAGGACAGGAGAAGTGCCTGCAGAATGGAAGAGCTACTTGCAGTTGAGAGGTCAGGAGGCCAAGACTCTGTGGTTTTGAAGTCTACCATCACCACTTCCAAACTGTCTGGGCTTCAACATGCCAGGATTTAACTGCCTAATCAATAAAGAGTATAAAATGTTTCTCCCCAAGATGGTACAGTAACATTTATAAAGGCCAGGGATCTTCACACAGATGAAACTGTTGAGAGGGTGAAGTATGAAGCTCCAGCTGAGGAGTTCTTGAGGTACTGCCAGGCCTCTACTGCACTTACAGGATGGGAGACGAGCCTTATGAAGTTTCACAGGAGTAGGAGATAAGCTGCACCAACAATAAAGAGCAGGCCTTTGCTAAGATAACTAACTTAAATATGCTAAAATTATTCCATTCTTGCTTAAAGCTTTTATAATAGTGATTCTAAACAGAAATTAAATGACTTTAATTCAGAAAGAGAGGAAATTAGCACAACAAAGAAATAGATTCAAATAGATGGCTGCTTCCTGGATTCACCCAGGAAAAGAAGCCAGAATTGTTGTGCAAGCTATGATCTGGATGTATTGGGAGTGAGAGAGTGTGGTGAGTAAATACTAAAATATTTAACAATATTAAAGTTAAATGAAGTCGTAGCAGCAGCCAGAGAAAAGAAACTTGAGGGAAGCCAAACATTTTAGCTGAGTATCACCACAAAGTCTGAAAATAAGAGTCAAACTTTGGCGAGTATCTGTGGGATACACGGATGGGTGACTGTTTTGAAAAGGTTCAGCATTTCTGTCTGCTTACTAAATCTTGTAATGGTGTCAGCGCAGAACACATACGGATCTTTGCTCTTGGCAAATGGTTTTAGAAAATTAAGTATTTGAGTGAAAGCGAAGTACCTGATTTGTATTATTCTGGGTATACTGTTCACATCAAATTGGAAAGAGATTATTCAGTATTTGGATAATACAACATAAATTTTATTTGCCCTCATCGTTATTTTAGCAAGTTACAGAAAAACAGTACGAGTGGACAAACCATTTACTGTTTTTTTTGCTGGTCTGATCGAACTTTTCCAAGGAACTCATGCACTTCCATTAAACAGTACAAATGTCTGCAAAACTTTACAGTGCTGTCAAGAAAACAGAAAGCTCCCTTGGGGATTTACTCTTCGTGTGAGTCTGATTAGGGTGCTTTTATAGAAATTACCAGAGGAGAGAATTTAAAAATCACACTTACAGTCAAGCCTTCGCTATTCTTGCCACCAAGTGTATACAAACTGCCATCATTTGGGTCAGGAAGAAATGCCGGTCTAGGATTTAAGCAGCAATTATAAATGATAAAAAACATGCACTGTGCTTCTGAGAGAACAGGAGAGCAACTATGGCCAGTACTGCCTTTACACAGAAGTTAATCTGACATAAAATTTTTACTTTGTATTATCTACTCTTTTTAAGTTTCATTTACTAACTGTGAAAAAACAAAAAGGTATTTCAGAACTGATACAAGATTACTAATACATTTGAAAACTCAAAGATTGAAAGGTGGCAGACAATGACTTGGGTGAAAGCTTTTAAACAACATCTACGTGCTTTTAAAATGCCACAGAATTAAAACCAAAGCAAACAAAGAAAACCAGAGAGCACAAGGAAGACAAGGAATAACAAAAGAGTTGCCAGAACTAAATAAATTTGAGAGGTGAAGGCAACCCACTCGCTCAAACTACAGAAAACCCAACCAAACTCCGACATCCAAAACGAACCACAAAAAAGAAAGGATGTTACTCCCAACTTTAGAGACATGAAGTTGAAGCCCCAGATTTTCTAGTTAAACATGAGAGTGCTATGCTGGAGGAACTACTCTGAAGTTATAGCCTGAGGGTTTCAGCTGAAGATCCTGGTACTGGTGGTGGTTGGAGTTTCCTGTGCTTCACCATTTTTAGCTTTTTATATGAAGAGGTCAGTACAAACCCCAGACATCACTGCCGCTTCCAGCGCTGCTCCGTTAGAGAGCAGCTGGCACCCTTCAGCTCCAAACCTGAGCAAGGCCTTGAGAGAACAGTTTGCAGACATGATGCTGCTTCTTAGTGCCAGAAGTAAGAGAATTCTATGTAGCTAATGATATGCTTTCTGTATCTGCTCTCTAAACCACCTTAAATTGATTCATGCAAGGTATACAACTTTTCTGGAGCAGAGATCGTTTTGGCTCAAATTAACCCAAATTTCAAGATGTCAGTGAAAACTGAACAAGCAGTAAATGAGATAAAGGAAAGACACTTACTCTTCCACATGTATTGGCACCTGGAGTACAGGATCTGCATAAACAGGAAAGAAAAAGTCATAATACTGACAATTCAGTTCCTTAGACTCACTAGATACAGGATTAAGCCAGGCCTGTGACAACTTGCTCTTCTTGGCAGGGCTGATGCGTGGAGTTTGAAAGGGGCCGTCTCGACAGCCTCAACAACCCCCTGCGTGGCAAGAGCAGCGCCAAACAGTCTCCCTCCACACTGCCACAAACTCCCTCTAACGCAGGGACCCTGCAGAGCTGTGTGCCAGCTCGGGAAGGGCACAGACACAGCCCGTGTTATCTCATACTCGGGGCAGCAAGAGAGCTGAGATAATTTAGCTGCTACTCCTAACAGTCCTAGGCACTGGCACGTACTCATAGAAGACAGAGAGCAAGAGCAATTTTTCTCTTCAGGATGAATTATCACTATTACCGCTGTTCACTGATGTAAGATGGGAATGCTGTGCAAGTGCAGAGCTCCATATTGTACCATAAACTCCACTGAATTCATTAAGAGCACACAACGAAAGGCCCTCAGAATAAGTCACATTCAAAAAAAGCAGCCAAGTGATTCATCATTATGGATGTCTCTACAGACCACGCGGCTTAGTCAGACCTTTATTCCATTACTGCATCAAGCAATACGTTGCCATCCCTTCTGTGAAGAAACTGGTTTCAGGATATTTTGGGAGGGACTCTCACTCCAGACGTACAGTGGATTATATACCAATTTCGTTTGCTTCAAGTACTCCACAAGCTTTACTACATCTAATGCAATACAAGGTGACTTATATCACCTCTCCGTTACTAAAGAAAAGGAAGGAAGAAAAAAGCACTAGATGAGCATTAGAGAAAGTGGCTCAACTCTGGAGTTGAACTGCTGGGCTGAACCACCAAAAGCAAACAGACATCAAGTTGATATACTCAGTGTATCCGTAAGTCCAGGTGAAAAGAACTAAAAGAAGAAAAAGCCATTAAAGCCCACAGGTTGGAGTTTGTATAATCATAAATGCTACATGGGAAGGGAAACTCTCACAGTTTTGTGAAAGAAACCGCACCATAAATCAGCAGGAAATGGCACCTGCCTCAGCTGAAGTAAGGTTTAATGCAAATGCTGCAAGTACTGCTAAAGGGAAAAGCCAAATAAACTTTGCAATTCCCTTGATGAACTGATTACATTGAGAGTGCCTCACTTGGTAACAAATAAACTGCCTGCCGTGGTGATGATGACTATCACTAGACAACAGCAATCTTCACCAGCAGCCCTTGAGCAACTTGGTCCTATCTGCCAACATCTCCTCCTCAAACGATCCTTAGAGATAACAAAGCTGCACATCTTGTTTTTGACGTGGTAACTGCCTGGGTAGGCGGTGTTTAAGTATAGTAATGTAGATCCTTAAAAATCACTTTTTAGTCATAAGAACAACATAAGAAAATGGAAACTTTTTAATGTTAATAAAAGCATTGCTTAGTCCCTGAACCAAATGGAGGTGCGAAGCTGTTACATGAAAATACAGTATGAAACTAGTGCTATCTGAAACAAGTTCCTATTGTTCTAAGTGTGCTGTTACTGGCGTAACACACCACGCACTCTGCAGCAGAACAGGACAGGATGCCACTTCCCAAAGTATATCAGTATTTCAGGGATGGGTTCATTTTTATTTTTTTTCCAAGAATACTCAGGAAAACCTGAACAATTACAGGAAATTGCAAAAGGTAGACTGTTTTCTAGCAACTGATCCTGGTTTGTCCATGACTTTTGCAGGAGACTCTGGTTAGTAATGTTTTCCTATAGCTCCCTCTCTGCCCCCAAAATACAGTGAATAATAATAACAATATAGTACAGCCTTTTTGGACTAATAACTTGATCTCACTTAGTTCTTTAAGACTGGTCAATCTATTTTTACCAAAAAAAAAAAAAAAAGTGCTCCACTCTGCTCCAACTATCTATCTCAAAGGTCTGAGAAGCATTGCACGATTTTATCGACCACGTAGCACCAGAATAGCAAAAGAACACACACATATATATGTGCAATATTTATTTGCATAAAGCTTTTACCCCTAAGCTTTCATTTCTGAAAGCTGTCGGAAAAACATCACTTATAACAATTTCATCAACAAATGTATCCTATACTAGTGATGCCAGAAATCCCACTAATGTCTGTTCAATTTCTGCAGTGAGTTTTCCTGAAGACATGAAAGAAAGTGGTATGATAGGTTCCAAGCTCTTCAGTGTGTGCTGTACAGAAGCATCATGCTCATCAGAAGGTCCTTAAACTTTTCTTTACTATCAGATCTTCAATATCAAGAACAGTGCTTCATCAGAAGTGAAAAAAACCCGGCTTTTATTTGTTTTCTCAGTAACCGAAATTTGATTTACCAACAATGGTAAAAAAGGTAGATGGAACAGATCAAGATGTTACTACAAAGCAGCAGATTTTTTCTTTTATTATTTACTGGTACATGAACAAAAACACTGATTATTCTGATGGCTTCCTGCAACATTTAATTTTGTACATGAACTGTTAGAAAGTATTTAGTATCAATATCTCATTCATTTCCATGTATGAGTGAACACAAACCGATGGAGCAAGTTATCTTCTGAATTCTCCTTTCACTACTAGCACTGTCCGCCTGGAAAGATGGGCTGAGGAGAGCCATTTCTCTACATTTTTAGGTACTCACTTTCTTAACACTTTCATGGTCTTGAACTAAGGTTGTAGCTGGTGAAAACACTTTGAAGACAGACAATGAACTCTTCACATTCACCTTCATGTGGTTTGGGACATATTCCAACTTTATTTCAAAGTGTGTTTTGAAATACGAATTCACTCTGAGATAAAAGGAGAATCTTGAGTTTAATTATCGCTGTCAGGTCTTACAATAGCGTTCATATGCTTGAATACAGACTAGTAAAAGAATCAGTCGTCTTCTAACTGAAGTCACCTTTTGCTCCACAACGGGTCAAACGGAAAACGTTCTTGCAAAAGTCAGAGAATTGAGGCCTTATCTTCTCTTCAACAGCTCAGCACTCAAGTGTTAACGTGCTGAGGCTGGAATCACGTAATCCCGCTTTCAAAAGTTCCCTGTAATCAGTTAAGTCATTCTAACAGGCTTGATCTGTTCCAACACCAGCAGCAGTGGTAATAACCACGGAACGAAGCAGGAAGTATTCTCTATCAGGACAAAAATGTGACAGAGAACGTGTGATACAAATACATCTGCTTCTCCCTTAAACTTCCATTCCCTGTAGCAGAGGAAAAGCCAATTTCTGGCCATGTCCTACACGAAAGCTTTTGGCACAATACCCTGTCCAAAGGTTTTCCACTTCCTAGACTAAGAAAACAACTACGGAGTTGGGGGTGGGGCCTGAGTTAGGAAGCTGAACATCATCCTATAAATATCTCCAGTGCTGGAGGGAAGACAGGAGTTTTCTACAGATATTTCCATGGGGTTCCAATTTTTCACCTGCAGCCTCCACTAAGGCAGAGCGTGCTAACAACTCCTACATTAAAATCCAACAGTTCACTACACACCAGCTTTACCTTTCTGATCTGGTAATACACACCTGTGTGGAAACAAGTAAAATGATTGGCACTTCATTAAATTAATTCAGCAAAGCAGATTAATGCTCACAAGCACAGCGAGTTCAAGGGCATCAGTAGAACAGAAATGCCGTTGAAAAAGCAGCTGATACTTCTTGTCATTGTGGGACTTCAAAAACGTTATCCTCCAAGAATTAAAAAGCTTTCATTTATACAAGTTAATAAAAACATTTGCAAAATAACTGTGTCAAGCAAAAAAAAAAAAGCAAACAAAAAAAAAAACATTATAATATAGGATCAGTGTCCTTTTAAAGATTTATTCGAAAATCGTAAGAGTTTATTCACAAGTACAGCAGTTATTAAAAACCTGTTAAAATAATGACTGTTCAGTAATTTAGTGAGTTATTTGGCTCAGTTACACTTTCCTGACATTAACATTGTGACCTGGCAGAAGCAGATGTCCCACGAGTTTTGGTTGCATCACGGCCAGAAAATACTTGTGCCTGTATCACTAGCTTGTGAGTGAGCAGAAGTATATGACATGCTTCAGATTATTCTGAAATCATTCTAACCCCTGGTTTGCATACATGTAAGGATAAAAAGCCATATATATGATTTTTGAAAATAAAACCATAATGCTAATGGAGCACATTTGACTTTTCTCCATATTTCACAACAACATGATAAGATAAAATCTGCCCTTTGACCGAAAACTGCATCTTTTTTAATGCACAAGACAGACTTGCAGATTTTCAGCATCGTAATGTGCCCTTGGGTAGAACCAATGACTGAAAAGCAGAAGTGGGAGATTCTGAAACAGCAAATGAGTAAGTCACTGCCCCGCTGGAATGAGCTGGAAAAACGGTTTCCTGTTTTGAGGCCTTACCATAAGACTGGGGCTAACGGGCCAATTTAAAAGTCATCCTTGCCCACTGTTGCAATAACATAAATGAGGTTAGAGCTACTGACAGACTATCCCCTGGAATCTGCTGAGAAAAGTTGTGCTCTACAACTGGTTTGTTCTGACAATCCTTATTGATGTACAGTTACGCACAAAGATGCTACTTCTTGCCTGGAACATCCACTGTTATCAGAGCAGGATCTACAGATCTCACATTTGCCTTTTAAAAATCTATATATTGCATACTGTTAATACACACCAGTCTTCACACCTCTCTCTTATCACCACCACTGAAGTCCATAGGTTACCAGTAAGGTATTGGAAATTAAAATCTTTTAAACTGATTACAGGCCATCACTTTTTTGGTTGCTTACGGAGAACTGATAATCATAACAAAACTTCTGCTGCCTCTAAATCTGGATCCAAATCTGTGTATATGTTCCTCCAAAAAATTATTTTGAACTTGTTCTTAGGGGAAAAGCTTTTAAGAAACTGGTGAGTGAAAAGACAGACAATGCTTTGAACCGTACAGAAGGACACACAGAAGTGACTGCCAGAAGGACAAAGAAATACTCTGTCCAAGAGTATGCAAAACACCACATTCTTAGCATCTCAAAGTTCAACATTCTGCTCATTAGCCTAAGCTCTTGAGTTAACAAAGATGTACAGGATGACTTTTACAAAAAACATGAGGAAACAGGAGAGTCTTAAAATGATACACTTAAAGCTCACACTGCAATCAGAACAGTGAATATCAAGCCTGACATGAGGAGAAGAGCATTCTCCAGGTTCTGCCTTGCTAACAGGTTTCTCGTCACCATTTCGCTCACTGTCTACTTTCTCACCTGTATGGAAAAGCAAACCTGACGTGTTGCATCCCTGTACCTTTCAAAGAAGAAATGACAGAAGTTTCATTTCTGGCAGTTTTAGGGGGAAGATATTTCAAACTAAGTAATCTTACTGAGCTCCCTTAAGCATCTTGCTAGTGGTAAGCACAGAAAGCACGGGAGCCTATCACAGTGTCACTTACGGCTGACAGCTCCTCTTACTAATCACAGATGGCACAGAATATCACAGAGTATCTTTGGTTGGACTAGGTGTCTTGAAGGTCTCTTCCAAAGAGCCTTATTTAGTCTGGGATCTTCAGTGCGTGCCATACGCTTTCAAGACCCTTTCACACCAGAGCCTTTCAACACAATGTGCTTTTGTGGGGCCACAGCAGGAGCAAAGGTGCCTCTCAGAAATTAGGAGGAGGAGGAGCGTGGGTTGTTTCTATAAGCTTTCCTACCATACTCCAGCTTTCCAAGGCTGAGGGAACGAGCAGCACTGGTCACCTGGCCACTGAAAAGTCCTGAGAGCTGTCAGATAGTAGGACCCATCAAAGCCAACAGGAAACGCAAGTATTAAGCACCTTCAACAATAAGCCCACAGTCTCACTACATTATCACTACAGGGAACACAGCTTTATTTCTCAGCTACTGGAGAGTTCCATTACTAACCGACCCATTTTTTGCCTGCTTTATGGGGAGCACCAGTATTCAGACTGCCTTTCCTGCCAGCACTACATGAAGGCAGGAAACCCAAACATATTGTGGTGATAACCACTGGCTTATTTACTCTGCATACCTAAGATAAGCCGCAGTGCTAAATTGAAACAAACCACGCACTGCAAGATTTTCATGTTTGTTTAAGTACTACCTGATAATGAACACTGCCTTGGTTTTTTTGCCAATGAAAATAAAATGTATATGAATCGTCCTTTGTTAAACACCTTGCTGCTTAAGTGCAGTACTAAAACATTCCCTCTGCACCTGAAGTTGCCGCACTTGAGGTGACCTTCACAACTTCTCAAAGCACGTGAACTACAACACAAGGTTCATTGTCTGATCACCAGGGTAAAACGGCACCTGCAAGAACACCGCTCACAGTTCTCGATAACAGCACAAGCGGGCGGGTGACAGCAAGAGTGCACCCAACAACTGCCTTTATACATTCCTATGAATACTGAGTTCTGCTCTATTAAACCTCCAGAGGGATTTAGCACAGCACAATGGTAAGGACTTTCATGGGCTATCGGTTTCCAACAGTTGCATCTTTGTTGGGCTTTCCACCCACAGGATGACCACAAATAAACACAGTTTTGCAAAAATAAATAAACCCCCTCCAACTACAAATTAATTCACCAAATTCTATGTACAGGCCCTCGTTCCACGTCCACCTAAGGTAACTCATGAAGCATCTTGTAACAATGAAAACTACCACTATGATTTTTTTCTCATTGACCCTTGTGTGTTGTTCTATTAGACAGAAATAAACAATAAGTGCTTTGCAAAAAGCAAGTGAACATATCTCACATACGTAAAATGCAGAATAATCCATAGTTAGCAACAGAGAGAAAAAAAGAAATCCTATAAAACTGGATTTTCCAGTCTGGCAGTTCTACTGTACCAACAAAAGTTTTGCAACCTTTTTTTTTTTTTTAAACAAGGGAAGTTGAGCAATGCACTCTGGCCAAGATCCTTCTCGATACCAAAGCGCGTTCATTTCTTCTGCAAAAATAACCCTCCTACCACTTACTAAACCTGGCTGCAAACAAATGCCAGTTATGCCATCCTCCTGGGATAGGACTCTGCAGTGTATGTTCACATCAGTTAAGCAAAACCCAGCAAGCTGCTCTTAACACAGCAGCAGCCTATAGCAGCAATATAGGAGCAGGCTGTTAACTTTTTTTTTATTTAAGCTCTTTGGGAAAAGGAGAGGTTTGAATTTAAAAAGGAGAGGGGAGAAAATGTAATCACACTTATTAATAAAGAAAATACTTGCTCACTCCTTTTTATTCCAAGAGGAGCTATAAAAGCATTCCTTGCTCATTTTGCATTCAAACATGAATGGCTTCACAACGCAAGAGCTGGCTAAGCCGCTCTCCATCATTTATCACCAGTCCTGGCTATCTGGGGAGGTCCCAGATGACTGGAGGCTGGCCAATGTGATGCCCATCCATAAAAAGGGCCAGAAGGAGGACCCAGAAAACTAAAGGCCTGTCAGCCTGACCTCAGTGCCTGGCAAGGTTATGGAGCAGTTCATCCGGAGTGCCATCGAGCGGCATGTACAAGACAACCAGGGGAACAGGCCCAGTCAACATGGGTTTAGGAAAGGAAGGTCCTGCCTGACCAGTCTGATTTCATTCTATGACTGGGTGACCCGCCAGGTAGACAAGGGGAAGGCTGTGGATGTGGTCTACCTAGACCTCAGCAAAGCCTTTGACACAGTCTCCCACAGCATCCTCCTGGAGAAGCTGGCAGCCCATGGCTTGGACAGGTGCACCCTGCGCTGGGTTAAAAACTGGCTGGATGACCGGGCACAGAGAGTGGTTGTGAATGGTGCCACATCCAGCTGGTGTCCAGTGACCAGTGGTGTCCCCCAGGGTTCAGTACTGGGCCCAGTCCTGTTCAACATCTTTATTGATGACCTGGATGAGGGGATCGAGTCTACCCTTAGTAAATTTGCAGATGACACTAAGTTGGGAGGGAGTGTTGATCTGCTGGAGGGTAGGGAGATGCTGCAGAGGGACCTGGACAGGCTTGATCGATGGGCTGAGGCCAATGGTATGAGGTTCAACAAGGCCAAGTGCAGGGTCCTGCACTTTGGCCACAATAACCCCAGGCAGCGCTACAGACTAGGGGAGGAGTGGCTGGAGAGCAGCCAGGCAGAGAGGGACCTGGGAGTACTGGTTGACAATCAGCTTAACATGAGCCAGCAGTGTGCCCAGGTGGCAAGGAAGGCCAATGGGATCTTGGCTTGTATCAGGAATAGTGTGGCCAGCAGGAGTAGGGATGTAATTCTCCCCCTGTACTCGGCATTGGTGAGGCCTCACCTCGAGTACTGTGTGCAGTTCTGGGCCCCTCACTTCAAGAAGGATATTGAGGTGCTGGAGCAGGTCCAGAGGAGAGCGACGAGGCTGGGGAAGGGACTGGAGGGAAAGTCTTCTGAGGAGAGGGTGAGGGAGCTGGGGGTGTTTAGCGTGGAGAAGAGGAGACTCAGGGGAGACCTCATCACTCTCTACAACTACCTGAAAGGAGGTTGTAGACAGGTGGGGGTAGGGCTCTTCTCCCAGGCAATTAGTGACAGGACAAGAGGACATGGCCTGAAGCTGCACCAGGGGAGGTTTAGGCTGGATATTAGGAAGCACTTCCTCACGGAAAGGGTCATTAGGCGCTGGAATGGACTGCCCAGGGAGGTGGTGGAGTCGCCATCCCTGGAGGTGTTTAAGGAAAGATTGGATGTGGCACTTAGTGACATGGTCTAGCTGGTGTTGTGGTGTTGGGGTCATAGGCTGGACTTGATGATCTCAGAGGCCTATTCCAGCCTCAACGATTCTATGATTCTATGATTAAGGACAACTGTTTCATGCTGCAGACGACAGATATGCACAATGCATCTCCTACCATTTCAGTCCACCTACTAAACTGACATCAGCTTTAAAAATAGAGGATAGAATGATGCAATCACCGTGACTCCTTTCCAGTTGACCTGCTTTCTAATTTACTTCCAGAAGTGAAGAGCAAGTACTACCATCATTTCTACCACACGTAATCGGAGTTCCACTAAAACAAATTTGTATCAAGTATTGACTTTTTCATGAAGACAGAAAGAGTTTTCTGCTCAGTAACTAAATTACAAAATCCGTTCCAGTCACCGAGCAGTGTTAAATTTCTTTGCATAAGTGCAGTTCTTTTATTTAAAAAACTGTACTGTTCCTAAATGTTTACTATAAAAAAAAAGACCCGAGGTTTGCACGATATCCACTGTGCCAGTGACTGCAGGGGATGCCAGAGACAGAATCATGCAAGCCCTTTACCACCAGTTCCACCAGCTGGCACTCTCATTTGACATTTATTCTGTTCTGTGGTTGCTTATATTACACCATGATACCTACCATTTATACCACAACAGCTTAAACATTCTGGAAAGAAAACAAAAACAAACCAAAAAATATACACTGGAAAAGATCTACAAGTGAAATATGAAGATGAACATGACTCCAGAAACTCTGTAGCTTAGTTTAAAAGCAAGAGTAAAATTAAGGGGAAAAAAAACCAAAACAAAGTATTTACTAGGCAGGCCCTAAACCAGTTTGAATTATCTATTATTTGACTTTTGTGACTGTACTGAGTAGAGGGCATCAGGGCCCCTCCAGCTCACCTTCTTTCAAAGTCCATTTGATTGCTCCCGTCCTCTTGCTGACAGCATGCAAACTTCCATCAAGGGTTGAAACAAACAACAGAGTTTCTGGCACAGTTACTGAGCTGGTGTTCTGGAAAAGAAAAACCCATAGGCTGAATGGAATTATTTATCACAGAGTTTACTCTTGTCATACAGTACATCACTTTTTTTTCAATTGCACAGACTGGGCAACTTTCCTGTCCCTTTGAATGCAATGACTTTTAAATTATTTTTTTTTGGCAACATTATCAAACTGCTTAGTTCCCCTAGAGACAAACTGGGAGCTGTTTTAACTCAACTTCCATTTTCAATTGCATATCAAAGTCTTCTTGTACTTAGGAGAAACCAGAGATAGGGTCAATCTAGGAGAGAACTGATACAAAGACTATGTGATGTTAGCTAGAGCAAGGAATTTCCAAGCAGCTAGGAGAACTGAAGTGTTAATGTCAAAGCCATGCTACTCCCAAGTCAATAGAACATACTTTGGCCAAGGTTTAATCTCCCTGTGATGAAAAGACATTGGCTGGGTAGAACATGAATAAATAAAACTGAAAGGTGATCAGTATTTTACAGGGCTGGCTGCAGCTGCGAGACAGGCTGGAGCTGGAAGCGTGCAGGCTGTCTCTGAGCAAGGGCGAAATATTTAGGATAGGTGCAGCCTAAAGGCTGGAGGAGATCCAGACTGTTAAGCCTCTTAATTGTGTTTTCATACCTCATGTCTTCCAATACTGTATTTCTGTAGCAGATATTAAACAACACTGTTCAAGAAAATCCATAGGTATTAACACATCTCCTAGAAAGCAGTAAGCTGCAGGATTCAAATCTCAATTTGACATTCTAATCACTCTGCCACTGGGGTCGTGTCACTCTGTAGTTACACACAAGGGTATAAAGCCCTTTGGTGCCGGCTGTCTCTCCTACAGCACAAGCAGCTTTTGAGCCTGGCTACTGCAGAGCGTTTAATTTTATTAAAAGGGCATCATACAAACACTGAGGACTCAGAATCCTGTAGCTATCAAGTGAACAGAGGCTAAATCCAAGGTGTTTCATTGCATGAAGCAGAAAAAAAATGCCTATTTAATGTTTTCCCTTCCTGCCTAAAGATGATCCCCTATATCCCAAGATCAACCCATTTCCATTTACCAAGCCCCAGGTTGTCATTCAAGTAACTTGTCATTTGTAGGCTGCATCTGCATTGCTCATCTGCGCACCACCTGCCACTAGCGGGAAGTTTCAGGGTTAAATATAATTCTCAGCCTACCACAGTTCATGAAATGAAAGCGTATGTATTTTACAGAATTAATAATGTCTTCAAAGACTTAAATTGTAAACAATAATTATCAGTCATGCTAGAATTACTGCAAAGCAAGACACGTAATTGCCAAATTAAAACGCATTGGTATGGGAGTAACTTTCTTTGAAAACTGTATTTTTTGTGCAACTCAACTAAAGCATAAAGCTAAAATGATAATATATTAAAGTAATAACCAGACAACTTTCAGGTCACACCTACAAATATCACACAGGCTCCTTTCCAGTCAGAATGAAAACAGCTGGAGCAGACAACCATAAAATACACATTGCAGAGCAAATTAAAGTACAAATCAACAATACACAAACTATAGATCAGAAATAACTGCTGGAAGTCCAGGAAAAAAAAAAAAAGGAGATGTATCTTAATATATAAATATAATTTTCATTATCTGACATGGTTAAATTATGCAGGCTGCACAGACATCTGCACTTAAAAATATCGACAGCTGCATCTGGAATCAAACTTCGCAATGTTTGAACAAGCAGGGACATTCAATAAAAGCTGCTCTCATGCTGGCCTACGAAATACGTAGCTCGAGATGTTACCAATCAGAACTGAACTTCAGAGTATCTTTCTAGTCTAATGACTTCATGTGTACGTAAGAGCAAAGAGAAGCTGTATTGTAGAGTTATGAGTTCTCATGACTACTTTTGTTAAAGCAAACTACTGTAGTCACTGCATCAAAGTAATTCACAAAAAGTTTGCCCTTTAGGTCTTTTTGTACATCGACTCCCCAAACAATTTAGGATGGTATAGATTTACAATCCTCTAGTCCAGTCTTCCCACCTTCCTTAAATAAGCATTTAAAAAGCCAGTTCCACTGATTCTGCAGCCAGAAGGGGAAGACAATACCACCACTTCATTATCTCATCCATTTGGGGCTGAAAGGCATTGTAATTGTGAGGCTCAATCTCCCTCCCCAAGAAGATTCGCTTTCTAAATCCGCCAGTGCCCAGCCACCTGCATAAAATTATCCTTGAACTACAAGAAGGGAAGTTTGGGGTTGCATTCTACTTGTTGTAGATCTGTAGATTTAACATTTTCGTGTGTAACATTTGAATACCTAGTTGGTTTTGGTATCAAGGCTACAGAAATTATGGAATTAAATGTGAGCTCTGAAACTCTGATCAAAGCATCAGTAACCGATACTGTCTACCAGATTACTGGCGTTTTAGAAGGTCGCTAGTACTTGGGATCAAACAGAAAGTACTACTGTGCAAAGAGTTCCTCTGCTCGTCCTGAAGCCACAGGAGTATGACAACTTCTCAGATATGGCTAATATCATGAAATTACAATAGCTTTTTAAAAAGTTTTCCACTGTAGTATCCTCAGTGTGGGGGGAAAAGTGCTACTCCCATCTACCATTCTTACGGTGCCCACCCGCACTCGGAGGTTAACGGGGAGAGGTGAACTCCTGCTGGGATGGCAAGCGCTTACGGCGTTCGCAAGCACCAAGGGAACAGAAGGGAAGGGTGCTTGGGAAGAGGCTTTGGTCTATGGAGGCAGAGAAACCACCTTCTCTTCCGAGGGCTCCGGGCCCCCTTCTGCTCACGGCCCAAGGAGACTCACTCACTGGGAGCAGAACAAGCACGGAGGCGCACAGACCTCACCCACCAGAGGGTTCTGCCGTGGGCGCGCATCTTTCCCTTCAAAATACCGCTGGGCAGCGTCACTGCTCCCGCCAAGCCCATACTCGCCACTCCAACTGCCTTTGCCTTAATACCACTTCTTTCTAAAGCTTTCCTTCACCTCTACCACAAGTCTGAGTTCCAGTTTTATTGCTTTTGAAGGGCTTTCTTAGATTGAACCCTCAAAGTCGCATTGATGTGGTCATTGCAAACCTGTGAGTCAAAGATACCATCTTCTTTGGGTGAAAGACTAAACATAGGGCAAATTTAATTAGCTATTCCTTCACTTCGACAGTTGTATTTGCCCACAGATAAAACATATAAAATACCACACATTAAAAGCCTTCTATTCATTCACACTTTTCAAAGTATATGGTATCACGCAGTTGAGATTAACCAGCTGAGCAACACACTGACACTGCAGAAAGGTTTATGACCTAAATTTCAAAAACAGATGCAATGCAATATTGTGAATTTATTTTGACCACGTCTACAACAGTCACTTGGAGAAAAGCCTAGGGAGTTAGAATAATAGTATGGAAACAAAGTTTTATTCTTTAAAATTGTATAAAAAGGATGTACGAATGAGCATATTAATTATCTGTCTTTCACTCAGAAATAAAACTTTCTCTTGATTTTATTAGTGAGTTTTATCAGTGGCTAGAGGCTGCAGTATCAAGGTTGCAAATACACAATACACTTTATTTTGAACACAAAGCTTTATAATTAATTGATTAATGGACTGATTAAAGCCTGGAATTAGCCCTGCTATGAAAAGCTAAGAAAATGATAAACCCCTGTACATACAAGCCAAACTTGTTTTCATTTTCATGTGGTAAGAACACTCTCCAGCACAAAAAAAACCAACCATAATAATCACAGTCCTGAGATAGACTCTTATAAACACTGGCACACACAGATACTGTCCTCCCTGCAGGGGTGGGGTCTCAGCTCTTGCAATAGATTTTTATTTCATACTGCGGTTTTATGTCTGAGGAGATGCAACAAGTGAATAAAAGTGACAATATATCAGGACATGAAACAGCTAAGCTAGAAGAAAATTTATTGAACAAATAAAAGGAGACAGAAGGAAAACGTGCTATGGGTCTTTTTTATTTTATCTGAAACTGCAAAAATGTCTATTTTAACAACTACCCTCTTTGGAATTCACTGAGAGTTTCTACAACCTTGACAATCTGTATTTATAATAATCTTCCACACCAATACTGATGTGAAGTGAAGGATTTACATATTTTGAAATTACTTGGGGACTGCTTTAGAATTAATTTTTAAATAATTTAATTCAAAATACAGATTCTCAAGATCTCACTGAGTTCAACTTTGGCAAATTCTCTTCAAGTGCTTACTGCTAATAATCCATAACAGCCTATAAATGTGAGACTAATTAGAAAACAGCATTTTAAGCTAGAACAAAAATATACTATCTAATAGAAATAACATTTTACAAGTAGAAACGTACTTTATAAACACCAGCTAACCCTTGCATAAAAATCTTCCCCTTAGTCCAGACCTACCATATCTTTAGATAAAATGTTTTGGAAAACAAAGTAAGAAAAATGACTCAAACAATTCTGAAGGACTCATGGAGTCGAACAAAGGTCAGCGAAAGCTCTCAGAAGAAGTTCAGGTTTGTCTGTGTACAGCTACGTAGAGTTCTGTGTCAAAGACGGTATTATCTTCATTCACTGCAACGTTTTAAATTTTTTAAAACTTAGCAGAGCAATGACCTATTTGGTTTTATTGTGTTAGAAGGAAACAGATCCCCACAGGAATAATTTCTTCCATTAATTTATCTGCTTAAAAACAGGACTTCTGAAATGCAGGTGTCAGAGCATGCACAAATCCCACTGAGGTCAGTGGAAACAGCAAACAAAAAGCAAACCAGGCCACTCAGTTCCTTGAGGTTATCGTCCTATAACCTAGAAATATGTTTTGCTATGGTGGTGATACCACAAAAAGTTCTTCAAGTATGAATAAAGAACAGGAAAACACTTCAAAGTAAGCGACACGGGCCGTGTGAGGTGTGTTGCTGACTCTGAGAAGTGTTATTGATTTCATAGAAATAACTGAGTGCTCACAAGTAACCAAATCACAATGCCATGTGTTACCATATAATCATTGTCTATTTTCTGAGTCTTAAGTAGAAATAGGTATGCACCAAACTTAATTTGTAAGGTATGATGGATGATAAAGGTTGGATGGTTTGCCAACTATAATTCACATCCCTATAATTTCTCTGGTAATGCCTGTTTTACCAAACAAAAACATTGTCAAGATATATAATCACTCAAAGAAAAATAAATAAAATAAAAATCTATATTCCTCACTCCACAACTAGCTTAATATATATCAGGCTGTACATTTGAATTTTACTGAAAAAAATATTTTAAACCAACTTCAGCATTAACAGCACCAGACACACTCCTCACACTAGGAAAAGTCCAATACCATAATTTATAGTACTGGAACCACAATGGCTAAACCAATAAAGATGCAAAGCAAAATATTTTCAGACGTCAGCACACACTGCGGGCACTTGGCATATTCATCCCAGAGAGCCTGTGATTCACTCCCTTGGTTTTGAAAGCCATCCTCTAATTACATTGCCAGGTTAGAGGCTAAAACTCACTACGCATAATAAAATCACGCCACGAAGAAACTCTTCCTAAAATTCAGTAAACTACTGGTGGGAGTTTTTCAGTACAATTAATAACAAATGTGATATATGAAAGAGAGTTGAGAAAAAAATAAACTGTATGTTCTTTAGAAAATGAAATCGAATCTACAGATCTTCTAATCTTAAATTAAATACCAGAATGTCTGTTAGCTATTTCACATTGACACTGTAACCCAGTTCCAGTGACTTTTCATTCATACACTTATTCGTACTGCAATAGGAAAAAAATTAAACTCCGAGAGGTTCATTCCAGCTCTCCTCTAGCTTGGCTGAGCTTTATGTGGTCTCGACACCATAAACTCTCTGCTAAGATTTCAGACTTGATTCTTTCTGTAAAACTAAAAGGTAAATATTCACAAGAACACCATCAACCAAAATGAGCAGGACAGAGTTATAAACACACAAATTTACACTCCAGGACAGCGTTGTCCATGATAGTATCAGGAGTGCAGGACGAATTTGCATTGCTCCCCCAAAAAACCCTAACCCCTAATATACCATTTTTTCTGAGCAACCAAGGAGATCTGCAACTCAAATAAAGCACATAAATGTTAATTAACGTAGCGATGGAAGAAGTCCTCTTTAAAACCTCCTGCCATCTCACATAGCCATTGGTGCCTATCAGTTAACTGGCCAAACCCATCGTGCTGAGATAAAAAACACATTAGAAGGGAGGACATCTGGCTAAGGCTGGGCTTTTCCCACCCAGGTGCACGTGCTGCCTGTGCCCACCGCGTAACATGCGCTGAAATCAGTCCCACAGGCTGCAGGAGGGAACAGACCCACGGCCTAACTGCCAGTTTAATCCCAGAGAGGCTGTTATTTAGGAGTTGCACTGATTCCACGTTAAAAGAGAAACAGGCACAGTTTGGAATGTCCATGGCTCACAAAAACTTTTTTTTTTTTTTCAAATTAGAGAGAGCTGTAAGTCATTGCTGTGTCATATTTACGGTGAGTGCTTATTTACTGACAGTTCTCCTGCATTTCTCATTGCTCTGAGATGTCACCCCTTTATAATGTGTTCCCACACATCGCCAGGGCAATTCCACGAGCTATATGTTGTGTCACCTAAATAACAAGAGACAGCAGCCTTTCCTCTCATAAAGAAAAGACAGGAATGGAAGCCCTTGTATGGACAAATAACATAAACTGTAGGAAAACAATATTAAATTTGGGATATAAAGTAACAAAGAGTACATTTATCGGACAAAGAAAATGCAGAGCAGCAGATCATCATCGGTACTTTTACAGGAAAACAATCTGCAAAATCTTTAAGCAATCTCATGCTTTTCCAGTTACCTCAGTACCAAGAACTGAACGCCAGTCTTTTTTCATGGGAATTTATTACTCAGGTGACGTCAATGGCTCTTACCAAGCCTTCCCAGTTAAATGGGTTAATCACAGGTGAGATTACTGGGACTAAGATCACAGAAATTAAAACTAGTTCTGAAAAGGGACTGAAGTACAGAATAGCTTTCAACTTGGAAGTCACGGTGACGACTACAGCTGCCAGAGCAAAATGACCGGGGGAAGAGTTGAGAAAAGAAACAGAGAAATGGAGAACCTGAGACCAGATAACAATCCACAGCAAAATGGCAGGGCAGGGAGACCACAGCGAGAGAAAAATCCAGAGGAAAAAAAGGGGCTGAATTCTGCCAGTGCCTGAGTTTAGGGTTTGGTGACCATGCAAGTAAAATTACAGAAAAAATAGTAATAATCTGACTTGAAAAATATTTTTAGTATTTAAAAATACGTCTTAGTATTTTAAAGTACTTCTTAGTATTCTTACGGAGGACTACTTTTCAAACTTCGTAAGTTGTAAACCAGTGTTTTACTTTCAAAATCCGAGCCCTAAACCCGTCAGACATCAGCACTCTACAACACAGATTTTAGAGTCATTTGTGGTGACAGCCTGCATTAAATTTTTTCCAGTTTCCTAATGAATTAGCAACACTAGGTATGTTACACAGCTTCACTACTAAATGTGTTTCATTTTAAAGGGGAGTGGAGCTTTTATATCCCAGGCAAAAAACCCCAAAGCCTTCAGCTTTGCTTAACCTGAGCTATAATCACACTTACTAGTCCAGCATTTTCAGGTGACAATGAATAATCCATCAAACACCATAACCTAAAACTTTCCTCTGCTACACTTCAGTATAATGGAAACAGTAAAATCCAGCTGGTCTTTTCATTCTCTCCTGATTCTGACAATTTAGAAAGAAGAGCACCTTTCAGAACTGAATTTTTGAAGACTGTTTTCCACCTCAGTACACGTACAGGAGACAGCACCCATTTCAAAGTACGTTGTTTGAAATTATTATCTCTGTACAAATAATCTGCTCAGCATTCCACCTGCTTTGCACCAGTTTCACTATTTCCTGTGCTTTTATTGCTCCACCCAACACCTTACAGCCCACCTGTTTTTTTCTTAAGAGGTTTTGTAGGGCAGTGACTTGTGGACTTTGTCTTTCAACTTTGAATTTATCACACTCTCTTTCAGTTGCCAACCAACCGTATGTACACCTAGTGCACACTGCTGTCTCTGCTCTGGAAACAGAACCATCAAAATGCCCTAAGACAATACACAGGGCATATAGCTGGTCATTTGTATCTGGATATCAACATCTATACAATGTTTGGGTTTGGTTTTTTTTCAGAAAGAAAACAAGCTCCCCCCAATTTAGAGGTTATGAAGGGTCCAATATGTTCTAGCAAGTCTCACTAGTTCTTCTATCCACCTACACAGTTCCAGCTTCCCAAAGTTTCTTTGTCCTACTTTCATCAATGACTTTACGTGAAATAAACGGTATTTTCACACACCCGGGATTACTACACAGGTTACACGTTGAGGCACGGTGCTGGGTGCCACGCAGGGCACAGAGGCAGGTAGGCACTGCCGAGCCCCCCGCACCCCTGCGCGCACGGCCGGGCACACGGCCCTAGCGACAGGGAAACGGGCAGCGCGCTGGCTTCGCGAACACAGCCGATGCGACGGGCTGCGGGCACCCACAGGAAACTTTCGGCAAAGCCCCAGCAGGAGCCCGCGGGGGCTCCCCGCTC
>VWZK01007353.1:142145-153328 GCA_013396935.1 Baryphthengus martii
TCCAGCGGCCGGGCCGCCGGGACACCTCCCTCCCGCGGCTCCAGGAGGGCCGGGGGCTGCGGGGATCGCGGGCAGGGACGGCCCTTGGCTTCCTTCTGCTGCCGAAGCCTCCCCGCTTTGGCTGAACCCCGCTAGAAGTGCCGCCTGCCCGGGGGTGCGCAGCCGAGAACCGCGGTTGGACCCGCGGGGTGCGATGACAGCTAGCTGGCTGCTGATGGTATTTTTTTTTTTAAATAACTTGTGGGTAAAGTCAGGCTTAACGAATAACCTCCCGCCTCCAGCACCGCCCTGCTCGGTACATTTCCCTATTGATTTTTCTCTTTCAAAGGAGATCAGGCCAAATTTATTTGGCATAGCTCCTATTTTGACTGTTGACCCTGGTGTCCCTTGTAATGACTTTTAAATAAATGCAAAACCAAAGAGCACGCCTCTTTGAACCAAAAAGCAGGTCCCAGCTCCTCTGAACAGATACAAATAAACACAAAAAGCACTGAATCAAATGGAAGAAGCTTTAAAATAAGAGAGTAAATTTACACTCCTTGGCAAAGGCTGAGCTTTCGGACGGCTATTTCTATAACAAAGCCAGTTTATCCTTGCTACATATTGTTTGCTTTTTAATACTGATATCATTAATGGAGCCGCAGAGCACAGCAAGTACCAAGTGTGCAACACACACACAGCAGACCAGCTTTGGCAGCTCCCTCTTCTAACAAGCATGCCTTTGGTTATACGAGCCTGACAGAGAATTATGATCTAACCTGCAAGTCTGGATACATAAAACCATGGTGGAGCTACAAACCACGCTGAGATTTCAGTTCTCCGGTACTGACAGAGGGCTTTCATTCTGGTTGTCTTGCATTTTAAGCATTCACACTGTTTGAGAGCAAAGCAGACTACCTAACGCTGCATTGTGCATGCCATGGCAACAGCACACACAAGAGCTCTACCACACGTATGAAAAGTCCCGTAGCCGTACACAGCGCCTGTTAACGCGGGCGGTTGTGCCTGTGTACAAAGCACACGCGATGTGGTGTGAGAACCAGGGCCCCTGCAGAGAATACAGCGGGGTATCGCTTGAGCCCTGCGGCCCCCAGGGGCTCCCGGCTTCGGGCACTGCAGGTACCACAGGACAGCAGGTCCTCCCTTTCCACCACCTTCCATCTTCCCTGGGAAAGGACTGCTCGGGGTGGGCATGGAGCTGCTGGTCCATTTGTGAGTCTGGAAACTGACTGACGAACGTTTAGGGATTGTTACCTCTTTACATATGGTTTTATCAGCTTTAAGCTGAATTTCATGCCATGCTACACTAAGAGAGAAGTTTTCCAGTTGCACAAACACTGCACTTGCCGCTACCAAACTGCAGTTAATTAACACAAGTGCCTTCAAACAGCCTCAAAGGAAGCAGGAAAAACATCAAGCATAAGGGCTGAGGCGGCCCGAGGCAGGAGGATGAGTTACTGAGCACCTGCCCGCTCCCCAGCACCTCTCAAAGAATGAGGCACTGCCTTGGAGGGAAGCAGCTCGGAGATCTGAGCTGGGCCTAAACTTTCATTTTTTTAATATTAAACTCTATCTCATAGAATTATGGTGGGAAGAAACCTTTAAGATCATCAAGTCCAATTGTTAACCCAGCCCTGCCAGGGAACCACTGACCCCTGTCCCTCAGCACCACATCTCCATGCCTTGGAAACCCCTCCAGGGATGGGGACCCCACCACTACCCTGGGCAGCCTGGGCCAGACCTCGACAACCCTGGAGGGGAAGAAATTGTTTCTCAGCTCCAACCTAAACCTGCCCTAGGGCAACCTGAGGTCAGTTCCTCTTGTCCTATCGCTTGTTACATGGGAGATGAGACCGATCCCACCTGGCTCCAACCTCCTGTCAGGGAGTTGTGGTGAGCGAGCAGGTCTCCCCTGAGCCTCCTTTTCTCCAGGCTGAACAAGCCCAGCTCCCTCAGCCGCTCCTCACCAGACTCCTGCTCTAGACCTTTCTCCCAGGTCCGATGCCCTTCTCTGGGCACACTCCAGCACTTCCATGTCCTTCTTGTAGTGAGTGGCCCAGAAATGAAGCCAGGATTTCTCAACAGCACCAAAGTACCAGACCAAAAACCACCACCGCTTCCGAGGGTGTCCGACTCCCCTCACGGCCGCCTCTCCTCCCGCCTCCGCGTCGCCCGCCTCAGAAGCTGCGCGCGCAGCCCCGCGCGCAACCCCGCCCACCCTCGGGCGCAGCCGCAGCAGCACGTGCCGCTGGTTTGGAATCCTATTGGATTCCGATAAGGAGGGGCGGGGCGGCCGTCGCTCCATAAAGGGCAACGACGGGGGCGGGGCGCCCCTTTTTCTGAGTGCGGCGAGCGGAGGTGAGCGGGGCAGTGGGAGCGCGTGCGGAAGGGGCGGGTCGGACCGGGCCGCGGTGATGTCTGTTGACACGTGTTAGACTGCTGACTTGCATGAAGCAAACCTACTACTGAGCGCCCGGGCTGCCGCCCACTCCGCGGGGCGGCTGCGGTTCACCGCGTCCCTGACCTCCCCTTTTCCACTCTGTTTTGCAGGCCCCGCGCAGCGAGCGGCGAGGAGCGGCCTGGCAAATAAAGCTTCGTGCACCCCGCCAACGTCTCCGGCTGGTTCTTGGGCGCGCGTCCGCCCGTTTCCCGCACTGCCTTTGACCCGGCGGTGCCCTTACCGCGGCGCCGCTGGCCAAGCTACAGTGCTAGAGCGAGGCGCTTGCTCATAACTGGGGCTGCTCGGCCCGACCCGGGCGGCTCTTTTAACAGCAAGGAACAGCTCCTTTCGGCCGGGGTGGGGCGGGACGACTGCGGGAGCGCGCAAAATGGCGCCGCAGCCTGACGGGGAGGGGGAGGTGAGGGCCGGGGGTGCTCGGCTGCTGGGCGCGCTGGGGAGAGGGCGATGCCAGCGTACGAGGGGATCCAGCTTACTCGTGCTCAGGCGGTGGCTGCGGCGTGAGTTTAGCCCGGCCTCGACCAGTTCAGTTTGTAAAGGGGACTTGGGATAAACGCCACAAGCCTCGGGCTTGCTGCCCAGCAGCTGGGGGAGGGTGAGGCAGCTCCTAAATAGAAAAGTATCCACTGGTGGGGGTCCTTTACGCACAAGGCAAAAGAACTTAAATAGCTGTAGCTTAGATCACTGGAGTGAAATTCCTTTTTTAAGAGGCTTGCTTGCATCTTTTCCGGTGAGAGTTGTGCTGACCTTCAGGCAGAGGGGCTGGAGGTACACACTGTTTTCTACACCAGCACTAACAGCAGGATTGGGCACACGAATAAAGCAAAGTCTAGGAAGGCTAAAAGAAGATGCTGAACCTTGAAGGCTTTTTACCACGGTATCTATTGCAGAGGCTACTGCCTGCTACCTACCTCTCTTCTGATTCCTGGCAAGCACTTCCAGGTTTTTACAGGTGTAAAATCAAAAAATAACATGTTTTGAAAGCATGTTGCTCCTGAATAGTAAGTAACTGCTGCAGCAAAATTCACCTTGACTACAGTAAAATTACTCAATTTTCCTTTTGGAGCTGGAACACTAAGCATTGGTTATGCAATAATCGCCATGTACAACAGATACATGCTTTCCAGATTTTTTTTTACATCAATCATTTTAGCAAGTTGCTTTTCTAATGTATGCTTTTATAACAACTTGCAGAAGATGGTGGCTAAACACTTGGTAGAAATAAATTTTAACAGAACAATTGTTTGACATGGGATAAATTTATTTAATAAAACAAAGCAAGCAGATTGTAGTTACCCACAGTTTATGAAGTGCAATATGACAATCTTGTGTAGTAAGTCTAAATCCGTTTACACATTAGTGCATCTAGTCCTTTGACTTTAGTTATTGCACATAGAAATTAAATCATATAAAAGACCTGCGTACAAGACATGCAGACTTCATGAAAGGCAAATAATGCCTACGTAATCAGAGCAAACCCCAGAATATACACAGCCTGGAATGGTCAAGGAGGAGTTCAGGTAACAAATATAACCTACTAATATTTCAATTAAAGGTAACCAAAATAGGTGTTCAAATATAGAATTAATTTAAATATATTAAATGCTAGTTTTCTTTTTATGTTTCAGGCAAGGTGCTGTTTAAAAAACCTTCAATATAATAGCTTCATTTAGAGATGGTAAATCATCGTTACACATGGAAATTTTGATTTACATTAAATGTGACAACACAACGTACAAAAAAGTTCTTAAAAAATTACTTCTAAAAAAAAGCAAATCATGTTACAAAAGGAGAGCCAAAACTCACCTTCTTTGTAAACTAAAACATTTTCTGACATCCATGAGCAGTTGGCAACACTATCAGAAAAATATTGTGTGTTAAACAGTGGATATGTAGTGTTCAAATATTTAATTTCCTGCATACATTTAGTCTTGAATCATATACCAGATAGAAATGAAAGGCAGTTCTCCCTCCCCCCTTAGTTTTGGCCATTAATTAGCAGAAACAGTCTTCAATTACATGGCAATCGGCTTGAATAACTGCAATGCTTGAATTCCTATTCCACAAAGTCCAAGAAAAACCAAAGCATGGGGCTCAAAGTCTTCCAGTCACAGCTATTTTCATAAACATTGAGTGATCTGGTGCCTGGAGGCTTTAAGGTGAGAATTTGGCCCCACGCTTTGTGTGTAAACACAGTGCAATGGAAAAGACTCACGGCAACAAACTGTCCTCTAAGAAAAAACTTGGGTGTGTTTCACTGTAGCAAGAGGCTCTACACGCAGTAGGTAACGAAGTACTTCTGGTAATGTGCAGCACTGACGTTTTATGTGTGTGCTCATGTCTTTATAAACATTCAGAATTAGTTATGAACCAAGGTGATTGTACCTCACTATAAGGCGGCTTGCTATGGGTTTGGTCTCATGGCTTTACCAAATTTGTTCTCCTCCTTTAGAGAAATCTGACAGTCCCACCTTCTCTGATAGTTGTGTGTGTTTTATGGCTACTTGCTTCCCAAAAAAAGCACAAGTTCTGTATGAAAAAAGTAATGTGTATATACCACACCGAATCACAATATCACCTATACATCCAATTTACATTCTTTTATCCTGAAAGCATTTCATATTTCGATTGCTTGACACAAGCTATTGACTGCAGAAGTGAAAGAACATAAAACAGTTCATTCTACACCTCCAACTGCCTGAGAAAGAAAAATATTCTTCCAGTTTTATAAATTCATTCCTTATTTAGGATTTTTTTTTTTTCATTTGGCACGCAGTTCCTTTGCTGCCAAACAATCTTTCAATGCTTTAATGCACATTAACATAGCATGAAAACATAAGCTGAACAAAAGGTGTGTCACAAGCTCCTCAATCTATTACAATTAGGTTCCTCCTCCCTCCCCCAAAGAACAGGTCATCTTAGCCTCCGAGTTAAAATCCTGGTGGCAGCCAGTACAAAAATAAATCAACTGCTTAATGGAATGAAACTTCATGTAGCTGAAGTACACAGGAACAATAACCAGGCAAGTGAGCACAAAGGTACGGGTGGTTATAGGCAGTCCTTGGGAGGGGGGGAAGTGGCACAAGTTAAGGATGAGAACTACAGCACAGTTTATAAAACCATGTGAATAACTTTTATAATACTGTAAACTGCAAGAGTCTTCACATGTCATGGTTGATCAGAGGCCTCCGTGATCAGATCTTTAGGAGGGCACAGAGAGGAGCGGGGATCCATGGCTGAGTGCATTAAAGGAATATAAACATCATCCATGTTTGGCATGACAAAGATTTTCTGTGAAAAAGATGCGATTAAATCAAGTTACATTTCATACGCCACTTCAAACCTTCGTTTTCTGATTTTTACTAACAAAGGCAACACATTTCCAGATAAAAGTTTCCTGAGCTCAGCATTATTTGAGTCAGTGCCTTCAGTACTGAAGCCTTGTGGTGCCCATTAAGTTAAGTCCTCTAGTTGTGTTACAGGTGTAGGTGATGCTCAGAAATACGGAGATTTCTGCACCATCCATTAAATTGAAATAGCCCTACAGGAAACACCAACCACCAACTTCTCTTTGCTGCTTTCTCAGCTCTTACCCATGTACTTCCAAACAGTAATTTAATGAAATAAGCAGGTTTGATTTCTGGTTGATTGTACAAGGTTGGGGTCCAGAATTAGTCATTTGGAGGGATTATTTTATTTTAAAGGAACCAGTAACAGGACACCTTACTGCCTTATCTATTCTTAAAGTTTAGACAACAGTTTGGCCCTCTGTCATCTAAGAACACCTAGGATCATGTTTTTATTCAAGTACTACAAATTCCGACATGGTACCTATTTCAAAGAAATTACATTTTCAGCTCTAAAAATCATTCTGACAAGTGCTAAAACAGATTTCCTTACATAGTCTTGAAACCGCCCTACAGAAGTTAGTTTCAGCTGAGTTCTTCACATCCTTTCCACTGAACAGGAGCAGTGGAGGATACCAACTAGTCTTGAATGAAATAGGGGAGATGCAAAAATTTAAAAAAATCCACCTTTCTAATAGACCAAAACTATTGAAAACTTAAAAGGAAACACACCTGAAACTCTTGTTCTAGTTTCCTCTCTATCCAGTCAGTTACATGAACCAGAGTCACTTCTCTCTCACCAAGTTTTGGCCGAGCTTTTAATTCCAGGTAGGGAGGTCTTCGAAAGCCATACCTTAGGAGAGTACACAGAACAGGTTTGATTATAAACACTCCAAAGAAGCATACACTTAAATCTGTCAACCATCAATGTTCTCTTAATAGCAGTTCCTACCTCATTTACAACTAGTTTGTATTGCACTTCTTCCAGAACCCATTTCAGCTACACTTTACGTTTTTTTTGGGTTTGTTTTTTTTTTTAAGCTGCAATCCCTTAGGGAGCACACACCTGAAACACTGCTCAGTTCTGCAGGAAGTTCCTCTTACCATATTCTGTCAGTAGGTGGAGGTGGAATGTTAATTACTAGCGTTCCTCTGCACTCTTGTACTTCAACTGTTAGCAGCAAAGGAGTATTGGAGACCTCTTCAATTTTCTTTTTAATAAACTCAGTCTCTGTTGCTTTTTGAAAGTATTTTGATTTAGTAATTTTATCCACAATTCTCATGATCTTACTTGTCCGATGTCCTCCAACATACCTTTAGATAGAGAATAGAAAGAGAGTATATCAAGGTAATTTTCTTAAACCTATTGCGTGCTAAGACACCTATGGATTTCCTATTAAGAGTTTTATTTTACATAAAAATTCTAAAAAGATACATATTCACATGTCCAAGCAGTACCTACCAGACAGAGCCTGCACACAGCAGCCATACTCCATCAGCTACAGGTGTCTGGCAGAAATTCTGTCCAGTCTAACACCGCTTCTTCCTGGATGGCATTTGGAGTGTAATTTATTTATTTTTTTTAATTGCAGAAATGCTTACATTGTTTTTGCCAGGAAGAAGTGACAACCTATTACCGTTCTAACAAAACTGTCAAGACACCGATGCACCAAGACATATGCACTTACCAGCAAAGGCGGCCCAACCATCACTTCTAATCTATTCAACAATGTGTGTCAAACAAAAGGTTTTCATTTTAGGGTATTTTAGCATTTATAAGTATAAAGGTGGTGAAAAAGAAGAGAAAGACAATTTGGGCTGTGGGTGAAATAATATTCCAAAATTGGAATTGTGGCTCTTGATGTTATGTAGCAGAGACAGCCTTGCTAAGGAAATACCATTTTCCTACCCTGCACAAAACTCGTGTTTATCCAGCCTTTTACAGAAGTTTTTCCATAGCATGAAGATAGACAAGACAGTTTCAGCTGATATAAAAGGAATGAATTAATTTCAATTTTAGGATTTTATACTATCTGTAACTTCACTCAGATAAAGTAGCTACTCTCAAATCAGTTTCTATAGTGATAATGCAGATTTTTGAAAAGTGTAGGGAAATTCTTTCAGTATTTTTCTTAAAAATTCTTTGCTCTCCATCGTTGTCCTTTGAGGTCTTTATATGATCTATATATTTTTTAAAGATATGAAATGTATCTACTGAAATAATTTCAATAATTGATCACGTAGTTTTTGAAAGTTTTTAGGAGTAAAATTCCAAGGAAACTCCCTTGAACATTTTAAATATGTCGTGGAGCCTTTCGGTATATTCACTGAGATATGTTCAGACACAGAAAACATTGTGATTGCCTGAGACATTTCAGTGTTACTACAGATTTCTCATTGCATGGCATCATTTCAATCAGATGTAAAAATAAAAACCAAAACAGAACAGCGGCCAAATCAAGGAATGACGTGGCAAAACTGATGTTAGGAAATGTTCTTTAAAATGCTTGCACAGCATCAGAGGGCAGTATTGCACAGCCCAGACACAAAAAGCTCTTCAAGGAAAAAAAAAAAAAAAAAGAGAAAAGAAAAGAAAACCCAACGAGAATTTGGATGTGGCAAAGGGAGCACTGAACAAGTCATTCTGCAGAAGTGCTGCATGGTGAATGGTGTCCCCAGTACGGTAAAACACTCAGCAGAGCGGCTTCCTTTCCCTTTGTAGTACATGGCTTGACTGCTGCTCTTTGCTCTAGAAATCGTTGAGCTGAGTTTGCTTAATTGCTTGGATATACTCACGTGCTGACATCCTGTGTGATAAGGAGCATTACAGGACTGGGCCAAGATATCAGTTAGACTGAGTCTGGAAAGGCGTGGGGGGAGGAAACAATTAACAAACCCTAGGCAGACAGCTCACCCTTCTGCTCCTGGAGTCACCTGCTTCTCTCCTGCCAATTCAGGAGCATCGTCCTCTTCTGAAGACCCGGCGCTGGAGGATTCCTCATCACTGTCTGCAAGGCAATACGCCCTCGGCCTGAAACTGAAACAACGCAATTTCCAGGTCAAATGTAATGTTCTTAAATAGCTATTCATCAGGCACAGCTTTGGCTGACATTACGTGCACTTTTATTGGAGACTGAAACGTCCCCTCCTCTTTTTTTATAAACTCTATCTGAACGAACAAACCCAAACTCACTCTGAAGCCAGTCTGCTGGAAGTAGCTTCGAAACAGAAAATTCATTTTCTCCAGTGGAATGTAGCCCTGCATGAACAAGGATGGCAGAGGAATGGCTATTCTATATATTCAAATCAAATGTGGAGATTGAGAAGCTTCCCTGTCCATGTCAGTGAGGTTGGATTAGATGATCTCTGAGGTCCCGTCCAACCTAAGCCATTCTGTGATTCTATGATTCATTCTATAATTCCTCAAAATACATTTGAAAGTATCTCTGCTGCTGCTCATGGCTTTCCAAGGAAGTGGAGTTCGTGCAGGTTGGGCAGGTTTTGTTTGTTTTTAAAACTCGGACAAAGACATGTTTTATAAACTGAAAGGTGAGAACACACCATCCTGTCTTCTACTAAAAGCAAACATAGGATTCTAACTTAAAATGATATTGTCTACCAACTGAATCCCAGCATCCCTCAGAGATGTTAACTCAGGTGCTAACACATGCACCTTATCTTCACATCATATATACTCGAACTGCACAGCACTTTTAATCCAAGACAGTTAGTTCCACTCTGTCTACTCATACACATACACGCAATTTTTGCACCATAGACAGATCTCCAGAATGGGTCTTCGTCATCCACCTCCAAAAGGAAACACAATTCTCACATTGGCAGAGCAAAGTTGTCTCAAACTAGTGATTCACCTTACTGTAGGTACAGTGTGTGTCACCACTTACCAACTTCATGTGGAAAAAAAGGCAATTTTATTAACTGAAGTCTAACATAACCCTAAGTAGTCATATTTCTTAGATGTTTTGCAGAGATACTTTTGTCCCATTCAAATTTAGTCTGTAATCTCTCTGTAGAATCTCTGCTGGAAATATTCCTTTCCCTACTATATTTGTAGGGAAATTGACCTTTGGGCTTCTCAATTTTTAAGCTCCTCTGACACAGTGAATTATCTTTACAGGATTAAAAGTTTTGTTTTGGTTGTTCTGAAGAGAGTCCAAGATAGGATAAGGCAAAGAATGTCATGGGGAGAAGAGGGGAAAAAAGTAAAGCAATAAATCAAACAAGTGCTGCTCACTGGGTACAAAATATCACACAATACTAATTCCTAGACTTCAACCATGGAATTAATTTATGTACACAATCGTAGAAAAAAATTCAAATCTTTTAAATGGATTAAAATTAGGGAAGGACCCAGTGAATACACTTCAGTATTAACAGATCTCTACAGTATGCAAGAGCTTGAAATAGTTAGACAACAGAAGCTCCAAAAGTACAGGGTTTTCACCGTAGGGACTATACCCAGGACTATAATACTCTACCAGCTTGTTCAGAATATAGTTCATAGCTGCGCTTTCTTTTGTGTGCATGTGTGTTCTTGGGAATTTATTTGAAGCATTTAATAACCTCAACAGAGGGCATGGACTGAGGGTATTGTCTGCTAATCTGTACGCTGAACAAACTCTTCGTTGTTGCATTAAGCCCTAACGTAAAGGGACAGCTCACGTACAGCTCACAGGGCACAGAGCTCCTTCCCTGTTTTGACAACGGGAGCAGTAATCCCATGACCTCTCTACATTGAGGAGTTTGCTGCCTGGGCTACAGAACTGCAATCATAAGCCTCCTCTTTTTACCCAGAGACGCATTTGGTACCCGCAGAAGAATGAAACGGCAAATCAAAGTGAACCACCTCCCCGAGGACTAAGGGGGTGGTGGATGGTTCGTGTCACTGACCCAAATCGCAACACCGGAGCTGTTTCTCTAGAGAGAAGTTCACAGTTTTAGGTCAGATTCCAACTACACATTTTCTGCCTGAGTGTGACCTCACATCACTCTCCTGTGTATGTCACACCACGCAGTTCAAAGCACACCCAGGGCATTTTTAAGGCTCTCAAAGGCGTCGCCTTCTCACAAGAGGGTGTTTTCTTTGCCTAGGTAACGGGGCCCTCTGAAGTGCCTCCACATACACCCACTGACTGGCTAAGACCACAAGATTTCCTCGTATTAAACAAAGCAACAATAAATAAGCTTGAGTGAGATTTCAGGGGATCTCTGCGTACAATGGACCATTTATATGACACAAACATTGGCAGAAAAAAAACACTTTGGAGCTACAGTATTGTTCCCGAGCAGACTGCACAATATTTTATGAATTGCCACTTGTCAGTTTGTTTTGACATGATACAACAGAGGAAAAAAAA
>VWZK01007353.1:153361-196571 GCA_013396935.1 Baryphthengus martii
ACTGACAGGGTAAGAATCTGGTAACTTTGGGTTAGCCTGCCTGCATTTGGTTAATCTCCAGTATGTAGAACCTGCTACTTGATTCATTTTATAAAACTGACAATTAAATAGTTTTCCACCCTTTTTGAGAGCTGCATTTTCCCAAGAATGCGGACAGGACAGCATTATCAAACTGTAACAGCACACTTCACTTCTGGTTCAAACAGCAGCAACAGAATGGGCTGCAACACTGAACCATTTGTCTCGCTTTACACTGACGACTCCCAAGGCCAGTTAAAACTCTGTGCTGTTTCCTTCACTCTCCTCTTTCTGGATGAGTAGATGCTTTTCTTGCATGAGTTTGTCGTTACTACATCTCAAGAGGCGGTTTGTTCTAGGCTCTTGAAGGATAAAAATGAGTGTAAGCAAAGAACATGCATCTCCTAGACAATATGACTGTGGATTCAAGCGCTTGATGACTAGTTTGATTTGTCACAGCAATTGTCAACTGATAATTAGAAAAGCCAGGAAAAATAACTAACACAATAGAAAGCATAGAGAATCAAACTGTTCTATAAGTCTTCAAGCCTTTAACTTGCTGTTTCTTTATAATATTCATTGTATTTAAGGAAAAAAACCCAAACCAACAATCAAGCAAGCAAAAAGTCCTCATTCAAAGCAGAATACATTGGACTGCTTTTTCTGTAAAGCTGGCTGGTACCTGGCCCTGAGCATGGGAAACATCACAGCCATGTGCAGGGAGCAATACAGTTAATGGTTATGCCTTCAAGTAATTGGTTGCTTAGCTACAGACATTCACATTTGCGTTGCTGGGGGCCTATTGCTCACATAGAATGAAGCTGATGTTTAAATATGTAATCAATGCCTGAGCTAATTATTTCTGAGGCTGTTCTTGCACCGGACAGATATAAAAATACACAAAGAAAATCCTGCAAGGATGGGGAAGAAAAGTGAGAATTTGATTGGTATAGATATCTCCTTCTCATCTTCCATTTTTTGGGTGGACAAGATTAAAGAAATTTTTCAAAAACTACACCTACCAGTTATACTGATGTAAATTCAGAAATATTTATATCAAGCAGCGACAACGAGAATCTAGGTTGATTTCAAATCCTCTGAATTTCTACCAGCGCCTGAGATCATTCAGACATTATTTTTTTTCCACATTTATTTTCTTGTCATGACCGCACTGTAATACAGCACTGCTGCAAGTTATTGCTTCAAAGTACCTCAGAATAAATGGTCAGAGGTATGACATAAATATACAAAGCATCTGCTATCTTAATTCTGAAAGACCACAACATTCTATTCATATCTAAACAAATGGCCAGCTTTAGAGGATATTTTCGTGATTTGTTGGCAGTGCTTGTACACTAAATCAGACACCAGCTACTCTTTAGCGGCTGCAGGTTTCTTAAGTGCAAAGAGAATACAGTACAAAGAGAATCAACACTCCACAGCTGATGGGATGGATATTTGACAGGTGTCACTCACCACATTAATACAAATGGACAGATTGATGGAAAGCAAGCAACATCATAAAAATGAGAGAGGAAGCACAAATACAAGTTAAAAAACATACACATACTCTAACTTACCTAATTTATTCATCTATAATGCATTTCACTTAGACATAGCAGGTAAATAGAAGGCCGATACGAGGAAAACTGAGGACTAAAGTAGGGATGTGACTATTCCCACAATGCAATAAAGCTACTGAAATAATCTTTACATAGCAATTACAGCCTATTTACCCTCCACAGTTTTTACTATTACATGGTTTACAACTGTAGCTGTACCAGGCTGTAGCAGCACAGTACATGGGCCTACGTCCCTATCTGCAAGTGCATACCTCCAGTATTCAAGGCTCACTGGCTAAGATCCCCAAACCAAGCATAAGAGAAAACTAAATTATAGTCACAGAACATTTTAAAATTCTAAAATATATATAGAGAGAGATTATTGCACAAGAGAAGTATTTTATTAAGCCAATTATCAATAGCGAAATCAAACATTAGTCTCAGAGAAAGGCCAAGTTCTAGACTCACATGTAGGCAACCCCCCGATTCCTTTCAGTCTACTGGGGAGCCAGAGCTGCCCGTGCAAAAGGAAATCTGCACTTTTTCACTATGGAAGCTCTCACTTGATTCCACCATTGTAATACCTTACCCTTCTCTGCCGATCTCTCCAACTTTAAGTGCTTCACCAAGCGGCTCTTTCCCGAGTTTGGTCAAGTTCATCTTGGTCTCTAGGGTCATTAGAAAAGATCCGTTGTAGGACATCTCCAAATCAATCCAAAGTCCTAAAAGTAACAACAGCAGCAACAAGATGTCACTTTAAGAACAGTCACAATCACTTTATTTTAAGGGCAAGCCAAAACTCATCTATACATAATACTTTTTCCAAAGAGAAAAACTACTTTTTTTTTTTTTCCCATCAGCTGATTATGCCATTAATTCACATACAATTAGCAGCTTATCAAAGCAAGTTTCCTGTTCACATTAAGCTTGTGGAACAAAGTTGAATGTTTACGTATAAATCAAAGCCATGCTGAAAGACAAGATCAGTTAAGTATAGCTAACAATCTGAAAAAAAGGAGTGTGATACACACACACCTAAACTGCTTAAGAGATCTGAATCAAGACTAAGAAAACAGAACACCATCAGGGACTCACTTCAGAACTATTTACAGTACTGCTCCAAGCCAAACAGAAATGGGGGCACTCCTCTATATTACTTACGCTGTCCAAATGAAGGAAAACTTGAAATTCCAGAACAATGTTGCTTGTCACACATCACAACCTACTGTCTCTTTTGCTCTCAACAACGGCGTATTGAAGAAGTATGAAAAGGTTCACTCGGTAACTCTGCTGTAGGCATTCTTCTTATCTCACAGCAAACAAAGTCATTACTTAGAACAATTCTAGATGTGTAGTATTAAGTTAAATCCTGTTGTCAGGGCAGACTATTCGCTTATTGCAATCACCAAAGGAATTGTTTGGGGAATAACTGGAGATTAGGCCCTGTCTCTTAAGTGACGCCCTGCAGCCTCAACAATTAAAAAAAGCTATAGGGCATGTGCGATCCAGAGATTAGAAATCAGATGTCACTAAACACAGATTATGCATCTTCCTTTTCTAGACACTGCAGCTGCACACAATATGCCCTAACAGTACCCTGCACACTAACCACTAATGCATTCTACTTTTATTTACTTATTCAGAGGCAATTCATGGTAACTACTCTTTGGGTTTGATTGATCTAGGAAAGGCAACTTTTCCAGTTAAAGAACAACTGTTTTCTTTTCTGCAAGAACGTATCAGAAGAACGGGATTGTCCTCAATCCCACCCAATTTATATTAGCAGAAATACCTCCAGCTCCCAAAGACTAGGTCATTGATACAGTAATAGATCGCAGGTTGGAAGCAGTACTGAAGGAAAGCTGCTTCTTCACTAACCCAAATCTTTCTTTTCCATCATACAGTTTTCCTAATGCTGTTCTAAAACAAAACACAAGAACTGAAACACAAATTTATACACATTTTTTCTCTTTACGGTAATGAAGTAGTGGTAAGATCATCAGAAACAAGGCAAGAGCTAAACAGACCTTTTGGATACCCGTGAGTCAGCACGCTTCAAATGTCAGTGTTGTTTTAATAGTAGATCAAATTTAGCAAAAGATGCCATTACTGAGAGGGAAAATTCCTTCTGGCCAGAAAATGATCATACACATTTGCCAGAGGGAAAAAGGGAAGCAAGGGAAAGGAGAGGGGGTGAAGAACTGGGCAGATGGTACAATTTATTCAGAGTTATCTGGTTCCCTAGCCTTGACAGAAGACTAGTAAATATTACAGCATATGCTGTCACCCAAATAGGACTGTATTAACAAAAACATTTTTTTTCCCCCTGAAATTGTCTGTTAACAACTTTAGTTACTTAGAGAAACCATATAATAAAAAATATTTTCTTTGTAATCAAGCACTGGTAAAAAAAAGTACAGATGAAAAAGCCATCACAATCAGTAACTCCATTTTAAAGCCTTAAAAAAGGCTTCCTCAAATGATTGGTTGTTTCAAGCAAAAAAAAAAAAAAAAAAAAAAAGTCTTTTAAATGTTCCTGCTGGATATTGGCCTAAAGTTTTAGGTTGTTCGGTTTTTTTTAACTGTGGTTTATTCATAGGTCAACTTACCAACAAATACATTCATCCTTTTGAAAACTAGTATTTCCAACTATCATCCCCTTATTTATTTATGTCCTTTTAAGCACAATGGCAAAACAAGTTATTTCAGTAATTATTCACTGCAAGCTCTTAAAAACTCAGCCACTAAGAGTTCACGTCATTTGACAATAAGAAAGACGTTACAATGATTACAAACTCTACCATAAATGACTGCTTGTCAGTTAAACTGAACAAGAAACTGAAGGAGTTAATTGTTCTCCCTGCTGTTGCTGGCAATTAATTGAAGCCAAGCGCTCAGCAGTTTCCTAAATCCCATCTCATGACTTAGAACTAGTCTTTGGTTACAACTAAAGTTATGAGAACAGAGAATGGAATTCAAAAAATGTTAAATCTAGGCAAAGGAAAACACTCTGACAAGAACCCCAAAGTGCAAGTTTGTTTAAAAAACGAAATCGCAAAACCATTTGGCAAGCATCATATATGAAATCATTTAAAAAAAAAGGTTTTGCTTTGTTTTATGTAACTCAAAATAAAATTTCTACCAATGGTGAAGCCACTTTGCTACTGGGAACATTGGAGGATGTTGTAAGTACTGTGGAGAACCTGCTGTCCCACGCAGGAAGCATATGACAAGAAGCAGCAAGGCGTTTTTGTTCCCCAAATACTGATTGCACATCAGCTTATTTCATCTATTCCATTTTTATTTCTCTTAAGACAGTTTTTGTTCCTTGTGACAACAAAACAATTTGCTCTTTTCAGACATGCTTTGTTTATAAAGCTCAGGGGAAACACATTTCCAAGAAGCAGAAAGCAAAGTGCCCAGTGTTTTTCAGATAAGGCTTTTCCCTAAAGATTTGCAAGTCTCAAGTGAGATAAGGGCAAACAATAGCCTCTGGATACAACAGGCAGCATTAGTCCACGTTATGTATGTTCCAGAGGATTTTAATAACTCCCCAAAATTGTTCACACTTTTATGGGGGAAAGGTTAGAGTTTACTAACCTCCTCATGCTTTTAGTCAGTGATTTGAAAGGCACATTATTTTTGATATTAGTGAAAAAGTTTATTTATTTCCTCCTAAATTTCATGCACCTGGTATTCTTATCTGACTGTACCTGTCCATCTGAGTTGAGAGCACTGCAGTAAAGACTGGCAGACAAAAGGGTCTTACCTCAAAACTACAGTTAAATAAACCTTAAAAAGACCAAGTCTAAACTACGTAACATGAGCAAAGATGAAGACTAAATTGCTTCTAAGCAGAAACTGGCTCTTTATCTAACACTGTGCACAGCTGAATTCTGTTACAAGTTCCTCATTCTGGGGAACCACTGTTGCCTGACGGTTGAGAACAGCAAACAGAACTAAGATTTTGAAGAGACGAACCACCCCGTGAACAGAAACCCCCCCTCAGACCCCTGGAGTTCAGCGCTGCAAGAAAGGACCTGATACTATAGAGCTGCTGTGTGTTCAATGCTCTCATGCACTGAGATACTACACAAAGAAACACAACAGCCTGTTCCTCACTTAAAAATCCTGCGCACAGGAGAGCTAGTGAAGATTGATCCTGTTGTATTTTCAGCCAGTTATCATCTCTTCAAACTTCGCTCTGTCCATGTTTAATGTTACTGTTCTAAATATGCTACCGAGACTTGCTGGCCTGTAATTTAGAGCCTCTCCAGAGGCTCTTAACACTCCTAACAAGTGCTGTAAATTCATTAAATTCCTACCAATTTATTGGTTTTAGCACCATCTAGAAATTATTTTGACATCTTCATCTGAGAGTTGAAAGAGCAGTCTAAAATACAAATAAGTTGTTAGCCACGCAATCCATAGCTGCACCACAACAGGTCCTCCAAGGAAGTATTTCCCTTTAGACCAAATAGAAACTTCCCCACCTTGAGTTAAATAATTGTCTTTTATTTCTCCAGCCCAGTGTAACACTATGGCCCCTGAAGGAGTGAATGGAGCAAGAGGAAACAAGAAACTCGTAATAAACTCAGAAACGTTTCAAAATTAAAAATTGCTCTGATTACACATCTTCGAAGAAGATGGCATCTACCCCTCCTCAGCATGTAGAATAAATATTTTTGAAGCTAAAAAACATTTGTCTTTTTGTCACATTACTTAAGTGACTCCTGTGACCATATGCAAGCCAGAAAAACCAGTTCTGATTCATAAAGAAGCAGTATGAAAGGAAGTAATTCAGCTTAAAAAAAATCCAGACTTAGTATTAAGGACATAAAATGCTTTGGATCTATTTTTAAGTTTCTTCTCAAAGCAACACTGTATTCTTGTTTTCTGAGTTATTATAATTGTATTTTCTGAATCACCTTTTTCAGAACAGAGCAACTTCTCTTGAAGAGAGCCAAACCTGTTTTCTGCTGTGGTACAAAAATTACATCTGTCTTCAGATGTGCATTCCTCTCTGCAGTCCGTGACAGAGTATCACACACAGGTCTGCATCTCTGTTGCTTGCAAATTTCAGTTGAGTTCAGTAATTATTTCCAATGGAAAGAAGTGATCAGATTTCCACATCTACAGAATCATGTTTATAGCAAGCCTGATGCTACTACTATTGGAAACAGAGACCACTCACAGTCTCCTCAGAGTAAGCACATTAAGTGTGCCTTTCTCCAATTTAAACGCCCACAAGACGAACAGATCAAAATTCTGTTCTCCACAGGTAGGAAGGCACGAGCCTGGAAATGCGGGAGAGGAAACGTATTTTACCTCTGTGATCAACAGAAGGTTTGAAGGCTTGAAGGATCTTCGGCACTGCTATCCCCATGTCAAGCTCCGTTAGCGTTAGCTCATTCATGAAGTACGGCAGCTAAAAGAGGAGAATGTAAACATGAAAGCCATGTTATGGAACCAAACATCATTGTTTCCAGAGTGAATAAAGGTCATTAAAGTTAAGGAATGGACTGAGCTGAAAAGCCACCGGTGAAAGAACACATATCTCTTCCAATGCTAGGATTTTGCAGTTATCAATTTCAAAATAGTATTTTAGGGAGAGATTGAGCATCATTTGGACTGTTTTTAAAACGATGCTGAAGTTCAGGTACTGACCTTAAACCTCCAACATGTTATTTCAGTCAAAGCAGGTAAAAAGCTCAAGAATGAAGTGTAAACCCTATCTTACTGTGAACAAAAATCAAAGACTTCCCTGGACTTAAAATTCAGTGACATATTTTACAGCTGCAGTTATATCAACATCTCAGCTATTTTTGTCTTTGGCAAATTCTTTCACAGTTAGCTTTTAAATCTGTATCATAATTTTAGTATAACAGGCACAGAACCATGATGATTTGGCTATCTGTTTACTGTAAGTATTTCTAATTGCTAGAAATTCTGTCTCCTATAAACAGACAGTACTTTAATCTATCAAAAATACAACCATCTCCCACTCCCAGTCTTTCCACTTAAAGTGTTTGCAATGAGCTGTCTGGGTACTCTCCTGTCACAACTGTGGAAACAGCCTGGGCAGAATTAGGTTACTGCTTATTTCCCAAAGCACAAGGAACACTATCTCACAGCTGGTACAGACAGCTAAATTTCAGAGCTTTTGTCAGCAAGACTACATCTTCTCTTGCCTTTAGGAACAGGCAAACTCCTCCCCAAACATCAGGAGCTAAGCAGGCCTGTGATTAACTGCTGCTATTCAGAACTGCAGAATGCAAAGGGAAGACCCAGAAGTCATTCAAAAGCACCACTCCTCCCTTCACCCTCTGAGCTTATTGAGCTGGTGCACAATTACATCCTATCACCCCATAGACAGCTCTTTCCCTGACTATTCCTCCCACTGACCTCTCCCTCAAGTAGTGTATGCCTGAAGTTAACAGGAACACATCAGAACTGTAGTTCCCTGACCTCTTCCATCTTAAAGGCAATCTACTATTTCCCGAAGCAGATTTCGTAATTTATAAGAAGTTCTATTTACCCCTTAAGTAAACACAATAATACTTCTACTTTTCACAACAAAACTTCACAGATAGTTAATCCAGCTGTAGTTTATTTTAAACTGAAGCAGCAAAGTTAACAAGTTCAGATCCTACTGTGAAACGAACAAAGCTGTACTGGAATCCTGTATCACATTTATTTACTTTCTTTTACACCTAAGTGTGAAATCAGTGTTTCTTCTACTGTTTTAAAACAAACTCGAGGACTGTGCGTTTGTTTCCTTCCATAAGGAACGTGCAGTGCAAGTCTCCAGATTAGTTACCTTGATTTTACTAAGTTTCATTTGGATCTTCTTTGACACCAGATCAGACCAATACTTCTCTCCTAAAAAATCCCAAAATATTCTGCCAAGCAAAGCATTCACCCAGGCCTCCTGTTCCTCTTCTTCAGCTTCCGCATGGGCATCTGGTAACTGAAAACACAGAGCAGGTCATTCAGCTCTATAAATTCTATAGGCTAAGGTCAGCAAAGGCCTCGTTTACACAGAAGTTCGGTGTTACAGCCGGGCTTAGCTAAGAACACTAAATGCTCCGCACATTCGGCAGCTTTACAACCACATCAGCTGGCCTGACATGAGCTTGCTTGTCATCATCCTGACATGCGACAGAGTAAATGAGACCACACAGATACAGATTCGCTTCTGGCAATGAAATGAGAAAGTTCCATGTAATTTAACCTCTGGCAGAAAAAGCAAGTTAAGTCCAGAGTGGGCAGACTTAGAAATGTGTCTGTAGTTGAGACATTCTTCCCAACAGCATCTAGAGGAACAGCTACCCTACTCTTGTTTAATCAAAAAATAGGAAAGCAAGACCCAATCTTACATTCTTAAATCTCGTTGTGCAACATCACAAACAGATGATACAAATGCAGTACAGGGAAACAGATTTTTCCTTCCAGTGTTTGTATATAGGATTTAAGAAACCACATGGTTCCTTCTGCTGCATTAAAGGTTTTGTTTGCAGTTCAAGAGGATTATATTTTGGTCTCGAAACACTGGGACATACATGTCCAGATGCTGCATTACTGACTATAGATATGGAAGCAAAGGCAGCTGAAATAAGTTTAGGCATATATACGCTATCACGTATTTCATTAAAACCAGGAGATTTACACTAAGGAAAGACAACACACTTAGCGTCTCTCAACTGCCTGCTACAAAAGGAGCATTTGCCTGTCATTACTGCAGGCAGAAAAGCCAAAGCCAGCATAAAAGCAGTGCTTTCTAAGAGTCAGCTAGGTGCTACAGTTCTGAACATCATTTCTTGCCAATGACAGCTCCCAATGGCTGCAGCCTCACACAGGCAGAGCTGCTGGGTTAGTAGCTTCTGTGACGCAGTTTTCCTGCCAGCACTGCTGATCTATTTATAGAATGATTTCTGACACGTGCCAGATTCAGCAGCAGATTCATTGCTGCTTCAGGGGTTGTCAGAATCTCTCTTCCCTGGGGGAACACAAGATGTGTTTATTTGTATGCTACACCATCACCCCCTACTCCTTTTTGGACATTGTATGGAAGTCTGGCAACAAGGAAGCATGACAGGAATGACATCTTTTAAATGAACGGTGATCACACTTAACCTTAAGGATCCATTTATTAAGAGTATCATATTTAATATTAAAGTTCTGTTTATTAAGAGTGATTCAAATGCAGTCCAAGAGACCAAAGGATTAGTCAAAGCTATGAACATTGTTCACCACCTGTACACTCCCAATGAAGAAAATCTACAGCCACGCTGCCCACGGCTGTACAATCTTTTAGGTAGGAGACACTGCAAAAGTCAAAACCAAAGCAGAAGTTCTTGGGAGATAAGAAATCAAAATAAATCAATGAAAAAATGTGTATGTTACATTAAGAAGAAACAGGTCAAGAGGGAATTGGCAAACAAGAAATCCCACACTGACTTTTTAAAAAGTTTAAGTCCAACCTGTAGTAAAGGAAATAAATTTTCTTTCTATCTAACTTATTTTTCAAGTAGTAAGCAAGATAAAACAAATCCCCACCTTTGATGTATCTTTTGGGGGAAAAGTATTACCTTTTTCACAGCCGTAGGGCTGCTTTCTGCACTGAGGACTGGGCTACCTGAAGGGCTTTTCTTTTCTTGGGGAACGCACTTTGCCATATAAATATTGTAGTCCAGAAGCATTTTCTGCCGCACGCTGCCAGCCACATCCTTGTGCTTTGGCTGGGATGCAATTTCTTCTGTGCTTCCCTTGCTGCTGCTCCGGCTGTGCGTGAGAACTCCAGACTGACTCTCAGTTTTACTGTGTGCTGGCAAGATCCCTAAATCAAAAGGAATAATACCTGTTTAACAGAAAAGGAATCTAATAGTCAGAGTGTATGATCAAACATTTAAAGGAACAAAGTCAGCTTGCAGATTGAATTTATTCTGAAATAAAAAGACCAGAGTAGGGTTTTCTTATTTAGAAGGATAAAAGTAAATTCCACTGTTGTGGGCTTAGGGGGTCCTAAACCCAAATTAGTCAATAGTTGGTATGATTCAGCACTCAGCAGGATGTGGGACCGGAAAATTCAGCTGATCAATAGTGTATTTAAATATGGACACTCACATATGTCCAACATATGGCAGAATTCCCAACAGCCCTGCTGGGAAATGCCTAAAATAAAAGTCAGGTGATTAAAATGTACCTACAACTAAACTCTTCCTTTTTTAAAAAAAAATTAATTAAATTATAGGCTGCTACAATTAAAAGGACTCTGAAAACCATGTAACTATTAGAATTTTAATTAGTCATTAATTTTGCATTTGCATTTCAAGAAGTTATGTGCCAGAAATATTGATGTTAACCAATTTTTAAAAAGCTTCTCAGAGAATAGATAAAGACAGAAAAGCATGAGTCATTCAGATTTAAAATTATATCAAAGGATGATTTTAAACTAATATTTCAAACATTTGACCAATACTGGCCACTAATATGTTTTCTGGTTCAAGATACATACATATTAGCACAGGACGTTTTATTTAAACCGAAAAACGTGTTTTCTTGTGACATTAACCCACGAGAAAGCTCTCTGTTGTTTACAGGAGACTGGAGTGGAAGGAAGGATGGAGGAGGAAGAGTGGGAAAGAGGACCGAGTCTAATATAATACTGCAAATGTTGACATCAGTTCCAACAGTAGAGGGGGAAGAAAAAAAAAAAAGATTGAACAGTTCTTCCTTACAAAAATTACAGTTGTTACTGAAAAATGGTGTATTCACATAAAATAGTCTAAAAATAAGAATAGTTGAGGGCGCATAGCCAAGAGAGGAAATGGCAGGGTGGGAAGGTGGGAATGAGAGGCCAAGATAAGCAGTAGGATTTAGCGTAAAGACCACTGTGGCTCCACAGTTGCTATAACTACCACTGCAAAAACATAACGTTGGTTTATTTCTTTTAACAGATGCTTTTACTAGAATACAAAATTTCAATACCTGGCTTGCTCCCACATAAACTGGATAGCTTCTTGGCTTCACACTTCAGCTTGGATGCGAGAAGGAACCTTCTGAACCATTCCTCCTTTTCCCTACCCGTCCTTCCAAAGAGATAAAGCACTTGATCTTTTTGGCTAGTGTACTTTGCTCCATCCTGAGGCTTCTTGGATTCTTCGTTGTTCAAGTCCGCTTTTTCTGCGGGCAACTTTTCCTCTGCATTCTCTTTATCAGGCTGGGCTTTAGCCATAAAGTCATCCTGTTTAGCAAGTTCAATGCAAATAGGGTACTTCTTATTCCAAATCCGTTTTCGAGCCAGACTCTTAGGAACCAAGGAAATCTGAAGGATAAATGAAAGAGTTAACTTATTTTTCAGTTGTATCTTCTATGTTTCTGTAGTCACATAAGGAGCACAGGAACATGAGAGATACAGATCCTACACTGGATCTCCTGGGTTTAACTGACTCTTAACTTCTAGCTGGTTACATCCAGTCCACTGCTGTCACTAGGTCCTTAGTGAGCCATAGCCTTGGAATTAAAGCAAGGGCCATTCAAGTAGCTTAGACTTCTACAACCATGTGGAGAAACTCCATTTTCACTTAAAAGATCTTATTTTCATAGTTATGCAGAAAAAAAAACAGGAAAAAAACAAGAACTTTGGATAGTTTGGATTCTCATTATCTACGAAAGTTTTAAACTCAACTTTTCAGGCCCATCTGACGAAACTGAATGTTTGAAGCTGGCAATAGTCACAAAAGTGATCTGTAGGTGATTATATTCAATATATTCAGAGAGAATTGAGACAAAGCAAGTGATGAGAAGAGTGCAAAAATTCTTATCTAGGGTCTAAGCTTACCAGCGTTCTCCAAAAACTGTGGGTAAATACCTTGGAAAATAGTCATTATTTGCTTGTTAGTCGGGGCACTTGGCACTCTTACAAACACCTGGGGCTGGGTTTAGGGGGAGAAGTACTAGAAATTTTTCTAAGATACCATAGAGAACGACTGTCAGTCAAGTGCTCTTGTAGCACGTGAGAACTTTGCTTGTCTCTATTAATGGAAAACAAATCTGTAGGAGTCTGGTTTTGCTTTACCTTTTTCACCTTTCAATGGAAAGCAGAGCAGACAGTAAGCTCCGCTCTGATCCAGGAAAACAAAGGGAGGTTTTCCTGACTGTCACATTGGCCCCTCTTTCCCTCTTATTCCCACAGTTAACTGAAGCATAGATTCCTCCTACATCTGCACCACCAAGGCCCCCTTATTGATGCAGCACATTGAAACACATCCATTCCTTTAATAACGGCCTATTGACGTATTACTCGATACAGTGGCAATGGAATCAACTTCCCACGGCAACTATTTGCAGATTTGAGGGAGATAAATAAAATGCAGGAAAAATGTCCCGGCGTTATTCTTGATGCGCTCTTCCAACTGCAAAAATGCTTATCTCCCTCCCTAGACAGTGAGCAGCAACAGCAAGTTGTGTCTGATCCAGTCACCTCTTGCTCTCCTATTTACATTCCTTCACATGAAATGCCAACGTCGTTTGACCTGCCTTGGGATAGATACAACCACCACAGACTATGGATTTCGGTGCAAGCTTCGGAACAGCCACGCAGTAATCTCATGTATGGGGAACAATCCCCTAACTCCCACTGTTAACTTTTGTTCTGAACTGACAGGAAAATCAAGCTTTTCCCTTATTGTGTAAATAGGCAATTTTTTGTCCTAAATTCTGCTCTACCTTCTCCCCCAGCACAATCTTTTGCAAGTTAGTCATGGCAACACTTTTGTTTACATAATGACAGGACATGAAAACAGAGGAGTGAAAAAAACACAACTGCAAAAAAGTTTCAATGTAGTCTTTGTTAAAATCAGATATAAGTAAGGCACACTCACCTTGCTCTCTGTAAGTTCATAAATTTTCTGGCTGATATACGTGACTTCAGGCTTTGGCTCATTGTACACAGCTCTTCTAGAAATATTTTTATTGGGTTTTGAAAGTCGTAAGGTGCTTCCTTCGAGTCGTACATAGACCGAGTGAGTCAGCGTAGCATGGTATGTTTCTGGATCGTAATTATAAATTTCATTCATCCATCCCTAGAGAAAAAAAAGCACTTATTAACAGGCTTTTAAGCTGCTGGAAAACCAAGTACAGCATGTACACAGAAGTTTTAAATAATTATCCAAGCTTTTGCTAAAGTTATTTCACTTACTACACAAATACGACAAAGTAGTAAATGCCCTCAATGAGGTAGTACCAAATTCACAGAGCCTGAGATGAGGACTGTATCCCAAGCACACAATTTGGTGGGGGTTTTTCATTTTGTGTATGTAGTGCAGTGCTCTCTCACCTCATCTTCAGGAAAGGCTGGGAGATCTGCAGCCGCAGGCTTGTTGGGAAGAGCCACAAAGGCAGCCAGCAAGGGCACGCTGCAGAGCGGCACGTCTGCTCACAGCAAGCACGGACATTTTAATCACCAGCAGTCAAGGTAGAGCAAACTTTCTGCCTGCTTATAGACATTTTAATCACCAACAATTACGGACTGAGTGGAAGACCACGGTGGGCTTTATTTTAACGCACCATCACTGTTTAACATCACTTACCACCACGCTGCGTAACTGCCCAGCTACAACCCAGGAGTCACACATGGGGGGGTTAAAATTCACTCCTTTCTGTGCGGTGAACGGAACAGAAACCAAACCAAGAAGCCCTGCTGAAACAAACCCTTAGGTGCAGACTAACCATGGAGGTGCTGTTGCTCCTCCAACATCTGCTTACAGCAAATGCAAGATGACAAATGGGGCAGAAGACAAGCCACAACACTCATTCAAGGAGGACAAGTTTTCCTTCTCCTAACCTGCCCGACAACATGCTTTGATAATTACTTCTACGTGTACATCAAAACCTTAATTGGGCGTACTCAGTGTTCATTAATGTCAACAGAAAGCAAAGGACATCGATTTAACCAGCCGTACCCTAGAGCAGAAAGCAAAACGGCATCTTTTCAAATACCGAGGTAAATATGGTAAGGGGGACAACATCTGCTGCTGGGAACTGGGGAGAGCTGAACGAGCATCCCTGCTATTCTCAAAGCAAAGCAGTTGTAACTGCCTTATGCAAAACATCCCAGAAATCACTGCATCGTTTTAACTTATTAAAGAAGTTTCCACCCACACACAGATATGCAGAATTTATTTTAATGCTCATTTACTTCAGTGCCATATAATTTCTCAAAGTAGACAGCAGACACTTTATTAGGTGCCATAGTAACAGTGATACCTATGTTTTGCTTACTCCAACAACTAGCTCCATTTTCACTATAAACCCTGAAAAAACTAGATAAATTAGCATTTCTTTTATGTTCAGGAAAGATTAAGACATTCATCTCTGCTCAGCTCCAAAGCAGACTACCTCTTTTATTAACAGAAATACCCATACCAACACAGGCCCTTTGAAGAAGCTTTGTTCTTGGTTTTTTTGCTTGCACTGGGTTACATACAGCCCCTATATAGGAAATACAATGCATGAGGAAGAGCCTTCTATAAAACATCGAGGTTCTGCACAGCAGGGTTGATGTTTGTTTGAGCACATCCCATTTCCTTCCTAGAAATTATTAAGCCAAGACTTCTTTGAGCAGACAGCAATTAATTTTCAGCCAGGAACTCCAGCTGGACTTACTGAAGCACAAGGACATTACGCGAGTTGCCTAAAGCCACCGTGAGCCGTTCGCTCTGTGCAGAGCTGGAATATCCATATGGCCCACAGATCTTTGGAGAGACTCCCACCTGCCCCCTGGATCAGATCTCTGAGCTATTTCTAGCTCAGACACCGAAGTCTGGAGCCTGCAGCCAGGCAAATGTACAGACAAAAATCTGCTGCCTCAAAAGTTTATCACCTTCTCCTGCAAGGAAGTTCAGCTGAAGATCACAAATGCTGGCACAATAAGAAAGGGATACTTAGAAAGTGGATCTTTATATGAAGTTTAGCCACACAAGCTCTTTTTATTACTGTAATAAGCTCTGAGGTTATTTTCAGTAGTAGGGTTGGAAACCAGCAGGTATGTGCGGTACCCAAGAAGGAAGGTCAGAGTACATTTGAAGTTTCTTTAATGCCCTGCTTGAGACAGAACCAGCTGGAAGTTTCTGACACCAGCTCTCCAGCTGAGCAGAGGACATGTAGTGATAAAAAAAGGGAGTCATTTACACAATATTCTCTTGGCTGTATGCACCACAGTAAGAAGTAAAAATCCATGAACGTAGCTTCAAAGATGAAAGGTTGAGAATTGAGATGACATGAACACCTTGGGACACACATTGGATACACAAACTTTGCTCTACCCTCTCAGCAGACCCATGGGTGTTATCCAACACCTTTATAGTCATGTTTAATTTTAACCCTCCAGCACACACTGAGATGCCATAGCCATACCTGTGATAAACAGGCGTCAGGCCCAGCCTATGTTAAGTGACTTACGCTGGATGGATTCAGACTGGACTTGGTTATCATCCGCTAGATCAACCTTTCCTATCCCAGTACCAGGTACCCAGTACCTTTCTGCCAGATTTCCTTACCCTACACAACTAAGCAGCAGAGGAGAGGTCCTTTTGAAGATTGCCATGTCCTTCCCAGCAGCAGGAAGACACACTGTATTTAAAGGGAAAAAATAAACAAAACAGAATCCTCAGTTTGCATATTTCCATTTCTCCTGGCAGTCAGGAGCCCTGGAAAAATCTCACCTGCTTTTCTGATCTCCACCATTCACCCAGGCTTTCCACTTCAAATTTCCATTAGCATCCTAATCTGCCAAATCCACAATTCTCAAATCCTGTACCTCTGTGTCCCCTGCAAATGGCTGCGTAAGATACTGAACATTCAAAATCTAGAACCAACAGAACATAAATACATTTACTACCTAAACCAGCAGCCTACATAGTGATTTCTATACAAGGAAGACATTGGCTGCTTCATGTATTTGAGGCATAGCCCCAAAACCAAAAGACACAACAGAAATTTAAATTCAAATATTTGGGGTTTTGTTTTCAGACAGCACCTAGCCAACAGTCATGATACAACACATATCATACTGCATTGCTACAAACCCTGCCTGTGTACGAATTTTTAGTTTCCTAATTTTTGAGGATGCACCATTTCCTTGTTGCACTCAATTTTCAAGTTATTTTGTAACACAGAAAAACACCTGCATGGCTGAGTGTGAAATGTTAATACTTCACCTAGTGATGATTCTTCACTCCATTAACGAAACTGAAAACGTGTGGCAGCTGCAGGAATTTCTCCCCCATATATCTATCAGGGGTAAAGGGGGAAATGGCACAATCTGCCTTCTCACTCCAGCAATTTCCATTACTGTAAATTGTTTCATCTAGCATAAAAAACATTTTTGAGATTCTCCAAGAAACACCAAAATTCATTTCAAAGTTCCTGCACTTTAAAAACAATTTTAGCAGAAATACTTCCATCCCTCTCTTTGCAAAACCAAATTGGAACAAAAGACCAACAGCCTGCGGGAAACCGTTTTGCAATGCATCTAAACAGAGAAGTTATGTTACCATAACGTGCTAGCAACAGATGGATTCTCCCAAACTACTGAAACAACAATGGATTTCCTTGTGTAGGAGAGGAGCGACTGTATGATGGGTCTTTTTTGTACGAGCGAAGTTGTTAAAATAAGAAATTTAGTAATTGGGAGAGGACAATGACCATAGTCATACGCTACTCTGCAGCTGCTTGCCATTTACACTGATCCTGTGATCTCCATTTAGAAAGGTCAGCAGTTGCTCTGAGTTCACAGCTGAAATAAGGAGAAAGTGCCTCACCATCAGACTGGTAACTAACCTGAAAAGTATCCAGTTAGAATACTGGGCAGCAGAGTTTTTAGAGCAAAAGTCACAGTGACTACTCAAAAACGCCAAACCTCCACCACAGCAGCACTGCCAACTAAACCAGCCCTCTGGGGAACACAAGCACCTGCATAAAATGGCTTTAAAAGGCTTCACACCCTGCTTTGCTTTTCTCTTTTTTCATGGCTCTGGGCTGCAAATTTTTATTCGAGCTGCAGTTCAACAGAATAATTCATGCAAGCAAAGAACAGCAGAGTCAGGCTCTGCAGAGCATCAACTTTTTAATGTTGCCTAGTTTAAGATTTCAGGTATGATACACCTTAACCTGAGAGGAGAGTTTGAGGGGAAATGCAAAAGATCCTTACGAAGGACCTAGGGGACTGCGAGCACAGACAGGGTCTGCAAGTAAAATTAAATAAAAATCATTACATCTACAGTATTTTCAAACACATGAATAAAAGAATCAGCAGGTCAGCTTTACAATGCAAGACCAAATCTGGATTAAAACTGCCTCCAGAGTTTCTTAGTGATATTAACAGATTGATTAATATCCATTATCATCAAATTATATAATCAAATGCTCCGGAAATTCTTGAAAGACTGTCAATCACTCAAATCACACTAATCATATTCATATCGTTTTCATTACTACTCTCTTATTCTTCATTACTATTTTGCTGGATAAATGAGGAAAAATGTAACACAGGTTTTCTGAGCTTTTATTGACAGAGAATCTAACAACACAAAAAAGGTCTAAGGTGGGCAGAAGTAACCAGCACCTTAACTGGAAAATACATTTGCCTGCCAAAGAAGCCACTATCAAACCCGAAATTGCTTGGGTGATATTCAGGAACAACATGCTGGTAAAAAGCCTCCTCTTTCTTTACAGCTGTGCTTCAAAAAAGCTTCACTTCTGCAGCAGGCACTGCCAACAGCATCTTCTCATAAAACTTCTTTCTAATGGAGAGGGTAAACTCATCGTTTCCATTTTAGCTGTTACATGAAACCTTTTGTGCCAGCCAGCATAACACAAGGGAACACACACTTGAGAAGGCCAATAAGGAAGTTAGAAAAAAAAAAATGCATTAGAGCAGAAAAAAAGCCTCACATGTGGGTGGGGGGGGAAACCGAAAAGGAAGCTAGAGAACTGAAGGCTAAGGAAATAAGAAGGTAAGAAAACATACGCTGAAAGTGAAGGGGGGGGGTGTGCATTTTCTGGTTGGGGCGGGATGCTCTCCCTCCAATACCAAAGACATTTCAGTAAAGTAAGTACAGAATTTACAGAAGCCCACACTAACCAGCACAACACTGCTTTATTCTTTCATCTCGCAAAGGAAGAATTTTGGGGGAGCCTATTATTTCAAATTGCTGAGGGGAATTTTCCTATAGTTCTTGAAACCAGTGAAATGCCAACTTCTCAGACACTATTTACAGGGGGAGAACACACACATACTTGTACAAAAATAGCTCGACAGCAGTTTGGCAGAATTCCAACTCCTGGAGCACTACAAACGGATCTTGCTCATACCCTTTATCATAATCATAATGGCATGAAAGCAGTTCAGGCCAGAATACAAGACCAACAAGTCCTGAAGAGAACATCTTTGTGCAAGAGCATCAAGTTTGATTTTCCCATATTCATGCAAGTTTTGTTACAGATTAAATCTTTATCTTTTTTTTCAGAGGATCTAAGCTGTACAGTGCTCATTTTGACAAAGACAAATAGAAAACAGTTGTATGAGGGGAGAATAACAACTTGCAATCTGCTAAATCACATTATGTTCCACTACAGTATGGGCACTGAGCTGGTTTTGAGCTGGTTTTTAAACTCCTGAAGTATTAAGAAGCCCTTTTATATGGCCTTACATATTAAGGACAATGTTAGTGAAACACTTAGCAGGTCATACAAAACAATCTACACTCACACAGACTTCTCTGCACAGTTCATTTCTTTCCTACAGCTCTTCTCATAAAATGCATCTCCTGGATAAAAATATTAAAATATACTTCAAAAGTTCCTATATAACAGCTGACACCTCAAAGAGTCATCTTGACACCAGCTAACAATGAGTATCAGGATCTTTACCAGCTTTCAAGTATCAAGGCAAAGTCCTATGCGTGGTTTCAGCACCCAATTAACAAGGACAAAACTTAAAATCTAGAAATTTGTACGTGCAAGCAGCAAGTAAATCAGTTGGGCCGACAGGACTGCCCAGTCTGTGTTCACAACAGCAAATAAAAGCCACAACTTGGAACATTGAAGAAAAACAGGGAACACCAAGGTAGTGTCAGGGCCCAGCATGCAATCGCTGCTCGTATTCAGCAAAAGTTGGCCGTTATAGCGCATTTCTCTAACTTTTCAGTTACCTAGAGACACATAAGATTAGCTATCAATGCACTATAGACTCTACAGCATATAATCAATGTAACCATATAACCAGTAAATTTAAATTCATGCAACCTCTGTGTTGTTACACAACTGGAGATGCACCTTTAGAAAGCTGAGGACGGATTTAATATTTACAGGAACACAAGAAAGCATTCACCAATAATCTGATATGCAAGTGCTATCAAGTGAAGGCTGTACCACTACCATCTTCCTGATGTGCTTCAAGTGCACATCAGGAACTAGGAGATGCTTTTTTTCCATAATTCTGCAATTGAGAAAATATTATTTGAATTCATCACAGAGGGAGAACAGGAGAGGAGAGGCAGGACAGGGACAAGGAAGAACCACAAAGTCACTGAAGTAACTGAGCGGTTGCTCGGGTCACAATTGGCCAGCCAGCAACGTGTCAGACGTACGAAGTGGCAGCAACCTGCGGTATCTGAACAAGAAGTGGAGATGGGGAAGGGCAAAGAGGAGGGAGAATACATTTCCTAAGAGCTTGATTTAAAACCCAGCTCTCAGGCACACGTTTTGCTGATCTGTAATCCATATGACACAGCACAACAGTCAGGAGAGCACCACACAGACCCACAGACATCCTATCCAGTGGGTACATCCCTCCCATCACTCCTCTTCCCATTCGAAGCAGCTAACGTCTGAGGAGAATCCCTATCTTTCCAACTACCGATGCTTTGCTCGAACACAATGCTTTTGAATTTGCTTAGACTGAACAGACAAGACAGACAAATTACAGCCTGGAGGGTAAAATACCCCAGAAACAGAATCCATCTCACAAGATGCAGCTTCAAGCATAAACGTCATTTTACACGCTAAACTCTGACACTACTTCCTCTTGGCCGTTCAGCTGGATCATTTCAAATCCATCAGCAAAAACAGTTGCCCTTTTACTTTTGAAGCAATTCTGGTCTTCTATTAATCCTTAAGGACACTGAATTCCTACATACTCTTGGATACAAAGCCATACGCGCACCTGCCAAACCCGCCGGACCCTAAAACAATACTCTATTTACAAATGGGGATAATTCAGCTCATTTATACCTTCAGAATAAAACCTGGTTTACTAATTCTACCCAAAATATTGCACGCGGATATACACACAAAATGCCACGGCCTCACCTTCAGTATTTCAGGTTCTTTGATGTCGAGAGCTCCTGTATTCCATCGCTTTTTCATGCTATTACGCAATTTGATATATTCATTAGTACGTGGAGTAAGAAGCCAAATCACACAGACAGCTATCATAAATCCAAGGGCCATTCCAAGCAAGAGTCCACTTAAGTAGCCAGGGAGAGGAATAATAAAGTAAGCGTAGACTAACAGTGTTAAGAAGTATAAAGTTTTCACTGGTATTTTAGGCTGTTGCACATACAGACTATTTTCATCTTCACTACTGAGCATAGTACCATTTTCCTCAGTCATCTCTGAATCCAGCAAGGTTTCAGTAGGTTTATCAGGTTTGCTTTCATCCTCTAGAAAGGAAAAGTCTTCAGAATACAGTTCACAAAACTCCTCATCCTCTCTGCTCGCTAGTGCAGACAACGAGCATTTTTCAAGTACGAGTGAAGTTTTCGAACTCACGTCCTTTGTGCTTGCAGATTGAGAGCTTTTGGTCTCCGTCTCTTTTGCATGTTCCTCAGCCATTTTTGACTGATCGTTCTTACTCAGGTTAGAGTCACTTCCACAGAAGTCCCCTTCAGAATCGCATTCCTCTTCCTTAATGCTGTAGTTGTTATTGCTTTCCAAATGGCCATTCAAACTGGAAAGGTTTGAGAGTTCTGAAGCACTTGAAGATAAGGCTTTGGGCCTGTGGCTACTACTTTCATCACCCATTATTTTACTGAGCAGCTGAAAAGGCTCATAGATTACTTCAGAAAGGCGTCTTTTAGTATCTTCAATTTTAGCCTCCATTTCAGGTACTTTAAAAAAGGAACGAGAGTCAGAAGGAGATGTTAATGGCGATGAGGGGGCAGTTTTAGAATCACCACCTGCAGCACGAGGTTGAGTGAACTGTTTGAACAGATGTAAGTTGAGTTTCGAATCAGGTGGCCTGTAAGACACCGCTTCGGATTCTTGTTTAGAAGTGTCCGTAGACAGAGATTTCACTAAGGTCTTCATTAACTGCCTATGTCGCATCGGCGGGGTGGGTTCTTTTGGTTCCACATCTGTTGAGAGGGACTTGACTAAACCCTTAAAGGGCTTTGAACTAGAAACTGTGGATGATCCACTAGAGCTGACAACTGACCTGGAAGGGGATGAAGATGGGGAAGATGACAGGCTGGATTTCTGTTCCACAGGTGGTGGTGCACCTGATAAGCTAACTGTATGACATGAGTGTGATGGAGACAGGACTGATGGCACTGCACTGAATACTTGGGATGTGGAAGGAGAATCCAACAGCTTCACAGTCTCAGCAGTTGGCAGAACTGCAGGCGATGAGGACAGTAGTGATGCAGAGTTGGCCACGTTAAGCGAGGTAGCTGGACCAGAAAAATCATGGCCGGTATGCTCAAAGCAGAGGTCTTCCTTGGCTTCAAGTGCTGTTACAATGCTTTGGTCATCTAGTTCCTCATCAAGAAATTCCTTAAACTCCTCTTCCTCCTCTTCTTCTTCCTTCCCAAATGCAGAGAAATGAATAGTGATGGTTTCTCGGGAAACAGATCGTTGGACCTGCACTTTTGGTGCTGACTGCTTTGAGGACATTTCACCAGTTTTCTCTGCATGGCTACTGTTCTGACTTGTCATTGCAGGTCCCAGAGACGTGTCAGAGTCTGTGAAGAAAATGTAATATCACGTTAAAGGCATTTTTCCCCCTCCTCAAACACCCTTATTATCAAGCGTTAAGTCAAATGCAAGAGATGAGTTAAAGGCAACAGGTCAGTCAGATGAAAATTAAAACGCCAGACACTTCACCTCAGTGGATTTAAAGGTGTCTAGTCAAATTATGGACTGGTACTATAGAAATTGACTGTAGACTTACTTCATTGAATAAAACATACCTGTATTTTAGTTAATAACCTCTGCACATCTGCTTAACTATCTCATTCTTAGTATCACTGAATGCAAGAATGGATTCAAAGAAAGACAAGGAGAAAAACGTGTTCAGAACCATTGGCAACCATGGAGAGGACTACTAGGCTCTCACAGATCATCTTACATGACCTACAACAACAGACAGAAGATAGCTATGTTCAAAATTACAGATCTAGGTTACTGTTTGCTAGGTAACATATTTCCACGGAGTGTAGAATGGCAATATTAAGAAGTGCTGTGCTGTTAAAATTGCCTTCAAGTATTCTGAAAATATAGTTTCTCTCTGATATACCACCTTCCTATTTTTTCCAGTACCAGCACTTATGAGTTCCAGAAGCCCCATCCCACCTCAGCACACTGAAACTCTTCACTCCTAATTCTCGGTTCCTTCTACACACAATAATTAATGTTTTCTATTGCCTTTAAATAAAGCAAATTTGAAACTCAAAAGTCAGAAATATGTTAAAGTCCTCACGTGTGAGACGGTACCTTCTCTTGTATATCTGTTTGAACTGGTCTATAGGAAGTAGAGTTTTAAATTTTATCATATGTGTTAACATGGTTTATGGTTGGACTCAAAGATTTTAAGGATCTTTTCCAACCTAAATGGTTCAATAAGTCTATGTAGTCTTTTGTCATTCCAGGTTTTGCAAGCTATGGACAAACGATCAGGATACACTATAGTCCAATAACTCCAGGGAAAACAAAGCATAATTGGACAGAATATAATTTTAAAAGTTATTCTCCCAAATTCCAGTACTAGACACCCTTTACAAACGTATTTCAGCAGAATCCCAGTACAGCAAGACGAAGTAGCTTCAAACATTTCAATAATGGACAGTATCAAACTAACCATTATCAAAAAGACATGAGTCAGGCTTCCACAGACAGCGCATGTTTGAGACAGATCTACCTCAGATCACATATACACCCAAAGAATTTATTCCTGCTAGTAGCTTTGCTGTAAGAATGTCTAAGGACACTTCAGTAGAGGCAACTCTTCTTCTCTCTAGTACAACAACAGTATTTTTTGAAAATACCAACCTCTGACAGGCTGCTTATGTGACAGATACACGAACATACCTGCCTTTTACATCAATTATATCCGCACGTTACTTCAAGCATTTTAGCGACCCATGAAAGTAGATTTATAATATGTTTACAGAGAGAGAATACCATATATTCAAACTAAGGCACTGGTGACCACTCAACAAAGATGGATCAGGACTCACAAGAATAGCTCTGCCTTTCTGGAAGGCTGTGGGCATCACTTCATCTTCACTGTCAAGACAGCAAGTTTACCACTTCAGTAACTGAATTATTTCTCAGAAGCTGTTAAAATGCTGTAATCAAACTGCCAAGCTGAATTAATGAGAGGCCTTTGCTGACATTTAAAGAGCAGTTCAGAAGAATGATTATGTGGTGGTGAAGAAATGTGCACTTCACCAACAGTTGTGGGGATCAGGTTGGATTATCCAGCAAGCCAGTGCCACCTGTTTGTCATCATCTTCCTACTAAAGGTTGTAGCTCTTTCTCCTTGCAAACGGAGCTGTTCTGTAAACATTTTTTAACCTGTTGGTAAAATGAGCTGGGGAAAACATTTTAAAATAGCAGATCTTTGCTACCCAGCTTATCCAGTAACGTTGGATCAGAAGTGACTATCTGTCCACAACAGCCTACTCACTACAGTTGTCCATTTTGTGGCTCCTAAATTATTGACTAGTCTATTCCTTGCTTCTTACAGCAATTGTGTGCTTCCCAATCAGGTTGCACGGAAAGGAGCTGGACTCTATCCTGCTCCATGCAAAGCCTCCAGAAATTTCAGTTTCAGTTTTTAGTGCCAGTACTACTGCATACACCAGAGCAGCAGTTTGGGTTCAAAGAACCAAAAGAAGCTTTCAGACCTTCGTCATGCTTTCACTTGACAACTAAACTTTTTTTTCCTAACAAAATGCTTAAGGGACAACATTCTGCCCCAAGATCAGGTTCTGGCTTCAGTTTTTATCATGGAAATGTTTTTCAGACAAATGCATCAAATTTATTTTAGAGAGGGAAAAATCTACTACCAGACTGATGGCATCAGCTTGAAATGTCTGACTTTCTCTTCTGCCCACTCAGCACTAACCATGTATCAATAATCTAACAACACCCGAAAAAAATACTAACTACTCCCCCCCACCTAACATTTCTAGTGTGTTATTTTCCATCAGCTAGAAAGTCATGGGTTTGGTTAGCTCTTTAGTACACTGTGTTTACACTGCACAGTTAATTACCTTGTGTTTAAGCATCAGTTGTCATGTTGCGCTAATGCAGTGCTAATTACCTGAAACAGATGAAGTTTACTTGCACCAACCAAATGTACTGAAAGAAGATTTTACTGCCTACTGCGGAAAGATTTCCTTTTTTTACATCATGATTAACTAGTTAACACAGAAAGGAAGTTCTTGATTAGCCAATATTTGCCTACCCCTAAACATGTTACTATACCATGAATTATGTCTCATAAAAGCACAGTCTTCAACCAGCACTATCAATGGGGCAGCAGCAGAACATTAGTATAACCAAACTGCCGGCACTTTGGCACCCTCAGCCCATGACTTACAAGGTAGTTCTGTAGTATCCAATGCTCTCAACATCTGGCCCAAGTGATATTTCAATTGAGGAGACTGGTTTCTAGGAACAACTGGTTCCAGCTGGGCAAATAATAATTTTCAGCCTTCTCTGATCTTGCTGGAACTTTCTAAATCAATCCTGTTTATAGGCTGGTTCATGTTTTTCCCAAGCACAGCTGTTCAAAGCTGCAACATATCAAATTTTCAAACAATTGGTACATGAGAAAAAGTGCAGAATACAGGAGAAATATTGTGCTCTCTTAAGTAAATAGCATTACATGTGTGCTGGCCAACAGCAGGTATTTCCTTAGAGGCATTCTACATATCAATTAGGATTACAATAGTAGCGTGCTCTCCACATTACTCCAAGCTTTTGACAACTCTAACCTCTCTCCACACACCAGATATCCTCCTGAGAGTAACTTCTCCCCCACAAATACAGGATAGAGGAGATTTTCCCCTGCTCTGGGCAGACCCCTGTTTCCAATCCATTCCTGAGCACAGTTTCTCTTTTTTACTGCAAAGGATTTTTTTTTTTCTTCAAAGTAGCTGTTGAGAAGCTTTTCCATATCAAATACAACAATAACATCCCTGACTTCTTCCACTGCTACCACTACTGACAGCTCTTCCACTAGGTGCTCAGCTTTGATAATAAAGATACTACTGCATCAGGTCCTTGAATCATATGTTTTTACCCCTTAAAATTGTTCAGATTCACTTCCTATGACATTCAGCCACATTTTCTTCACTTGTAGCTTCTACTTTTTCCTATTGCCCAGCTCCTCTCCCACATGTTTGAAGAGCTGGTGTTCATGGCCTCCTTGTTGGAAGGGGCACAACTGTGAACTGAGTGTTTGCAGATTACATCAATACTTGCAAAAACATAGGTTTCCACTGATTCTTATGAAAACCACACCGGCCTCACATTCTCTGGCTGTCTCTTTCAGTTTTCTTTGTTGTTGTTGTTGATTCTGAAGATATAAGGTATGAGTTCTATTTATGTGGCAGGCAGGTCTGAATTATAATCTTAGATCCTCGGCTTTCAAATAACGCAAAACGTGAACTTTTACATGGAAGGGAAGGAGGCTGCTCAAAAAAATAATTCCTTTCCCTCAAAGGTTTGAACTCGGAACACTTTTGCAGGGCAGAATGCAAGAGCTGCCAGGCAACTGCAGCCACTTCTACTTCTTACATTAAGGCACTGCTCCCCCATCACCCACACAGCAGCGGTTTATAATCCTTACCTACAGGCATTGCTTTTAAAGCACTACAACAGCAGCAAGCAGCAGGCCAGGAGAACAGCTCACGCGCACTGCCTGGGAACAGAAAATATTTCTTGCCCAGCCCTTTCCCACTGGGCAGCTCAGCGGCTGACGATGCGTTTCTCCCCAGATGACAACGCACCTCCCGCACGCCGTGATGAACCTGCTGCCCGACAGGGACACCCAGAGAGAGACCAGGTGTTGGGCAGCGCTGCGTCAAGTTAGGCCACGACACCTTTTAGAAGTGTCACTGCAGTAACAACGCTCTGAGCCACACCAGGAATGACTAATTGGGAGTGTTTATAGAAATAGCCAAGCACCCAAGCAACCTGTCCTGTCACCCAACGGCATTACCAGCCTTCTCCAGCACTGGCAAACCCTCTTCCCTGCAGAAAACACACATCCCATCCTTCTTCAGCTGAGCCCCAGAAGTCACCCACTTCACAGCACTGAGGAAACACACACTGCACTGAAGGGCCTGTTTTAGACAACTACAGGATCAACCTTTTAGATAAAGCAAAGCAATTATTCTCACATTAATGGTTTAGAAAGAGATTCAACCAATATATAAGGCAGTAAACTAGGAACTAAAAGAACAGGTCAAAGTTGCACACACCACGCAAATTTTATCCACCCATACGCAGTTCAGTTTAGACACACTCACTAATTAAGTAAGGGATATTCAGTAGAGCAATTCAATGTTTTTTTGTAATCATTTAATTGGAGAAATAGGACAGATTGGGTAAGTAAATCCACATACATTGCAACATCCAACTATTCCAATCATGTTGCTATTGCTTAATGCAACATCTACACACGAGGGAAAGGATGCGCTGTATTAGTAACACACTTCTATAAAGACCTGCAGCAAGATTCCAGATTTGTCAGAATATTTTCCCTGCTCGTTGCTACTAGACACAGACCAAAAAGTGTTTTCCACAAAAGAGAAATTCTTTTCCTGCTAAGTAAAGACCAAGTCTTACAAGTTACTAAAAACCACTGTAATACTTTCCCTGGTATCCATCAGTTGCGTCAGAAGAACAAGCTCTAAATGCTATTCAGGAAGCCGCTAATTTGATTATTGATAATGCCACAATTCAACTCGATGCAGATCGCCATCACTGTTCAAAGGGAAAAATGTTCCTGATTGCTTACATCTCTGCTTTCCCCAGTAATCCTACTGTGCCATCATTCTTTCAACACGCACCTCCTGCTTTGGCAAACTGCCACCACCTAGGCAGGGGATAACAGCCTGGTGGGGCTCATTGTTGTTATTTTGAGCTACTCCATCGCCATTTCCAAGTGTCTGACTGAAGACAGATATATCACTCATACTCTAAATCTTTATTAGGTAGGAAGGAGAGATAGTATATTTGGTTTAGATGATTTTGGCAACATCCATATGGCGTGACAGAACTGCTACAGATCTAACACTAGCAGAGGCAGGACCACCCGAATGCATTAAACCACCCTTCCAAACCCAGGCTAGAAGCAGGCTAAATGTTTTGCTGTTGAGAATACCTGCACAAGCCAATGCGATCTGAAATTCATATCTGCTCTCAGAAATTACAGATTCCACTTGATTCACAAGAGACTCAGAGAAAAAAAAAAACAAACAAACAACAACAAACAAAAAAAAACCCATCTCTCTGTATCAGACAAAAGTCTGCCTGTTAAGAGTCAGATGTTTTCATTTCAGGTCCTTCAAAACAAAACACTACGAGTGATCACTACTGATTACAGTCTTTATTTAAGCAATGTCTTAAATCATCGGAAGTTTACATCTCCCGTTGCCACTACTTAGCCACAGAAGTAGGCTAGAAAGCCAATTCCCATGTAGCCCAGACAGATCTCACCAAAGCAGAGATCACAGCTACTGGGACATTATCTGACACACAAAATCCATCTTACTCAGCAGATTTATGCCATGAGAGAGAAAAAAGGATACCAAAAAACCCCACATTTCAACATCCTTCCCTATCCCCATTCAAATTTCTAATTACGACAAATTAAATTCCCCTGGCACCTCCACGAGTTAATGTATTCCATGGTTAATAACTATTATTCCTTTTACATCTACAAGTCATTATTTTTAAATGAACCCCATAGAAAGTGTTGGTAATTACCATCACACAATAGTCCTGTGAAATCCTGTGTCAGGGATCTAGTTACCAAGCCTGAAGAAAATTCTTTAAAGCTCACTTTGCAACAGGAGTAAGAAGGAAGTTTTGCTTCACCTTTCAAGTTCACGCAACTGGATTTGAGATATTGGGGATGGGAGGAATAAAATCTCAATAAAACCTGTTTTAAAATCTAAGCACGGAAATGAAAAATTTTGTATCAATATCCAGTACTATTAAAAGAATGTAATTTGGTCATGTTTGAGAAGTGTCCCAGAAAAACAAAGGTTTACAGACCTAGATCTGAAATAAAAAATATTAAAACCAGAGCATACTCACAAAAAGAGACAAACTTTTGTCACAGTATAAAGCCAGCTTTTCTCATTTTTCTGAAACTGCTACAGTACCTGCCTGAAGCACTCTCCTCAGAGACACCCTGACAAGCCAAAGGGCAGTGAAAAAACCACCGGTCCGTTAGCAATTCTGAGCAATAAATATATAACTGCTGCCTTCGTCCTCTTCTAAAAGGGAGCAGAGACTAAATCTGAATTTGCTGGTGTCACAGAAGTTCTGCTTCTCAACAGAAAAGATATTATTACAGAAATAAAATACCAAAAGCTTACACATAAAAAAAATACACCCTATCAAGAGAGTAAAGGGTGAGGTGGCATATAAAACTATGCAGCATCGTAACGTTCTCTCCCTTATCTCAGTGGAAATAAGAAAAAAACCCCAACCAACCACACAACAAAACAACTCCTCAATCTGATGAAAGATTATCTAAAATCTCTATGGATTAGTCGACAGTTGGAAATGCTGCCCACATCACTGATTAAATTAAAGGTCACTATAAAATCTTTAGGGGAAATTTTCACTGAATGACTTCTAGAAAAGCATGTTTCCAAAACGCAGCAAAATAAGCTGCCCTGAATCCTAAATTTAAACAGATTTATCAGAATTGTATTACAGGCTCATTTTTTCCAACAGTTCAAATGCACATCAATAGGTAAAACTGCCTATAAGTGACAAGTTGAAGGACTTTTCTTTACGTTTACATTCATTTCACTAAAAAAAAATTCAGTCATTATTCACAGCAACTGTTAAGTTTAAACAACCATCATCCACCTTCATACGAAAACAGTAGAAAATTTTTTAAATAAATATGCTTGTCCACATAAAGCTAAACAGATACACAGATGAGCAGCACCAATTAGCAACTCAAACTCTAAGTCCCCATGTAAAATGTAATTATGAAAGATCATTTAAAAAGGGATGGAATCTACAGATTCACAAACCATACCATCTAAAGATATCTTTTTTCCAGTGGATTTTTAACAAATCATCAAATCTTACATTTCATATGTACAACCTTCATTCTAATTTCATGTTTTGCAGAGGATTAGCATGCACGGTGCTTTAAGGCTTTTTGACCTGGCAGGACAAAACACAGTACACAATCATGGTTCCTTTATTTCTCAGAGATGTTTTCAAAGTAAGAGAGTATTTTCTGGTTTAACTAAACAGAACTAAAGCATTTAACAGTTAAAAGTATTTAGGTTTCGATCACACACACATCCCTGAGCAGAAAGGTGGTAACTCTTAAAAAATGGGCACAGGTTCCAGAAAACCACAACGGCAGAGCAGGAAAAAGACACAGGGAGGGTGGTGGAACCTTCCCACTCAACCTCTCCCTGACCAACGAGTTGCAATGCTGCGCACACTTGACGAACCCTCTTCTCTACCAGCAAAATCTGCACAGCTTCACGTATACAAGTGTCAGCGGGACTTTTTGCCATCCTTGCCGCACATCTCTGAACGTGTCCTTGCACACGTATTGCTCAGTATGTTTCAGCTAAAAGAAATGTCTACATGGTCATCTGCAGGTTACTCACTCACGTGACATCTGTTGGGTTTTTACCAAGGTAACTTTCAAGCAGAAGCAGCACATTATATCCAGCTCTTCCAATACAGCCAGGGCATTGCAACCACTCTAGACACTGTGAGAAGTGCAAGAAATACAGAACTCTGCATAGAAATGCAGATGGCTTCACATGCCTAGGACCCCGGCGTGCCCTAGGAACAATGCAGTCATTATGAAAAGATTATCTGGCTTCTGATCCTTCTCGTCCTCCAGCTCTGGTGGTACTTTTTCAACTTTTGGATCCCTGGGCAGTTGGCAACAAAACAAAACCAGCTAATCAAAGCAAGGCTACTTTCAGAAAGCTTCAATTGTCTCCTGGAAGAAGGAAGGCTACATCTGCATTTAACACAAATAAAAAAGGATTAATACCTAACAAGAAAGGTAGTTGTACTTAACACATGATAATTAATTAACATAAGGTACCTGAAGATACACAGTAAGCTACAACTATTAAGGTAGGGAACTGTGAGAGGGCACGTTGATTTCATTTGCTTTCCTCCTTGCATCTTACCTACCTAAAGAAAGCAAGAAGTCTCTGACAAATGCAGAAAATGCATTCCCGATAGAACAGAACCGGATTTCTCCCAAGTTTTCACAAGCATAGTCCCCAGACAGTCCAGAGGACAGAAAAGCTTAGAAAAAGGTCAACAAAAAGAACTTTGTAACACACAAGTCTTGTCAGAGTTGCAGAAGCGGTGGGACAAAGGTAAGTCAACTCAGAAGTCAGACAGTTCTGCAAGATTCCTTAAAAAACTTGTTCCCAGCACTCAGCGAGGCAGTCCTGCCAACGGCTCGGTGCCATTCATCCAGTAGTCTCACCTCTCATTGGGGGAGCCCATGAAAAACGAATGGAGAAAGGAACTATCCACATTTCATACAGCACTTTGAACAAGTTGAGATCACACAGAATCACTAACTTCTTACAATGGCAATAGCAAAAACTAAGAACCAGGTTAAAGCAACAGAGGAATCACACAATCCATCTTATTCTAGCAACAGACACGCAGAGATCATGAGCTCCTAGTACACCTCATATGCTTTAAACTCCTTTAACTTCTAATGCATAGGTTTACAAAATGGAAAGTCGGCTCTGAAGAAACCTTGTCCTAAGAATGGCAGAAAAACAAAATGTCAAACTAGGGACTGGAGAGTACCAGACATCTCTCCCTGCTTAAGGCAACATTCATCTCATTCAGATTTATCTTCAACTCAAATACTTCGAAACTAAAATGCAAAAGTTCAGCATCACTGTAGCTTTCCAACTGGAGGATGCAGGAGAACACTCAAGAGACCAAGATTTTCCTGAGACTGAAATGGAACCCAGATGGCCCCTAACAACCTGAATTTTTCCCATGCTAATGACAAAGTTTTGCTTATTAAAATAACAAAAAAAAACCCCACCCTAACACACCATACAGAAACACTGTCAAACCTTGATGAGCAATGAAGTGAAGCTCAATTAAAAACATTAGGACAGCCATCCAAGACTTTCCCAGCATCCCAACTAACTATCAAGAGATACGGGGTCTTGGTTTTGGTTTTTTTCAGCTTGTCAAGAGTCTTCTAGAGCCTTGCAACTGTCATATATGTTTCAGGATAGTCTCTCAAAGACTAATTTGCATTCAAAAGAGGTTTAAGCATTTTATGATTAAAAATACTGGACTATGAGACAGACAGACACCAAAAACACCCACTCAAGTGCCCAGGGCTGAAGCACCCATACCATTCCTAGTCATCCTCTTACAGTACATTCTAATATTTTACAAAATCCACAAAAGTATTAAGGCAAAAGAGGTAGAAGAATGTGGCAAAAGCATCCACATGTGTGCTCCCATTTAAACACGCACTTTCTTGTTTTTCACATAGTATTTATAACTCTAAACCTCTCAAGGTGTAAACTCACTGAAGGATGTTGGAAAGAATCTTCCCTGGACTGTTATCGATGTCCCTGCCAAAACCAGGCTACTAAAATCAAAGCCACTACCTTGATTTGCATTCCCCTCCATTTCTGGCATTAGACACAGAAGAGAGCAGTGGGTAATGGTGCAGTTTAACATATTAAAGCTTTCTGATGTTTTTTTTTTTGTGGTGTTTTTTTTTTTTCTCTTTCTCCCCCCCCACCCCGCTCCCCAAGAGCGACTGAGGTAACTCCTATTTCTAAAAGCTGCGATACATTTTAATTGCAGCCCAGATAGGTCAATTACAGACTGCCTGACCTGAACAGCTGCTTTACAGGCTTGACTCTTATTGAAAACAACTGAGTCAGAAAATGATGAGCGCCTCCCACAACATATTTTTTAATCCTAATTGCTAAGAAACTATGGCAGATAGATACATGAAAGAAAAACAACATTTTTAGCCATCTGAACTAACAGGATCATTTTACATGAAAGTAGATATAAAGCCACTGTATTTCTCACGAGGAAAAAGAAAATCACTATACTGTGATGACACCTTAAAAGCCCTTTTGTTCACATCCCTAAGCAACAATATGAGAGGATCCTTCCTTCTCTATTTTTCTCTCTCAAAACGTGGGTACTGTTAGCACGCTTAGAAAGATCAGTTGTCATGTGAATACTCTCCCAAAAAAAGCAAACAAAATAAGATTGGGAAGAACACAAACAGCACTCTCCTCTTTTTTTCAGTAGCATGAATCTACCCAAACAAGGTTTTCCACTGCATGAATCAGGCCACAAATGTAAATAAAACAGAATAACAATAATAATAAAAAAAAAAAATCTCTGAAAGGTTTAAGTTAGTTAAGAGTTTTCAGAACTTTTCAGCACTCCTTGAAAACTGTTCACACTGCCTCTGCTGAAAAGTAGTTTCCAAAGATCAATAATGCAGGAAGACAACACAACTCAATCTCTCTCGGTTCAGAGAGCAATTATTTGTTCCTGTATGGTATAATTCACTTATAGAGCAGACAGACAGAGGTCCTTATCTGAGTAGAAAGCAGACCTCAGGTAGACTTGTATGATGGGCCAACAACTGTAAATGAAATCATTCCCCCAGGCCTATTTATTTCACAGATGTACATACTGAGTCCTGATCGGCTGCAGATGGAGCCGTACAACACAGGCGCAAACGTTAATCAACGTACTTGTCTCCAGGAATTTTATCTGACAGCCCCACAGGCTGAAAATGAAAAGGTCAGAAGGTGGGTGTCTTGTGCCAATACACACCCTAATTCCCCAGTTGCCTGCTTAATATGAAGCCAGCTTAAAAACAATAATTAAATGATCTTTTAAGAATCGGAGTTCTACTTTAAATTCAAGCAGTATTCATTGTCATTCTCCTTTGCAGTTACCTCCCTATAAAAAAAGGGCTAAAATCTTTCCTTCCTCATCCTATGACATTTGTTATCCAATAACCAGGTATTATCAGCGGCCTGCTTGTCCAGGCAGTCAAAATTCCTACTATTGCACACAAAAAAAATGTCTATAGCCTCAATTACCTGGTAAAAGAGGTAAGAAGGAATGCACTCCACAGTGTGGGGGTTACATTTTGTGCACGCACTTGCACAGAAAGTGTCATTAAAGTAGCTTCAAGGAAATGAATTTTAGGTCATCAATTTTAAGGTCTTGATTTGCTGCAAGATAAAAGAACAGCAAAAGCCACCAGATGGATTCAAAAGGGCAAAGGGAAATAAGTGTCTTTGAGCCATATCCTGCCTCGTTCAATTACAGTGTTAAGCAGGCAATTCTTATTTCAGGCATATGGCAAAGTTCCTTTATACATGCTTCATAAATCCACCATGCATTTGGTTATCTAATTGAGTCAAGCAGTTCTACAAGCTCTGGATTACATACACTGCTAATAAGTTTGTGAGGACACAAATACTCACTTCCTCACACATCACCATCCTTCAGGGGTGTGGCTGTTTAAGGGAGGCTGTTAATTGCTGAGAGAGGTCAAGCCAGAGAAGCCAAGCATGGGTGGCAGCTACAGCTGTCTTCCAGGATAAGGTGACAAAACAGTGATGACTGGAGTGTGAGGAAGCTGCACCCATCCCTAAGGAGCTGTCTGTGCTATGCTGTATATAATGAAGGCTTTACAGAAAAGATAGGTTACTCTTTTTGGGGGGGGGAACCAAACCAACTAAACAAAAAAAACCCACACACGCAACAGTACAAGCAGAAACCCAGACACGGGACCCAATTCTTACATCTTTTCACCTCGCCTTCATCACCGCACTGCAAGACAAGCTGCTCTCCATTAAATCACCAAACAGCCTGCACATTCTCTCCAAAGTTCTCCTGAACTCCATGAAGGAGTCAGAAGTGCAATCATAACAGACAATGCCTTCTTTAAGAGTGTGAGATCTGAAGGGATCACGCAAATCACCATTTATTTGGCTTGGGGTGTTGAGGAGGAAGCCTAAAAAGCCACTGTTCACACCACACTTATTTTGTGACTAGATAGAAATTTGCAGGACAATCAACCCATAGCAGTTTGAACTGGTAAATACTCTGCTTAGAGCATCCGGATACAAGGAGTAGATTTTAAAAAATATATATCCTGAGAAAGTAAAGTACTAAAGCAACACTGATGTTGCAGCACAATTATTTACTCATTGTTATTATTTTAATTGTGAAGTTTCAGCTTGATGGAAAGAGTAATAAATATTTAGCTAGAATTTTTTTAATCTGACTAATAAAAATGAAAAGTTGTCCCTACTCATCAGAAAAGCAAGGGTTCATAAAATCTGTTCAATACTCAAAACCGATTACCAATTGTCATCTCAAAGCTGCATGACAAAAAGAAATGGAGATCCATATAACTAAATATTTATGCTCTTAAATACAACGTGCCTCTAAATGAATCTTTTCAGATATTCACAGTTTTCTACAACTGTTAGGCACAGATCTTCAGTTTGCCTGTAACCTCTAGACAGTGTTGAGGCATCTTGGAAAACTCGGCCTGTTGTCATAAAGGGAATGATAACTTGAATTACAAAACAGGAGATAGCTTGCATGCACAGCTGGTCCTTTCACCATCCACATATCTTGATATTCACTAAAACGACATTTAAATAGAATAGCAGCAAGTTTAAAATTTTTTTTCTTCATAAAAATACTACTGTAAAGTTGTCACGCATTTGCTTGGAAGGTTTATTAAAGAACCTGGCAAAGCCTTTATTAACTAGCACATTTTTGAGTTGACAGACATTTGGTATTATCTCCCCCCTAGTTCTTCCCCTTTCTCCCCATTCATGTGTTTAATACCTCAAGTCAAGTTAAAAAGGAAGGGCTGCGAAAGAGATTAGACAAAAGGAACTGCTACTGAGAAGGTCTCGCAAAGATAAGCCTTATCAAACTCCACAGCAGCTACAAACAAGGGAACAAACGTATGGATCACTTTCATTTACCATCAAAATACACTTATTCATGTGTTCAACCCCAAACATTACACAAGAGTATTAGGAAAGAAAGTGAAGCCCCTCAGGGCAACAGAAACGACAGCTCTGTATTAAGCAAACAGAATGGAAATACCCAGCTTGGAAGGGTTCCAGAGCAGAAATCCTGCCCTTGCACTGGCCATGTTGGGGCAAGGAGACGGGAACAAGAGGTGGGAGGTGACCGGCGGGAAGGGAGCGGGGGCTACGCGAATGCTACGGGAATTCTGCAACTCAGTTGCGAGATTGTGGCTCCCAGCCTCAGCTCGAGGATGCTCTCGGAAACCCGGCAGAGCCCTGCACAGGCAGGTTCTCGATACTCCCAAGTTTCAGAAGAGAAGGAGATACAACCCACTGCAACTAGAAGCCAAGAGACGAAGAAGCCAACCTTGGACAATTTCCACTGTCTGCTTTTAGTATCACATGTTAAGCAGTATTTCCTAACCAAGCTCCCACAATCACAAGTGTGTGAGCATGACTATCTCCCTGCCTCTCAAAGAAGCCTTCTTCTTCAAGCCTGTCTGGGCTCCTAAAACAGACATTTTTATTTCCTCAGTCTTAATCCCGACTTACAATGAAATAAAATTATTTTTGCAGCTCTCTATTTAATTTCAGATCAGAACTTTACTGCAGCTCCCGACAGGTTGCATCTACATTTCAGTCCTCTGTCATCTGCTTTGAAATTCCAGGTATCCAAGGAGACAGTAGATTGGTTTGTGCTTATATTTTCGCAGTCCTATTTCACAACTGAAGAATAATTTAAACAAAACACATGAAATCCAGAGTAAGATCTCGAGTCTTATAGATTTCAGTCCTCTGCATAAGCTACTAAAACCTAACAGAGCAAGATTTCAGACTCAAACATCCTATACAAGAGCACCTCAATTCTTGCATATGCATTTTTCTACTCTTCTAAGAGATTCCCCTTTTAAGCAGCTTCTCACAGCTTCACGATAACAACCCTGCACTGACAAGATAAGTGGTCTGGGACGTGCAATCCGTTCACCAGCACTAAGCCACCGTCTTCCGCAACATTCCTGTCATCCAGCACCAGCAGGGTCAGAGAGCACAGCAGTTTATAAACCACAGAGACACTAGGTAATGAATATTAAAGCCCAGTTCATACAACAATTCATTTGCACTACCCTCCCGGCTTTCATGGGAAAACACCACCGCCTGCTACATGTTATTGATCTTCTGTTATCCTTTGTCCGTCAGTCGTCTTGTCTTTTAGAACACTAACTTAACTGCCGTGCTATGTATCAATTTGGACTTCACAGAGCTGAGTAATATACCCTGCTGTTTGGAAAGGAAAGAGTTAAATAGGAGAGGAAAAACAACCAACAGAGAGTAGGAATTTTGAGGAGCAGAAAGGTAAGGCAGGTGAGATCAGAGAATAAGCCCTTTTTTAAACCATTATATTCTCGTGTCTCTCCTAAGACACTGATAATCAGCTTCACCAGAGACAACAGTTCTGAGAACCCAGAGAATAAAGATGACTGGTAAATAACTTGACACCTTCGAACTTCTCTCTGAAAAAGCACCTGTAAAACTTACAGGACTATGGCAAACTGCAAGTATTTCAGCCACTCAACCTACTCTGTTGTCCAAACTTGCGCCTCTGCTTCCTCTCTCTCAGGATTTCCAACGGGGGCAGGCCTGGCCTTGGCTAACACAGGAAGTTTTTAAGCAACTCCTCTCAGATGCCTTAATTGAGCAATTTCAACTTAAGGCACTTGCTTTTTATTTTCCAGAGATGCTGATCATCAAGGACTCCATTAAAGGAAAAGATGATGTATATGTTAATTGGGTCTTAAAAAAGGTACCTCCGTAGCCCTGGGGATCCAAAATCATTCATTACTGCAAGAGTCCACAACAAGAAACTACTGAGAAGGCAGATAGCACAGGAACAACAATACGGGCAAATCCTGTGCTACAGAACCGGTCTGATTGGAAGTCTTACACTATGTGGGGCGTATCGTTACTGTGCTGGCCAAAGAGAGGGGATTTTGGTCTGTGAGCGCACTCAAAACTCATCGGAGTTGGCACATGGCAGTCTCCAGTTCAGAATTATTCCAAGAAAGGACATGTGAAAAAACTTAAATATCACCTAAAAAGACTTAAGTTTCATTTGCCAATTAAGAAGGTATTTTTGGACCTACACTATGGAAAGGTTGGCCCAAGTCCAAGCAACTCCATTCACTTCCAGCTGTTCTGAAGAAGACACTTCAGCGCTAAGCCCAGGTGGTTAAATCTCAAGCCCTCACAGTGCTCCTGAGCAAACAGGCGCGCAGAGGCTAAGGCTCTTGAGTGAAGTTAAACGTTCCAGCCAATGTACAATCTTCATGCTTTGTTGCCTCGGGCTGGAAATGGGATCTTGATCAATAATCATTAACCTCTACCTCCAAACTTCTGAGCTTATCATGTTAACAGAATCTTAAGAAAAGTTAAACTGTCCAGGAACAGATAACTGACAACTCTGACAAGAACTGCAGGTCATATATATTTTATGACACAATAACTGGGAATTCTGTCCCACGCATCCAGAAAAGCAGCCAAATTCAACCATCTGTAGTAAAAAACAAATCCCCAAGACCACAAACCCTTTACTTTGTGGATCACAATCCTCTACGACAATGAAACCAGGGTACCGTTTTTTAAGCCAGTACACACACCATAACAATGTGCATCAGTGCTCTGAAGGAATAAATGCAGCATGGGGAATACTGACTGATAATCCTAAAGCTTCCACTGTTACCATAGTGCCTCTTACATCTTGCTCTTACACTGGAGAGAGCTTTCTGAGGGACAGACAACATCGCACTTTGCTGTTTTGCCTTTGCTCCCTAAATGTTAAATATTGCTTTCCCTATGATTGTGCTACTCAGCTGAACTTAGAAAAATTGTTCCCAGATTACACGTATCTGTATCTTCAAATTAGCAGTTTCGATTCCAGTCTGCAAGAAGAAAAAGATTTCACAAATACGAGCTCACTTCTGTATTCCATGTCCTTTTCCAGTAAGCCTAATAAAGATACTGCCTCCCCTACAGACCTGCGCAACACAGGCATGAAGTAACAAAGAAAACATTTCAGAAATAATAAAGCAAGAATAGAAAATACTTAGATGACTGTCTCTGTGTCACAAATTCAAAAAAAATGTAAAAATGCAACATCCAGTCGGGAAACAGCATATCTGAGACAACAAGAAACGTCAGTGAAAGGATCTCAAGCTTGATGAAGCCCCACAGACCTGGAGTTTGTGCATTGTTTCCCACCCGCCAATTCTCAGAAGATTTCTCCAGGGGACCTCTTTAAAAAATAGTAATTAAAAAATATTCCTGCCTAACCTAGTTGAGCAATCTCATTTTTCCTCTCTTTCATACTCCTTCCTTCCCTCAACATTAATGCTTAATTCCACAGCATATACAGCTGTTTGTTTTACAGTACATGGGCCCAGCCTTCAATTAGGAAGAAACAGCTACGAGCTATAGCCCTAAGAGCTGCAGATGTTGTCACAGGGGAAGAAAGAAGAAACTTCACACTAGGAGCAAGTCTCTGCACCAACTCAGCTTTGTAAAACTCAGGAAGAGGTTAAAATAGCTGAAAAGCACTAATAATTAAAAAGGTACTTGGAATAAAAGTTTTTTCTGCCCACAACAATGTAGTGGAGAAGAGAATCAGACTGCAGGAATCAAGTCTAATAAAAATCAATAAAGCTACTAAACTGTTCTCCATCAAATTCCAAGGTTTTCATTTGTCATGATGCCTTAAAAAAGCTAAATAATTGTATTATTATTGCACTGAAATCACTGTCTGTTCATATTGTCTCACTAGTTCCTTCATTTAGTCATCTGTTGTCTCTTGAAACGCAAGCTCTTCAGAGAAGGGAGCATCTTTTCCAATGATTGTGCAGCACTCTGGAAAACTAAGCATTCCACAAACACGGTTCCTAAATGCCACATACCCGTGCAAATAAGTTGATGTTTTCTCCAGAAATTCAAGTGGAAGTTTAAAATACAACAAACTTATTTCCTGATTACCTGGAATTTTAAAAACTGACAGAGGTGTTACCCTACGAGTAGCTTGGGACTTCTATTTCCGCTCGTCATTTCTCCTCTACACTACTAGTGTAGAGCCACAACATCATTTATGCTGAAACAGACCTCTGGAGCTACTCTGGTCCAACCTTTTGCTCAAAACAAGGTCAACTTCTAGCTTTAGATCCAGGAGAAGGCATCAGGAATAACTCAGTTGCAGGCAGCACTGCCAAGTTTGGTTCTAACCGTGAGAGATCTTGGGCCATTGAGCACATCCAAGTTTAGACAGCTCTGGACAGAGGCTTTTCTTTGAGCAGGTCTCTCACTATCCAGCCAGCACAAAGCCCAGCACTGCCTTCCTTAACTCCCTCGTTTGCCCCATAACTGCTGTGTCTCTCAGCAGTCCTGACACATGGTATTGTCTTCTCAATACCTCAGTTCTACCACCCTCCCCCTTGAAGCCACAAGACATCCTTTCTAGTGTCCACTTGACCTAGAGTAAGAAAAGTCACTGTTCACCCCCTCTATTGGGCACCTACAGCATCCTTATCCATTTCCAGAGTTGATTTCTACTCTGAATACACTACATCTCTTCTAATACCAAGTACACACTCATGAAGGCTCACGGTATTAACTTTTATCTTTATTTCTCTAATCTCTAAGCCTACATTATGCTCTTATTTTCCAACATACACTGTCAGCTGATTGTTTCATTTAGGGCAGTAAGGGCTTCTACAGCACGATGTCTTTATTCAAGGATAAGTGTTTTAGAGCACACTGAATTAACTTTACTATTTCCTGTGGACATCTGATACCACAATTTCTAGCTTGCCAAAGGAAAACAATGCAAAATCCAGAGATTTGAGGGATTTTTCCAAGCTCCGAGACTGTGTTTAAGGCCAGAATTTACTTATCCTCTTCTTTATTCTTTTGAAACCTACAATTAATTGTAATAAACAAGCTAATAAACACTCTGCACACTCAGCACCACGATTTAGTCGTCTCAGGGGTTGTAACAGGCTAAAGCCTTGATACAGCACAGAGAACAGGACAGGGACACAAGAGCACAAAAAACATACCCTTATGTACGCTCACGGCCATGCTTGTGACGGGTCACCTGCACACTCACAAGCCAGAAGGTAGGTGGCCTTTCAGACATTCTACAGGAGAAGTATGACTTCTCTGACTTCATCTACTGGATTTGGTTGAGTTCACACAGAAAGGCGAGGTTAAAGCAGGACCATCTCCAACTCTATCAACTGAGAATCTGTTTGAATACAACACTGCATCGTTAGTCCTCCAGCTACATCATTTTCAGTTTACTTCAGCTACACTGACCTTCTATTTAATAGATAAGTTTCCCTATCTCCCATTACTTTGTTTACACATCAAGCACAACAGGGAAATTACCAGCATTATACGCTCTGCCTAGGTTTCCTGCTCTACATCCCTTATTTTGTGAAGCAGCTGTCTTAGAAGTTCTTTAGCTGCCAACAACAAAGCATTTGCTGTTAATATTTAAAACTGCTAAGTGTTATTTTCATGAAAAAAGAAGTGTGCAATTAATATATGCACTTTATGGGGCTGCATCTTTCTTCAGGTTTTCACTGTGGATTTCATTAACTGACTTTCTTTTCTGAAATAAAAGCCATATAGGTCATTGAAAGGAGTTCTTCACATGAGCCAAAAATGAAGTTCACAAGAGAAGTACTCAGCCTACAAGGGAAATCATACCCCAGGACAGTCCAGTATAATACATCTCTGAGCACAGAATTACCTTCTTGGGCTTCTGCTCAAGAGAGAAAGTGCTTTAAACCCACCCTGCCTTAGAAACGGCACCTCAAACCTCAGCACCTACTTGGAGTATTAATAATACACCACGCACAACACAGCAGCTTGTTGGATCAGCTTTGAAGTCAATCAGAACAGTAACCTTTCGCAGATCATAAAAGAACATGATGTCAGAGTCTTTAGAAGTCAATTCTAACATCAAAAACATTATTAGTTTACTTTCTTTGGCTTAAGTTAAAGTGCTTTTACCTCTAATTTAGCATATTTTCAATTCAGAGAAAACTGAAACAGGGCACTTGCACTGCTTGTATTTTATTCGGAGTTTAGAAGGATTCAGTTATTTTTAAATCTAAAAGAAAAGAAAAAAACATACATCTTCTGGTAAAAAAAAAACAACGCCCCTGAGACTGAGCCTGCCTTGTTTTTCTCAAGTTCTGTAGGCAAGATCATCTTGAAAGGGGAGTTGTGTGAAGACAGAGGAGTATGACAAAGCATCTTAACAGACGATAATCTTACAGCACTCAAATCTTACACTGATACATCTTATAGTTACAATATTAAAGTTATATACAAAAGTTTTGTTTAAACTCGGCTGTATGCTGAACTCCCCTAAATTACGGGCACGAGTTCCTTAGGACATTTGCTGGCAGATACAAATCATCAAGAAGTTGAGCACAGACATTTAGAAGGAACTTTAGCACATGCTGAAGAGACACAGTGAACGGACTTAAGACACTGAACTGCGACAGAGATAAAATACAAATGATACCGGTAATTAAAAGAGAAGCAGAACCTAAAGATAACACCTAGGATAAGAGAGAAGGGAACAATCTGAGGAGACAGAAAACCTCTTGCCTTTGATACTAAAAGCCAACTGGAAATCCTCCCCCCGGTTCCACCAAGAATAAACGCTGCTGTTGGTTCCTCTGCTGCTTGTTTTTAAGGTATCACCTTCTACTCCAGCAGCGCTCCTCCCAAACTGCAAACCCTACCTCACCCAAACCTTTCAGTTACGCGGATGGAAGGGGGAAGTAACTCCATCCCGCCCAACCTTGCCCAACAGTAAAAATAAACCCCGCAGCCAGACCCGGCCACCCGGCCCCGGCACGGCTCGCTCGGAGGCAGCCGCTCCACAGACCCACAACGCGCCCAAGTCTAAGGGTCCCGTCGGGCCGCCACCGCGGCCGGACCGACAGCAAC
>VWZK01007354.1:0-87044 GCA_013396935.1 Baryphthengus martii
GATTCTGTGTGATTCTGTGATTCTGTGGATTGAACATCTGAGGTCTTGGAAGACAGAGTGAGAGTATCTATTTCTTCTGATCTCTGAGCCACTAGCAGGGCAACTCTATCAAGCTCTAAAAAAATAATTTTGGATGTCTGTCCTTCCTTAGCAGGTCAGATGAACAGGATATCTGCAGTCTGGAACAGAAGCTATTTTTATGGGCATTTAAAAATTGACAATGATCTTTAACCCATTGCCAATGAAAAAGTCAAAATTACAGATAGCTAAAAAAACTTGCTTCCTACCAGTTGTGCTGGGCTCTCTGTCCATAAGGATACTTCAGCAGTTGACTGTCCTCAAGTGTATGGCTGTGTTAGATTATTCCAAAGTAGCACAGTGCCTACCAGCAGCAATAGAAGGCTTTGGGCAATTGTATTGCCGAGAGTGAGATCCTGGGGGCTGAGAAACCTGGTATGTCGTTTAGTGGTTCATATTTAGATGAGAAAAAGCTAAAACTGGGAATCAGGGAAGGGAAATATTCCAGTGATACAGATTACAGACTGTATTTTCAGGAAATGCAGCACAGCTCCATAAAGCCGAGACAAAGGGTTACAAGGATGTAGTCGTCAATTTAGGCTGTGTAGCTTTCTGCGAACCAGCTCTCTTAGCTCAGGTGACATGTAGGATAAGACAGTGAAAGGCGGGCGGTGTCCATTCAAACTTACCCTTGGGCCAGAATCCTTACCTAGCTCTACTGACTTCCTTTCTCATATAAAAAAAAACCCCAACAAACCTGTTACCAGCATTTTACGAACTACAGAGAGTTTTTACTTGCTAGACAATTAAGTCTGGGGAAAAAACCCTCACCAAATTAAAAAAAAAAAAGACTACAACACTAAAAAAAGCCACATTCTGTTTATATATCTACTGAGGAACGTTTTGTAGATTTTATCTACACAAACAATTACAAAACTATACTTGCAAGTCCCAAGGTAAGCAGGCAGAAGTGCTGTAATTGAAAGTATATGTTCTTTTGTACTCCTGTAGCTGTAAGATGAAGTGTATGAATTAAGTGCTTTCTTAAGAGGACCATTAATTCCACACAGTGCTCTGAATCATGTGCACTAAGAGTGCACTTTGAAACATGTGGTCATGCTTAACGCAGCAAAGATTAATGTCTGCAGAGGAGATGAAGGGGCTGTGTTTTCCCCAGGGCTGGGATCATTTTATTACAGTCACAGCTCAAGTTATATGACTAACAGACAGAACACGACTTTAGAATTTAACATATGTTGGAAAGAAAGGATATGCATGCAGTCAGGTTTAAATGCTGAAAATAAGGAGAGAAAAATTGAAGCTCCTCCATGTCCTTACAGATGTGCCCTGCCTGTGTGAGATTCCTTCTCCAAACCATTCATCCATTTGAAGGGCTTTTAGCTAGCTACTCATTTTCGAAAGGGCAGTTGTCTTGCCCTAGGCTCCTGAAGTTAGACTGTTAGAAGTCGATGAGTGAACACTCCCACATTCTCTGATATCAAAAGCAACTTTTCAGGTTTAAGGGCATTAAACTTTCTTAATTGTGTTCACCTCCATTAACTGCATTCAAGTGGAAGAAAGCATTCCCATGGCTTATCTTCCTCTCTGCCTTTCATCTTCTTATTATTAAAGAGGGTATTCTCGTTCAGTCCTTCAAATCTGCAGAACTTTATCCAAAGAGGTAATTCTGTACATTGGAGGAATCCACAACCACCTCCACGACCCATTTTTAAACGTACGTGATTTTACAAAGCCCCTATAATTATGGCACTCTGGAGTCCAAACACTCTGGAAATTAAATGGAAATTAGGTGTTTATTTGTAATCTCTATTCCCAAGTATTTGCAAGCCAATGTTGCGGTGCTCTAGGTTTAACCTCCATAATTCTGTATAAACATTAGGAAGCACTCCATCGTATAAATCAAGCCTTGTTTATGCTTATCCTGAAGGAAATGCATTTGCTCTGCTAAGGAACATGTGAGGAGATTGAGGTGCCCAACTTGCTAACCTCTGAATCTACCAGGATCAAATTGAAGTCTATGAGATTTAGTTAAACACACAGGCCAGGTGTATTCTGATGCATCCAAACCCTGATGGACATAGCTGCACACACACGAGTTGACTAGTCAGTTACAGCAGAAGCAATAAATATTCACAACTTGTTTTAAAACCAAGCCTTTTTCCCATTACTGGAAAAAAACTATTATATATATCAGTGCAAAATTGCAATATGAGAAGGATGTATATGAAAGTCTCATTGAGATCTCCTACAACTGCTTTGAAGCGTTTATACTTGAAAGCTACAGCAATCAAAAGCTATCCAAAAGCTCCACTTCAACCAAAAGCACGGTCAGAGAAGGGAAAGATAGGCAGATAGAATAAGTGCAATAAGGAGCTGAGGGCAGATCGAAAGCTAAAAAAGTCACGACTTTCTCATAAAAGCCATCTTTGGAATATATTTTACCATGTTTGTTATTTTTCATATTTTAGCATTAGACTAGAAGCTCAGGGTATATATTTTTTTTTTGGGGGGGGGGGAAGGAGGTGGCTGGGATTTTAGAAGCAATTCCTGTTTGGTTAAGAACATTCTACAAAGGTAGAAACATCATTAAGCTGTTGCTGTGTGGGTGTGTGCCCATTCCCCCTCTCTCTCTTCCTAAGATATCCCCAAATGCTATCTATTCTGTGTTCTTGAGACAGGAATCCAGTTAATACTGACATAGAAAATTTGAGCTGAATTATTAAGCTCAGTTGTTAAGTCCTGGTTTCTCAAATGTAACGAAGCACATACCTGCATACCCAGTTTCTGACCGCAAGGAAAAAAAAAGTGTTTAATCCGAAAGTTTTATTAATATGTATACATAGACTTCAAAATAGAACAGATGCTTTATGTGGTTTTCTATATCAGTGATGCTTCCGATTGTGCAAGAAGAATCACCCAGAAGAAATTGTCAAACCAGACGTTTTCTTGGAAAACACGAGATGTCAATATTTGAGATGGAAATGATTGGGCCATGATGTTTATTTTTAATTAGAACTGAAAATTCGGCCTCCAACTGTTTACAGGGGATCTATACACTTAAAGGACGGAGTTATTACAGTGCCAGAGCCATGTTGTCTCAGCTGCTTTTGTATTGATTAACTGGGCTGTTCTGGGATGGCAGCTGCCTCTTGAATTGTGATTGTGCTTTGCGTGCGCTTCTGTCATCTATTAGAAGTGAGTTAAACCAAGAAGTCATTAATACACTTACTATACCAATAAGCTCTTTCAGATGGGTGTGTGGCTAATGAGGCAAAGAAAAAGTGTTACGCAATAGTGTCTACTCCCCTGATCACATGGATGGTCAAGTTATATGTTGTTTTAATAGCCATCAGCACAGCAATAAAAGGCATGGGGCAAAGACTAGAGTGCAAGTCAAAATCTGGATCCTGTTCTCAGCTCTTGGACACCACTCTTGGTGAAACTGTGTGTGATTTACAAAATATTCCTTTCCTCTCCTGCAATTTTCTATCTAAGATATTTGTAGCAGGATACAGACGTTCCACATAGCCTAGGTCAATTCTGAAAACTACCAAATAAAGACAGACTGTAGAATTTTCATGGACTGGTGAGTGTTCAAGGGATGCCTACAACCAACTTTAGAACATAATTATATTTAGCTTCATTCCATATTGTAAACTCTTAAGGAAGAAGCACTGAATTGTTTGCCTCAAATTAGGTAGGAATAGAAGCTTGAAAATCTTTGTTCTCAAGAAAGTAGAGGGATCCACAAAATCCTTCTGTGCAGTTTGCTGCGATTTGAAGTCACGGCACAGGTTTTCCCTGTTAATCACAAAGAGAATTTCCAATAAAGAAGCAGCTGAGGAGGAGGAGCACTGAAAGAGGGGTAGGTTCTGCCTTCAGGAAAACTAAAGGAATGTCTTTCTTCATCATCCGGGAATAAATTCCTTACCATGGTTTCTCTTTATTCATTGTAGTTTACAGCTATTTTAAAAAAACCAAACCCTGGTCCTTCTCTTAGGAGTCTTGTTAATGTTTCGTTAATAATACTGTGGTCTATAACTACAAACGCAGTATGATGAATATTAATAGTTGAAAAGATGAGTCTATTTTGACATAAATCTTAAGAGCAAATCAAACATTACTGCAGCTTACTTTTATGATCCATTGCCATACCCATACTTCTCTTGCTCTTTGAGAAAATGTGTGTTCCATTAGTTTAGTACAGAGACTGGGGAGAGTTTCAGCTAAATTTCTGCATTTATGGAAACGCAGAATGGTATAAAAAATTACCTTTACATATTCTGATATTGATAGGCTGGAGCTCTTACCATCCACGCTTGAGGAATTTCCCTCTTATCCTAGCACCGAGAAAGAAAAAGCCGACTATTTTTAATGTATGCATTTACAATTTTGCCCTATTTTTGAAACAGTTCATGCTACACATTTTACAGTAAATTTGATGCTAAAAGTTACTGTGTCATCCTTCAATGTGCAAACAAATAGCTACCTCAGTCAAAATACGGAGCTATCCAAGTGCTGTGATCTCATGAACTACCTGCTTGCCTTGTTCATGTTTGTGAGTATGAAGGGGTTTCCAAGCAATAACTAGTTTTTATTCCTATTCATAACACTATCTGTATGCATAAATACCAACCAAAAGAAACTCGAACTAAAGATTTGGGGTTTCCTCAACAAGTCATATGTTACTGTAGTAAAAGCTAACAAAAATAGCATGTATATGACAGTTTGAAGAGCAGTTTAGTCCTGTTCAACCAAGTAACGATGAGATATTTTACATGGAAAATATCCTGCCCTTAGACATCTAGATGTATTCTAGGATTTATTTTTTTTTTTAATTATAATAGTGCTTTGATTTCTGTTGAAATTGAGTTTAGTGGTCCTCCAGCATATGATTCCCAGTAGAAAGGCAGTTTATTTGGGTAAAGAAGCCTGAGGATCTCACCTCTTTTGTATTTCATGAATGCCAGAAAATGGAGAAGTCACATAAGTAGGATAAGGTCTCAAACTGAAGAACGATTCATGTTACTATACTTCAATAAAAGGCTTTTCACTCTGCAGAAATACTACAGCTCATAAAAATGGCCTGATTAGAAACATCCGTAAGTGTCACATCTATTGTTGCAGATTGTCCTATTGTCTTTGTCCCTTCAAATCCGATAGCAACACCAGAAAGTTACTCAAAGAGTGTGAAAAGTTGGCAGTTATACAGCGATCTTGGATTAGCCAGGTGAGAACAAATTATGAGATACCCAGTTAAACTGCTGAAGCATTCCCTGAAGTAGCTTTCATTTAAGATATTAAATGTCATCATTTTTGTACTTTATTAACTCTGTAACTCGACAGGGAAAAAAATTCTTTCACTGCATCAGGTTTCCAGTGTCATTTCCTGCATCTTGATGAGATCTTGTTTACCTCAGAAATTAAACTTAAGCAATAATCTTATTTTATGAAGGAGTACTGAATATACAATTAAAATACAAATATTTGCTTTTTACACCTCAAAAACTGCAAATTCCAATATTTAAACTTTGTTCAGTCGCACCTCTTTAATTAGCCAACTGAGAAAGACCTTTATTCACCCAAGTCATTTCTGAACGCTAAAAAATGGAAATAACTAATACTACAGTAGTTCAAAAATGAAGATAAGGCTGACACAGGGGAAAATTTTCATTAAAATGAGATTAAATCATTAAATCCTACCTTCATAGTCTACTTATGCTGTATTCAACTATTTACATTTGAATTTCTGATACCTCCACTCAAGTAAATATTAGATACTGATGATGGAGAACTGCCCGTCCCTACCAAATCCAAGTGCAATCAAAATCTTTGAGTCTCAGTCTTTTAAAGGGTATCTAGAAACCAAATCGCTCAGACACTACAGCAATGAAATCCAGCTGTGTAACTCTTCTAAAGCCTCTAGCAGAACTTCCAATCACAATTGACTGTCCCAAGGACTACAACATTATTGAAGCGACTTATTACAAGAACACATTTGTTATTTCCTGGACTTTTCAGAATAGGGTAGACTGTGGTTACCTACACCCATTCCACCAGCCTTTTTCAGGATATGTGGAACAGGAGAATATTATGACTTAAAAAAAATCAACCCACACCTCTGAAACTGTCATAGGTATATGCTCATGTTCTCTAAAAGTCTCCTGGAATATGAGTTTACATGGCTGAGAACTGTGTAGCTGGCATTAAATAATCCACAACAACTGCACTCTGCATTTACTACTTTATTACTATTGTTTAACTGATACTACTTTAACTGAAAATAAGAGAAGTTAAAAGTCTTCATTTCCTCTACTTCTAATTTTTCTTTTTGCTAAGTTCTAGAAAGAAGAACAAAAACTTTCAGGTAGAGGAACTCCCTTGGTTTGTGCCAGAGCTCCAGGAGGCAGGAGATGAATAGGTTAAGGAGTATCAATGAGTCCGAGAGAGATACTACTGGAATTGCACCCTACCTTCCCTGGGACAGGCCTGTCATGTGACAGTGCACATGACAGGGAGGATGCCCTATCCTCTCTCCTCCTGGCTAAAAGTGGTGACCCAAGAAAGAGAGAAACAAGTTCAGTTCCTGCTTCTGGTAGTTGTATTCCACATATTTGTGGTATTTACTTGTATTTCAAATCCTTGTCAAGTTCTTTGGTCATGGGGAGGAGTTTAATTCTTTCGGATCTGTTCAAAGCTTAAGTGAGGCAGTAAATTGTGTGCCAATTCCTTCAAAAGCAAATAAGCTGGGTAGATCTAGCTGCCATTGGTTAGTTTTGGAGATGAGTTGTCTTTAAAATAAATATTAAGAAATGATCATTTAATTTGCTTGATAAAAGAGTAACTAGTGACTTATTTTGAAAGATCTAGCATAGCCTAACCTGTGGCATGGAATGACTGAAAGTGTTTTTAAACTCACATGAGGTAGTTAATTTTAAAAAGGCAATTAACAACAGAAATGAAATCTCAAAGTAGGACTTTCCTAAGGATTATCGGTCATCTGAGGTTAATCAGCAGGCATCAGCACCTACCAGTTCTTAAATCATCTCCCAGGGAATGATCGGGACCTTAGCTTATATTAAACTCCCAATTAATTAAGCAGTGGAGATTCAGCTTTCAGCCTTGCTGCAAAAGTCACATCTTGCTGCAATTTCTTAATAAGTGTTCTCTAATGTCAGGGACATAGAATCCTGTATTGTACTGACTGCACTGTCCAAGCTGCACAGCATTTGCAATTAGCAACATTTCCATTGATTTCAGCATATTCATAGTGTTAGGTCCTATGATCCCAGTGAAAACTCATCAGAAAGGAACTGTGACATACTCCCAAGGCTTCCTCAACCAGCTGAAGAGAGATTGAAACCTTTCCAGGCTCGATCTTACTGTTTAAATTATACAGTGAGGATGTTCTAGTTTCTCAGAAAAGGTAGAGATTACTATGAATACTCTTGCTTTTTGTTAGCAACGACATGACTTTATCTAATACCTACAGACTGCTGTCATTTAACGGCTCGAGCCATAATCCCTAATTTAAGCAGACTTTCTAAACAGAGCTGGCATCAGGTGATAGTAATATTAAGGGCATGCTACGAGGTGCTTAAAAGAAAAAAGGATAATGGTTCCATTGTCCAGCTACAGGGTGGGGGGGAAGCTATGGTTTAACAAATTCCAAAAATACAGAATATAGAATGCTTCAAGACAGTCCACTACTAATACAGTTTTCAAAAGACTGGGTTCGCTTGCTTGTTTAATAAACAAAACACCAAAAAAAACAAAACAAAAAAACCCACAAAACCAACAAACAGAATAGACGCACAAGTAGTACTGCAATGGTAGAAGATCTGACAGAACAAGAACTTCTGCATCCCCTGAGAGCAAGGGCTGGCAAATTTACAGCAAGAGGCTGCATTTCTTCATGTCCCCCTGCACAACTGACCACCACTTTCTTGCACGCTGTCACAGGATGGCACAATAAAACCATGCATTTTGGAAATGATTGACTAGACTTCACTAGGACAAAAGAAAGATGATTTTCAGAAAAAAGGGAAACGGTCCACTTATGAAAATGAAAAAATAAGAAGAATTGTGCCGATTGAAATTTAAAACATAGTCCGCACTTCCAATCTTGTAAATTAACAGTGCAAATTCTTGTTTTCAGTTTCTCTGTGCACTATCAGAATTAGGATTCTGGGCCTTGGGCTCATTTCAGGCTACAGATGATATTTATGTCAGTGATGACGTAAGGCTACAAACCTGCTAAGAAGTAGGATCTTCAAGGTATTCACACGGGGAAGTGCCAAGGAACTCCTTTCTCACATCTCTTGGGTGGGGGTGGCAACAGCAGGAATGTCAGTTCTAGATCTGACCTTTTCCTTTAATTCCTCTTCCTAGAGCTCCTTGTAGATTAAATCTTTCATCCTAAAACTTTTTTTTTTTTCCACCTCCTGCAGCATAGTCTGCTTAGCGTCTTCATTACCAAGAGAGAGGGCTTTGGTTACAGGAATGTTTCTGCAGGGTTGGCAGTCCCCTCCTGGATTAAACTGGTAAACCCTTCCTTTAAAGAAGGATAAAACTCTTCTTCCTTTTGGCGATTGCGTGGAACAATTTAGGGAGAATGCATGGGCATTAATTGGGGCATTAAAAATAATGCAAGCATCTTAGGTAATTATTATTAGCTGATTACCAGTAAAAACTAGGTGGAAAAAAAAACAACTAATGAATTTGGCATAACTGATCTTCAGCTTCTGTTTTAGGCATAGAATATATTATTTTCTTCTAGAAAACAACATGGACAATTAATTTCGTCACAGAGTAAATTTCAAGTAGAGAGCTGAACTAGGAAACAGTAACAGTGCTTACACATCAGGTTTATTTCAAGACAGCAGCAGGATGCATCAAAAGCTTTATTACTTCCACTTAAATGTTTCCATTCTTAAAATGCCTTTTTTTCAGGCCGGGTGAATTTTTCAAACCTAGTTGAAAATTTTTTTTTTTTTTTTGCTGGATTGTCATTTCTTAAAGCTACATCAAAAAGCTAATAAAAAACAATGCATGTTTGAAATTATATCTCAGTTTGCAATCTTTTTAGAAAAAAAAGCAGGATTTCTAACTGGAAAGGATGCCTGCTGAAGTAAAATCCTATTTAGCCCTAGAAATAGCATCTGTTTCAGAATTTCTAGTAATCTGTAGGTGCTCACTCCTGCTTCAGAACAACGGAAGAGGTAAGGATCATAAATAGGTAATTTGTATCAGTAATCTTACCTTTGATAGCACTTAATATGAAGAATTCAGCTTCTTATGATTTAATTATCTGAATTGTCTTTTATCTCATGAAAAATTAGATTTATTTCATAGCCTCTGTTTTAGGACCTATCCATATGCAACACAGCACAAAATACACGGCACACAGGAGTAAATATTCAAGGCCTCCATCTCCGTTGCATGAAAGTCGAATCCCTGAGATGACAATTTCATGGGTGGCGTTACATTTAATTCTGTGATACTTAGGACTTCATCTCAAAACAAGTTTCAGGTGAAAAGCTATTTGTTTCAAAAGGATGTGATACAGCCTCTTGATCGGAAATATATTGCTAATAAATAATGCAAAGGCTGCTGAGGGCTCACACTTCTGTATCTCTCACACCGCCTTGCAAGTCATCGATACGCAACAAGTACATTGGTAAGAGCAGAGCAGGGAGGCAGCTTTTCTCTAATAAGCTTTTGTGTCACCATTGGCTTTGTTTACAGAGATCAGAGCTTCTTATCAATCAGGTGCTTAATAAAGCATCTCAGACACATAGCCAGGGTTTCTACCTACCCATACTTACTACTTCCTATCTAGCCTGAGGGCAGTGCCAAAAACTGATAAATGCTCACCCGAAATCGACGCTTCTTTGCATTTTTAACATTCCTAAACACTGCTTTAGTATATTCTGATAAGATAATAAAATATAACTCTTGAAGTGTGCTATTTTTATATTTTCTTTTTCCAAAATTGTTTCATAACTAGCTAGACATTAAAGCTTTTCAATCCACAGACCTTGTTAACCCCTGCAATAAATGCCAACTTCCCTGCTTCAACCATCTAGCAGCTCACTCACGGATAATGACGAATTCGGATGGGTCGGTTTGGAAAAATGTTAGAATTTGTATTTGAATTTTTGAGTGCAGTTTAATGCCTTGTAACAGTAGAAGGAGAGAGATGTCTGACTCCGTGAAGTTCTTGGTTTAAACGCCCACCCTGCCAGTCACTGCTATGTATGAATATTTATACTTGACTCTTGTGTTTCAATCCTCCAGTTCATAAGGAATATCACACTTCTTTCCTCCTGAACTTTTCTTCATTAATTAGAAGTCCTCTAGGGATGTAACGATTCCTGACCACACGTTTCTAGAGTTTCGCAAACTGATTTTTGTCCCTGTTGGCGTATTTACAGTACAAATGAAAGTGATGTCAGTGGGGAAGAGAAGAAACCCCACAATCTAGCTAAACCAAAGAAACATAGCATCTTTCCCACATTTACAATATTCTGTTAACTAGAATCACGATCAAGAAAATGAAAAGAAATAGTTGCCAATTTGCTTACAGGGAGGTGACTTGTGTGCTGTACACAGAACCACAACAATGCAGGTAGGATACACAAAGCCCATACACAAGAGAAAAAGAAACAGTAAGCGAAACAAAATGGAAAAGTTGAAGTGAACCAATGATTGTATTTCACACAATCCTCCCCAGGAAACATCCAGCTGTGAGACATTATTGCATTCAAGTATTTGCATAATTTCAGAAGTGGAGTCAGAGAAGAAGAGAAAAAAGAGATCACTGAAACACTTCCAGAGAAGTAGGATTAAGTTCTTGCTTTGCTGTTGCAGGTAAATAAATTGTGTAATCCTTAATCCGCTCTTTCGTGACTGAGAAATAAGATTCAAAAAAATCAGGAATCCCAGGAATGCCACCAGAAATTAACAGGAATAGTTATACAGGAGGTTTTTTTAAAATGTAATCTTAGAAAAGAAGCTGAAATGCCTCTCTATAGAACACTTTTCCCAAAATGCTTGGGGTTACAAAGGAAAAAAGTCAGTTTTGACAGTGATTTCCCCCACCCGTGATCCTCATTGTGGGTGAATTATCACAACCAATAAAAGCAGAAGAACAACTCTGAAGTCCTACACCAGTAAGAAGAGCATGACATCAGTGGTAAATCATGATTTAATACATTCCCTTGAGAAGCTCCAGGTTATTAACTGTTTTTGGACTAAAGCTATGAAAACTTGTCCATGGAAAGGAATCCCTTCACGTCACAGGGATTTATTTTCCATTTCCTAAGAAAAAAACAGAAAAAAACCCTGAAAACTAACATTTTCCAGTACTCTGCAACAGTGGATAAGACAAGTTCTCCTAGCACTATGTCAACAGAAAGATCCACGCTGGTTGTTCAGAGTCTCCATCAGAGCTGCAGATGTCAAGAATATTCCTTCTGTGGCAAGTGCACCCTGGCAAGAGGCAGGTTGGTGGCACCTGCTGCTCTGCTCCCTAAAGAATGAAACAGAGATGAGCTCAGAGCTTAGGGATCAGTGCTGAGGGGAAGCTGATGTGAGGGAGCAAGAGACAGAAGGAAAAAGCAGTGAAAGAAATGTGGTAAATGTGAGGGCAGACAGAGAAGTACTTTTCCTGTCAGAGTTCATTGTCTCCAAAAGAAGTTCCTTGTAAGGCCATAGAGGAAACGGCCGACTTGTGCCTCCTTTGTAAATAGAGAGTCACTTTTAAGTTAAGTCTCTCCATTTGCAGCCCCGGAATGAATGGTAAATCTAAGAATATGTTAAAAATTGTTTTAAGCAGAAATATGGTTCCGTTTCAGTAACACCACCGCGTTTGTATTTTTCGGTCCGTGTGCTCTATGCTCAGAGTCTGGAGAAGCTTATGCATTACTTACAGTAAAAAATTACAAATATATTTTAGTTTTTGATCATCTGCAAAGTCTCATGGGAAAACATGAAATACTCTATTCATTTCTAAAGCAAAGTCAGTATATTTGTCTGTGAAGTTTGGGGGAGTGGGTATGTTGTGCAGGTAATTTCTATACAGAAAAATGACAGTAAGAGGCCAGTAAAAAAACATCCAGATATTAGTTATTAATCCCAGTACAAATAATCTAAGTATTAAAACTCAAAATTATAACTCAATTAACAGTTACGATATACATTTTCTTTAAATGTAAATACACCACACAAGTACGCTGGGATAAAAGAAGCTGAAGATAGAAGCAAAACCAGCACCTATCTATGAAATGCTCAGCTTGACTTTTTCACAGTGTTATGTGTTTTATGATATTTTATTTGAAAAATTATTCAGAGTATTTATATTTACTGGAATATCTTTGTTGCCTGAAAAAAGAAGTGCTCGTCATTCAAACTGTAATTCAATGAAAGGAGTGAGATTATTTCTGTTACAAGTATCTTATAATTCGGTTTTCAGGGTTTTTTTTTTTAGTTTATAAGCAAAGAGGGAGTGAAAGGAGACAAAAAGAAAGGTGCAGGATGTAATATCCTTGACACAAGCGTGGGAGAAAGATAAGTGAAGGCTTTTCTATTATTTAAAGCTAAAATCCAACATACTTTTTCCCCATGTACCATAGAATTACAGGGTTTAAACACGTTAAAAGTTCATTTAACTCTATTCCCTTACCCTAAGGCACCATCCTATCTGCTTCAGTTCTGAGGCCTGCTTGTCTACTTAACCTACAGTCTTCAAGCAATCTATTCCAGCACATCGCTATTGCAAGAATTCTGAATTTTTTAAAACATCTAACCTTAATCTTTCTTCCCATTTTGTGAATCTATTATCTTTTATCTTAGAAGGGACACAGCAAAGGATTATTCCAGCCCTATGTGCAAGAGCGTTTTACATATTTCAAACTCTCTCCTTGAACAGAATAACATGAATTAAATCGTGTTTTCCTTGTAAGCCACATTTAGTAGAGCTATGATTATTCTCGTTAGCCCCTTTGAGCTTTCTCCAGTTGTGCAGTGCCAAGCTCAGAACTTGACAGAAGCCAAGATCTTCTCAGCAAAGGAGTACTTCAAAAGGCCTTACAGACTGGAGGCTCACTTGATATCAGAATATAGTATTTACTTTTTTTTCCAGATCAGCAGGATCTCCCTGAGTTACAGCTCGGCTAAAGATCTACTATTGAGCTTTTTGGGATAGCTGTCACACAAACATTTGTTTGACATCCTAGACTTGGGCAATCTTTCAAGTCCTGCTTGAATGGATTTTTCTCCCAAATCTTGCATCCAACTTTTTTTCAGTAACTGCGATTTCAGCATTTTCATTTCTCAAGTATATGATCTTTCTCAGGTTAGTGACACTACATTTTATTCTGTATTCCATCACTCAGATCACCAGCAAAACACTGAAGAATTAAAAGTTGCGTAAGCGGTCATACCTTAATTTTTAAATATGCTAGGGTACATAGGCTCAACGATACCTCTAAATTAACAAATATCTATTTTCCTATATCTTGCTAATATTCGAGCCGTGTTTGATGCACCATAGCTAGCAAATAACTGTCTTTAAATTCTATTTGCAGATTTCTTCTTGAAGATTTCTGACTTTCCTCTGCTCTTAGGTTATTTTTTTTAAGTCTAAACAACATTCTGCTCCACCAACCCCCAGCCTCCATTTCCATAACATATATGATCAGGACAGCCCCATCACACAGGGAAAATCAGGCGGCACTGAGCTATTTCTGTACTTCACAGAACTTGGTATTTTATTCCTTTCAGTTTCTTCTCTTCCTGTTTTGTTGTGATCAATTCACATCCACACTCAGTTGAAAAAGGTAAAAACTGCTCCCTAAAAATCAATCACTAATACAGTTTCCCAGCATTTACAAAATCAATGTTTTATACATAACTTTCCCAAAGCTACTGTTGCTTTCTCCAGTTAGCTAACTATTTCAGGACTCTTCAAAGATGATCCCAGGAGACAGAGGAGCCTTCCTTGATAATTTAAAATCAAGTTTATGAATGCTTTTTGATCTCAGAGCCCTCAGTGCCTGTCTCAAGTGGCAGTTTTTGTTGCATTTTTTGGGGTGTTTTGTTGGTTTCTTTGGTTTTGTTTTTCTTTTTTTTCGTTGTGTTTTAATTTTTTTTTTTTCTTATTAATTTCTTCAACTTGTTTAAAGCTATTTGGATCACTTTATCAGACTGGTACCACCACATGCTTTGACAATGACTTCTGTTTTTTTTCCTTGATCAGCTTTACTGGATAGGAAAGGGAAAGACAGGCAAGACTTACTAGAAACAAAATGTTTTACTTCCAAGCATAATTCAATGAAAATAACAGGAAAGGGCTGAATCCTCTTCAGTAGGCCTGACGATATCAGAAGCTGGACAAAACACCAAGAAAATACACTGATTTTAGTTAAGTGTTCTGCAGAATCTGAATGTGCAAGGAAAACAAACCAAGAATTTGAAAATTTGAGTGTCTGGGAAGTAAACCTTAAGGATTTCTATTCTTTTGGTGTCTCAGAACAAACTTTCGGGTGGCCTAATCACTCAGGAAGTTCCGTTGTGTTTTCACTGCACACGACTAAAAATGTACAGAAATAAGCTTCACTTCACATGAAGTTGTTTATAAATTTCCACTAAACTATTCCAACTAAAGGCCGTATTAACTACGCAACTGGTATTCACAGAAAGTAGGAGGCCCGGGAAGTGGAAGGAGACTGAGGAAAATGACCAGATTTAGCACTGCAGAGAACTCTCATTGCTGCTGGTCTTCCCACTTTGAAATACTGCACGATGAGAGCTGAGCACATACAACTCGTATAGGCAAAATAGGCAACATTCCTGTTGCAATTCTGGTTATATGTGGAAATACGCCTTTCAGAGGACTTAAACTGCACGATTTTAGGGAGACAGATTGCACATTTACTCAATGCAAGAGAACATATTCCTATATCTGCAGACTTCATAATAATTCTCTCCTAAGCAATACTTCCACTCCTGCCTTAAGGACTAGGATAACTCCCTGAAAGACATGACAAGAGAGGCCAATCTGTCTAAAGCCAGGATTCTGTGCTAGGTAATAATTTCAGTAGTGTTGAGCCAATTCAATTCCTGCCTGCTTCCCAGCGTAACACTTCAAACCATTTGTCCATGGGTGTTTCATGTGCCACAATGGTGGGCTGAATATGAGCTGGACTGACACACGTGACAATCTCACAACCTGCAGATTGCAGCGTACTTAGATTTTTTTTTTTATTTATTTTTTTTGTTCATTTAAAACAAAAAGCTGCTAGAGCTGCAGACAGTCTCCTTTATCCACAACAAAGGAGACAGCAACCAGCTGTTCCAGCAAGGCACACTGCTTGAAAAAGTCAATTCCTGGCTTTGTGGTACTCTCCTCCTGCTGTTGAGTTGGCAATTAAATGTACGGGTTAGTAACCGTAGTAGTAAGAATCAGCAAAGTCTTCTGAAAGGCAGGCTGCCAGCCTCTGGCAGCAGACAAGTTGTGTTTTCTCCACATCCCCACTCCTTCCCCCAAGTTATAAGCGTTTAGTAATACCAGCAGGAAGTTTACTCCCACTGGATTGTATAGAATACAGGACTAATGATTTTTTAAAAAAGCAATTTGCTCTGCTAACGTTGCAAAAAGACGATACAGGTAAAGAAAATAACTAAACTTCTCTGCTACAAGGAGAAATTAATGAAGTAGATGCATCTCTCACGGGAGACAGAAAGTCAGAATGACTTTGAATCACTTTTGTACGTTTTCTGAATCCAGTGAACAACTTCCATGCTTTAAGAACACAAGTGCTCCTTCAAATGCAGAGTCCAGTTTCCTCATTGTGGGTTTTGGGTAGCACTGGATGTCAGGCTCATAGCAGGTCTTGTAGCATTGCAGTTACACCATAACATGAGAGAAAGCCCACAATGGTTTAAGTGAAGAGATGTTCTTCTGTCACACTCCCTTTCCGCTTCACTTCTTTACCCCTTAGCCATACTTGTTGCTTGGGTCCCCACAGCAAGGACAATTTCCCGTGAGATCATTTCTTACCACAGAGGGGGAAGGCTGCTAAGACTGGCATGCAAAAAAAATTTCATATCAGGGGCTTCAAAGACAAGACATTTTTTCCCTCTTGCCTGAGCTGTTGTAACTGGTAAGACATATTTACTGTTTATCCTTTGTCCCCTGAGAAAGAGCACAGGATCTGTGCTCTTAATAGAACCCAAAACTACTGCAGGTATTGTAGCGTAATATGCAACAATCTAAACAGATAAGGGGCTTAAACTCGGAGCAAGTATATTAATTGACTTCTTGTATGAAAGAGTCTCCAACTCCCCAACTCTTCCCCACCCACCCCACTCCATGTTCCATGAGCAAACACATCCAGTAAAAGCAAAGCTGAAAGAGTGTTGGTGCATTTTAACAAGCTGGGTGTGTACAGAAGACCAGTCTTCTCTTGTGTTCTGGAACATAGCTCCAAACCGTATTGAAACAAGGGGGCACCTGTAAATTTACAAGCTGCTGAAGAAACACCCTAACTATGCTTCATTATTCAAAGAAAAAAAGATGTGTGAAAGGCTTCCCAGTTATTTCCAACTGATGACAAAATAGTCTGTAGAATTTAGCTGACCTCTTTCACATGGGTTTGTTTAGATAATGCATCTCTAGGAGAAAAAAAGAATAAAAATAAAAGAAATCACACCTTCCTATGCCAGAGAACAAATTTGCGTCACCTAAAGCTAGTAATTACGAATCTAAGACAGTTTTGCTTATTGAATATCACATTTCCATTATGTCACACTCTCATCAAGAAAGACTTTACATTATAATTCAAGACGTTATCCCTCATTCCTCTGACACATGATTATTTCATTTGAGCATCATTTATCCCATTGAGCTTTCAGTCTATTCATCCCAATCTACTCGCTGCTAGAAAAAAGAAATAGAGATACCTGAAAACACAGTATGCTAATAAGACTCTAATGAATAGAGTCGTACGGACAATTCTCACTTAACTGACCTCCACCATAAAAAATATTATTTTATAGCTTATACTTAATACACCTGGAAGGGATAAAAATGAAAACGGGCAATTCTAATGAATTACTTTCCACATAGTGTCAGGAAGGACCTGCAAGATAATATATTACTAAAGTTAACAAATTTCCTACCATGACATAAAGAGAATTATTAAAGCAATTCTAAGCTCAGTGATGCTGACTGCCACTCCTCCTTAACTTACTATGTTATACTCGGATAAAATGAAGGACACACATGAAGTATTGAATAACTTGCTGACACGCCTGACTAGGAAACTGTCAACACATTTTAAACAGGATATACAGTAATAAACTCTGCAAGTAGCAACTTGCTGATATGTAACAACTCTCTATTGTAGTACCGCAAGCATTTTAAAGTTTCAATACAACAATGCTGCAAAACACCATTTTTTTTCTCATCTCGTTCCTGCTTCTTGAGGTATCCTAATGATAGTCAAATTCCGTTGAATAAAACCCCACCATCTGTCAAATAAGTAGGTATTTATCCCCTGTAGTTGCCTACAAGTAATTTCTCTGGGCTGTTCCTGTACCTCTCCATAGGATGTTAATGCGACACTCAAATTCCTTTGAGGGGATAGGTCAAAAAGTTATCACAAAGTGGTTTCGTAACACTGTCCCTTGCACAGTTGCTTTTGGCCAAAAGAAACAGCTCGAGCTTTCTTCATTTTGCACAGTCAGCTTTCAGGCAGCTCAAGGAGCACTGGTGCTGACACTGGAGATATTACCGATGGCCTCTTGTGATAGCACATTCCAATCATTCATAAAACCATCCCCAAATCTTTCTTTTCTCTCCTGCTTTTCCTAAAAATATCTCTGTCCCCAAGTGGTTCTTTATGACTTCAGCAATCCTTTGTTAGAAAACAATCTTGGTGGCTGAGGTTTTCATTGCATTCTAAGTCTACTCTCCCTTGAAATATTCTGCTTCTTACAGCTACGATTCACTGAAGGGCTAAATGAAAGCCAGGCATTTTTCAGCCCACGTTGCTTTTAGATCATTCTTGTTTATAAATCTGTTCACAGAAATTTTGGGACTCTAAGGTATATGAAATATTCAGAAAAATTCAACAGAATAATCTCACATTCTCCACTTGAAAAGAGAAAATTCAATGTCTGTGGAAAATGCAGAGAAGGGATGTCAAGCTTCTGTGGTATGAACTGGTGAAGACAGCAAAGTCCCACAGGGAGAATATCTTCCAGTTTTCCGCTAACTACGTACCCTACCAGTGTATCAGTTACATCAGCTCTCCTGCTCTGTAATCTCATAGTAAGGGAAGTTTTTACTGCAGTTTTTTTTCTAGACTATTTGCTATTGAGGGTTTTTTTTGCTGTAATTGTATCAATTATGTGCTCAAGAAACACTGATGAACATTTAAAGACTGACCGTGCAAGACATGCAATATGAAAACCTGAAATTTGTGCAGAAGTGAGGAAACGTGTTTGATCACTGGTTTAGAGAGAATGTAAGTCATCAGATGGAGGTAGCTGAAAGCCAGAAGTTCTGATTTCAGCTCCAGTTCCTACTGAGTATCTTCAAAAGATTTACAGCCCACCTAAAAGAGGGGAGACCGATTACTAGGAAGATTTTAGCTGCAATACCATCTCCATTGGTTAATCCTAAATCTACTTTTCTCCAAGTCTTAGTTTATCACTCTGACATTTGAAACAGTCTCATCCAGCAGCTAAAACAGTGAAACAGAATATTAACAGGAAAGAAATAAGACAAATGAAAGCAAAGCAAACGTGCTACTTTATAAACCCATTAGTTAACTTGCAACAGAAGAGACTCGCTGAACTGTTCAAGGCTGTGTCAATTAATTATGCTTTGTACAGTTTAAGACAAATTCATTACAGTTTTTCCCTTTTAAAGCAAAGTTTCTGTGTCTGGCCCTAAGTGCCAATTTTTAAGTCAACTGACAAATTGAAATTCAGCATTATTATCAAAACAAAAAAACTTTCTAGCTTATTACATTGACTAGCCCTAGACTTTTTAATTAAAAGTGCTAGGAAGTGTTCCACAGCACTGGAATTCAATTATCAGTCCTTTTAATTGTTACAACAGCCGTATCTGGCATAGGTTTTGGCCTGGACTAACCAGTGCTCTCCAAACTATTCCTGGGTGTGATCCAGGTGTTGGCAATGGTCAGAAACTACTCCCAAAAGCCAATTTGGAGACAGCTATTTTATTTTTAAAGGCTAAGAGGCTTTTAAAGGCTAAAGGCTAACGTCCTGGCATTCAGGCTGGCTGACACAGGATGGCTGTATTCACGAGGTAATCTTAGACATGGTTTATTTACCAGTATAGGCACAAGCACAACATCCCAAGGCACAGCCAAGAACATCCCAAGGCACATCTCAAAGCATAAATTCCACAAAACCCACATGCCAGAAGCTTGGCATCACTCAGATTACTAAAATCCTGTATATAATCTAAGAATCAGTCATTTGACAGGTTTCCTAAGGTTATTCATAAAAAAAGAAGAAAAAAGTAATGAAGGACAGAGGCCAGAACTGCTGATCTGTTCTACTGTGTGAAGACAATTGCCATTTTAGATTTGTTCTTATTTTTCATTTGTAGCAATGGGATAAATAAAAAGGTGTAAGTGCTTGAAGTCATAATTCATCCTACCAGGGAAAAAAGCTGTCCCCTTATAACTGTATAAGATACATATTGATTAATTCTAAAGAAAGACAGCGCACTCGTCTTAGGATAGATGACAGAAGTAGACCAAATAAGAGAAAGCTGCTTTCCTAAACAATACATTCTTAAAGGAACGAAACTGCTTAAGGACATCCTTGTATAAACACTTTGTTTAAAGAAGTTGAGAAATCTACCTAAACATTAAAAATCCCAGACCTTAAATTATCTTTAAATATTGATTATTCCCATAATGGTGAGAATGGCAGAAAAACAGAGTAACATATGTGAAGCAACCTATAGACTAATAGTGTCTCCCCTTTTTGGAGTAATACAGCTGAGAATTCTTGAAAATAAGCATTCTGGATGTAGAACTAGGAAACAATCGTTTATTGGTTTCACTGCTTTTTAAACGCTACATTTAAAAAAAATACACCTTTATGTAGCATCTTCCAATTGAAGCAACGTAGACTACTAACGTAGGTGTCACAGTCTTTCAAAGTCTCATTCCTCTCTCCCCACTGACTGACAGGCATAAACAATACAATTTCCTGATGCCAAAACTGTCATTATAAGAATCAATTTTATGTTCTTTTAGGTATCTGCCTCCATCCTCTAGCCCTGACTAACTAGCATCGCTTCATGCATGACATCTCCCTCCAGAACGCACGTTTTGATCCACGGTTTCAGATGAATGCTTAGTAAGAAAAAATGTCTGTAAGGGGAATGAAACTACCAAGTAGAACAGGATGTATAGGAAAATACTATACATTTAATATAGCACCCAGCATAAGAAAATAAGTACTAATGGAGATATCGATATCGATCAAATGAGACTCTTACCACTACTGTTGAGCTCTTCCCACAGAGATTTATGGCAAGATGTCCAACACAACGTTTTACATGTTGGCAGTAGTTTTTAAGTGATTTTTAGAGCTTAATGAAGATATTTATTCTATAAAGGTCTAATATTTTGGAAGACAATCCTCTATGCTTTACATACTAAGTGTTCAGATATGCGACAAAGAGATCATAGATATCCCTTTCTGACACTCCTTTCAAACTGCCTATATTTATTCCAAAGCTCAACCTTGAAGGTTCAAGTCTATCCAACCAACATATCTGCCAGCTCTTGTTTCAACTGAAGAGCACAACCTGTAATTCAAACTTCTCTGCTGAATTTTCCTGTTAGTGGTTTCCTCTGATATTCACCCAACAAACCATAATTTCCCTGAAGACATATATGGCAATGAATTTGGGCAATCTCTATACCTAAATATTTTTTAGAGCTTCAGTTTTGCTTGTCTAACTGATCAACCTTTTTGGTCACACTAAAGTTACTCTTTCTTATTGTAATAAACATTATAGTTAGCTTTGTGTCCTACAATGTGCTGTAAACTAGTCAAAAAAAAAAAGAGTATAAGCATGCCCATGTTAAAGGAACAAGCAATCAATGAGAAGAAAACTACATATTTAAAATAAACCTGAGAACAGACACAGAAATTCAAGGCCAAAAAGCCCAAGAAACAAAATTCAGTATGCTATATGGAAAACAACCTCAGTGAAATTCAAGAGCAGCTGTGCGCTTTGTTAGGATTTTACTACCTTTCCCAGTCTGGATTCTCCATTGCTCTCTTTGAAGCTCCATTACTCTCGTCTTGCTACACCTTTACTGCTTCCAGAAGACCATAAACTGTGATCACTTCAGAGAAAAAGAAGCTGTTTTCTGAAGGAGATGATGAATTTTGCAAGTGTCGCAAGATTTCATGTTTGTTAAAAAATAGTGCCAGAACCGGAAAAAAACCACAAGTTCAGAAAAAAAAAAAATAAAAAAAATACTTACTCTAGATCTTAAAAAGCATATTTTGTACCAAGTTGTACCATTCAAATACATCCTCCAGGTTTGAACCTTTCCACTCACGTATTCAAGTTTTCTTCCAGAGAAACAGAGCTAAAACTTCACCTGCAGCTGCACATCACTTTTTAGCACAGGGTGAGGAACTCAACCTTCAACAAGTACAATAAACACGCAGCTTTTGATGCGAGGGGTCGCCAAACCTGACAGCCCAATAGAAGCAAGGCTGCTGCAGTTCCCTGCCCCTGAGCCCAACCCCAAGCCAGGGCACACGCACGCACACACACAAGGATACAGATACATGCTCTTTTGTGTGTGAAGACAAGTCTCATCAGACAATCTAACACTAACTAAGTCTTGCAAATATTTTCAAATCTAGGTCAGTAATCATTGATTTTGGTTAGCAGCCTAGCTTTAAAATATATTGAAACTATTCCAGTACAGATGAGAAGGATCACAGAAGTAATCAGAGTAATTTGGTTACACATCTCATTACAGACTTCAGGGAGAAAAGCCTTATTCTAAATACAGAATTTTTCCTTGAACTTGTCACTAACAGACTTGCAATACTGCTAGAATACTGAAGTAAAAATATCTCAAAAAACTTAATATTGATTTTCTAAGGAAGTGTAGTAACCTTTACTGACATCTACTTGTTGAGAAGGACTCAAGGTTGAAAAAAAATATTCAGTTTACGTTGCACTCCATCAATGACTATGATTAGACTACAATACCTGCTTCCCCCTGTCAGCTGAAGAATGACTGTTTCCTGCTATGACACAGCTTAACTCTACAGGTAGCTAAACTCAGCATAAATGTGAGGCAGCACGTTTGTGAGAGATCCAGAACCTGACCCTGAAGCAGCTGCTGTGCAGGGGAAGTAAAACACCAGGATCACGCCAGTGTTTCTGCCACGTCTGTGCACCAGCAAATCCCACCTTCAGGGGGGATATGGCCTGTGGAATCTCGTTCTACTGTACCAGCAAAAGATTTAATCTGCGATTTCCTTCCACTCTTTCCCACAACAGAACATTTTTCTTATCCATTAAATATTTAGAACACTAAATATTTCTAGGCAGTGGCAGAGAAGGACCTTACTTGTTGAACTTCTGCATGGACTTTGATAGGATGCATTACGCTGAAGTTCACCTTTTTATTTGATGTAAATGTGAGCAGCAGATTCCATGACAAACTCAGGCATCTCTTGATTTAAATCCATACAGAAAATTGCAAGTTCAGACAAGAAGCAGCTCTGTAGGTCCCCTTCTCCACCCCCAAAAGGAACTGTCTTTCCCTTACAAGGGTCACTGCAGAGAATGATTATAAATTTCACCAAGCAAGTGTAATGTGTGCTAATTAGAATGGATTTTTTTTTTTTTTTTCCTGCTAAAACAACAATTAATTGACTGAGATTTTAGGATTTCAGGTCATCTGAAGTTGTCCAGACATCGACAGAGAGATAACGTCTTTTTCTTTTAAATGCTCACATAACTACTTCAGGAGGAAGTTGCAGGAGTGAGAACAAGGAAATAGTTAATCCTTAATTCCTGAGTGTACCTGCATTTTCACCCACTGCCTCAAATGAGAGTACACGAAGCATTAGATTCTAATAATGAAGAAGGATTATTTTTCATCCTGATTTTCCCCTGTGTTGTTTTATACTTTTCTTGAGGACCTGTGTAAACTCCCTACTGGCTGCCCCCACTTAATAATGCTACTAGCTCTGATTGGAGCATGTTGACAAGGTGCAAATGTTACACATTGATCTATGCATACAGGGACTTAAATATTATGCAATGATAGTTTATTTCAAGGATTATCTAACTTTATTGTGCACTAAGTAGTACAAACTCAAAGCTACAAGACAAGAAAAAGGGACTAGAGAGGAGAAAGTTAAATCTTGTATGAGTAGCAGTCAAATGTCATTCTGAACCTGCCACACCAGTGCTATCAGGATTTGCAGGTGCAAAGCACAAGCCCAACCACCTGGGGAAAATTTTTAAAAAAAAAAAAAAGAGAAAAAGAAAAGAAAGATACTGCCAGAGAGGCCCTGGAAAATACTACCTCAACAGTTTCAGTGAAAGGCTGTGGTGTCGCCTTAGCAAAGGGCCTCAAACTTAGCAATACCAAGGGATCTGTTATGTCTAACATCATATATTTTTATATATGAGAGGATTTGCCCCCACCCCCAAAATAACCCTTGTGTCATTGTCGTGATTGCTGTGTAAGAACAGTAAGGCTATTGTAGTAGACATATCTGGAAAGCTTTGTCATTACTGAGAAAGTATACGTTTCCATAGGATAGCATACACACATCTTTCTAGAAAATAAATCACTGACTTCAAATGCATCTTGAAAGCCATATGGGCTGTGTAGAGGAAAATCACTTTGAGTGCTTTGCTTTTCTGCTATTTTTGATGTGTTGATATGGCGGCCTTGAAAGTGATGTGTTTCCCCTCTGCATCAAGTGCCACTTTAAACAGATAAAAAGAACTCTCAAGAAAAAAATCCTAATGCAGTATTTTAAAAGGAAAGAAGATTTTGACCCAAACCAAATTAAAGTAGTGAGGAAGGCAGATGAAGTTGCAGAGGGAATTGCTAAAGCCACATTTTCAGAAAGGTTCAGTGTTACTATCAAGGCATGTTTTCAGAAAAGATCAGAACTAAGGAAAAAAATAGAATCTGCAGCTTGCTAATTAGGTTGCAGAGTAGTGTAGCCAGTAGTATCAACTCTTTTCACAACCAATATTTACTGAAATAAGGAAATGGGAAAAGAAGTCTTGAAGGACTGAAGTCTTTGAGGCCTACAAGAAAGCTGGGGAGGGGCTGTTTACAAAGGTGTATGGGGATAGGACAAGGGACAATGGCTTTAAACTAGAGCAGGGGAGATGTAGATTGGACATTAGGAAGAAGTTCTTCACTCTGAGGGTGGCGAGACACTGGAACAGGTTTCTCAGGGAGATGGTGGAGGCCCCGTCCCTGGAGACATTCAAGGTCAGGCTTGATGAGGGTCTGAGCAACCTGCTCTAGTTGCAAATGTCCCTGCTCCCTGCAGGGGGCTTGGACTAGATGACCTTCGGAGGTCCCTTCTAGCCCGGGGCACTCTATGGCTCTAAGGAGCAACTACATATGTAAACAACTTCAAAAAGGTACATCAAAATTCTTGGGGGAAAAAACCAAACCCACAACTATTTTTGCTTTTCTCACATTTCTAGCACAAAATAAAAGGTTTCTTGGAGCTTTTGCATCAGCTCTAGAAGGTATCCACAATACTGTATTTAAGACTAACTCTTAAGGATTGAAGACACTGCTCCAGAAACTCAAATATTAAGCTCATTCAGTTGCACCTACAATGTATTACTTAAGCCAGAATCTAGAGCATCTCCAGTTATCTTCAATGCACAGTCATGACTGAGAAAACAATTCAGTTATAAGATGCTAAGTCCTAGTATACTTTTGTCCAAGTTTCAGCAGCTGAAAAGTGACAAACTAATAAAAAATAAAAACTTCAATGCTTTCCCTTTAGTTTGTAGGCCTCTAGCAGATAGGAAAGAAAAGAAACCGTATTATGTAGTCACATTAACGTTCTCAAATGTGTTTACCTAGCAAGAGGGAATGCAATTCAGATAGTCCAGGCTGTGTTCCAGATTCAATAGCAAATTTTTTCAAGTTGTTAAAAATACTGTAAAAAGCTGTGTTCAAAAAAAATTCTGTTCTGAAAGTTGTTCAGTCTAGCTATGTTTATGACAGAGTATTCATGTTTGCTTACAACTGAATTTTGAGTCAAATGTTCCATGTTTAGTCTCCACGTATACTGTTCTTTTCTGTATGCAAGCCAGATGATTACTATTCAATCAGCAAAATAATTGTAAAATCCTCTCTATCGAGGATATTTGTCACTTAATAGTGAAGAAACATCAAGTCATTAAGGTGACTCATTGTCTACCCCAGAAAACAGTAAGCTGACTGACAATATAAACTTGATACGTACTAAATAAACATGCAAAATTTGATTAACAAGCAGAAAGAAAAGCTTAGGCACCTTAATCTAACGAGCAAGTTAAGCAGTTTGTTTAAAGAGCACACAAAATATTAAATACGAAGTCTTTTCCATCACGATCCTGTGCAACAGTATAACGCTATCGGTTTAAAAAAGACTAAGACATGCACTGTGTCAAATAATAATTGTGTGTTGTCATTCTCAAAGGAAGTTTCCAGATGGGGTTCCACAGCAAAGAAGCACTCTTCCTTATTAGAAAATCATCTAAGTACAAACCTACTGGAAGATGACCAGCCTCCTCCTCCATATAGAAGCATAACAGTTGGAAACTGTTACGTGCAAACAACACACACCGCATTGACTTCTTAAAAAGAAAAGTTACACCACTGGTGACTGACAGCACAAGGATTCTTCCTGCCTCATGGTTTCTCTTTCCCTGCCTTGCCCTCCAAACAACTACAAATGCCTCTTCGTGCCTTTTACGCTTCAAGGGAAAATGGCACAAAGCATAAACATCTTGAAGTGTAGGAAAAAAGGGAACAATAACACTTCTTTCTTTCTAAAAAAAAAAAAAAAAAAAATCATGGAAAATAGCTACTACTATAGATAATACAAATCCAAGGCAGAAATAAGGTGTTTCTACAAGGATACCATAAATGCATAGCAACTAAGTGTACAATTATTAGCATTTACTCACATAGTGAGCAAACAAACACTGCAAGTACAAACACACACAATCACACCACACACTTAAAGCACAAGCATCTTTCAGCTACCATGTGTATGCACAGACACGACTGCACTAGTGTCAGACATACTTTAGGTTTTCTGGTGTTACCTGGTTGTAACCGGGCTTCTTGGCAACACCAATAGTTTACCAAATTAGCACTCCAGAGTCAATGAAGAAGTCCACATCAATGTGAGAACACACCTCGTGCATCTCCAGAAGAAGATCAAGTACGAAAAAAACGACACAGCTCTTATGTCACGCTATAAAACTGAAGTGTAATTTCAAACACACTTACTAAAGGAAATGGCTACACCTATATACAAACAATCTTCCCTGCTCTTTGAGCTCCTGCTTTATCTCCTTTTACCAAGGATGTTAATCTCCACTGCACACAGAAAGAATAAAAAAAAAAAGTTTTCACCAGTTCAACACACAAACAAGGCCCAGAGAGACACTGAAAAGCATCTAAAGGCTTCATTCCATGTAGGTATCCATATATGTCAGAAAACCCCAGGTTTTTAGATACCTAAATACCTTAACAAAAACTGTCCAAAAGCCAGTTGGTACGATGCACGTATGATAACCACATCACCCTCACCTCTTCCCTGAAAAGATCCCTAGCATGCCTTTCATAGAATTTGATATAGAGAGCACCAGCTAACTGAAAACACTGCACAGAGAAGTAGCAGAAAAAAAACAGGAAAAAACTACTCACTTGTCTGGATATTTCTCCCATCTGCCTTTGCTTGTAAGCTTTCAGGAATTTGGTTGCATAGGTCACCAGGTATTTCTTCCACATTCAGCTCTTCGCTGTCATTATCTGCAGTAGTACCTGTGTAGTGTCAGAAGAGACATCAAACAGGATTTAGTAACTGTCATATAGCTGAATTTCAATCAAAAGGATTTCAACTTTTCAACATGACAACTAAACATACTAGGGAAAAGGTCCCACTTTATACAACCATTTCTTGCAAGATTAGGCTTTGCAGCAAGTTAGAGTTGGCGGTTCTTAAAGGGAAATTCAGACGTCCATTGTCTTGTCTTTCAGGAGATCAGGTACACCCAACACAGGGGTACAAGTTCAACCTTTGAAAAAAGTCTAGCTTCCTTCTCTGCTTCACTAGATCTTATAGCCAAGATCTTTGATACTTTGAGCAATAAACCACCTTTTTTTTTCATCTGTTTTCTAGCAAAAGCCTGAATTTAAACAGCTCTCTAAAGCAAGTAATTGTCTTCCTACCAAGAAATACCCTTTCCTCACCAGGATAGCTATTTGGGCCACATAATGACACTCTTATTCATCTGTCACACTACAAACAGATTTTAAGGCCTTTTTAGTCAAATATTCATTGTAAGTTTGCTTTGCTGCACAATGCAAAAAGATCGCCACCACAAACATGCATTGTCCTTTACTGCTTTCTGCCATAGAACCAAATTTGAAACCAATAACAAAAGTACAGGTCGTCGTACTGAGATAGCTGGGCAACAAGTATCATCAGACAAAAAAAAAAAAATCAAAAACAAACAAACAAACAAACCCCAAACAAATTCTACCAAACAAGAAAAACGACTTATCAACTTACAAGAGGGGAAGGAATCCCCACTCCTCAAACATAAATATTTCATGCTCTTATGCATTTCCTGGGAGAACATTTTATGGATTTGCCTGATTTTGCTGAGCTGGCCTGGCTGGGCCAGCTGTGCACCAGTGCCTTGCCCCACACAGCCATGTGAAAGCTGCAGCAGGAACTGGGGCCCTGACTGCTGGCACTTGTTAGTCTTTGTACATCTGTCTCTGCTCTGAGTATGTGCTGGAAGTTATCTTCAGTTGATTCATATCCAGCAGGGTACCCATTTATGAGAGTGAAGTACCTAAAGCTAGTGCACATAAATCCAAGTATGTTGCTTCCCACTTGTGCTGCCTACAAAACCAGGAGAGCCTTAAAAGGACTATGCAATGAAGAGCTAGGCTTAGATATATCTGTAGCCTCAATTCCTGACATATGCAAGTATCTATTCACCCCATCACCAAGATTCAGATCTAAGAGACAGTTAAATTAACAGAGGATCAAAGAAATGCAGAGGGAAAAGGTGGAGAGAAGTGGGGATGTATGAGAAACTCCCGGAATGAAATGGAGTACTTTCTGTGTTTCTTTGACTCTGGACTTCATATTTATAGTCATAGTGAGTTTGAAGGAATCTTAAGAGTTCTTTAAGCAGGAGTTTTCCCTCAAACATTAGATGATCAGATTTCATTTGCTTGAAATGAGAAAGCTGCATTTGCCTCAAGTGACACTAAGTGGCTTCAGAAACATTCAGCTTTCAATATATCTCAAGCTCACAGACTTTTTTTTTGTCTCAAATTCTTTTTTTTTTTTTTTGCAATTCGCTGAAATCTTCCTGTTTAACGATATTTTGTGTACTCACTTTCCCATTCCAAAAACATACATTTTCCCTCTGGGAGCTGAGACTCAAAGCTTCCTAATTCTGGCATTCGTGTCATGGCTTTAGAAAGCGCAAGAGTGATGAAACTCTGGGTGGCTGGAATGCTTGGAGTGTGGGTGCAGAAAAACAGGATGGATCCCCTCGCAATGCAGATCGGATGTGATATCTCATTCCACCTTCCACTGATGCCAGAACTAATTGGTTTTAACGATTTTGGGCTGGATCAGGTCACAGCTTGATACAGCACCTCAGGAGGAGGCCCTTCAGACTTCAGGGAATTTCTTAAGACAAAATAGGCTACAAAATTATATTTTGCCATTCCCTATTCATATAAAAGTTGACAATTTAATCTAAGGCGGTGTCATTTTTGATTTTTTTCATTTAATTAATATAAAGTTATTGGATCCTGAATCTGTGACGCAATAAACAATAAAAGAATAAATTATTAGTAATACATTAAGCAGTGTCAATTGTTATACTTTCTCTCTTGTTCTTTCTCTTCATTGTGTCAAATATATTCTGCTACTTAACAACAGAACATAATTTTGTTAGATATTAATATTTATGGTATGTAACTAGTTTTTGTCATGTAGAAACACAAAAACTAACAGCATGCCTGCATCTCTGTTCCAACATGCTATGATTTTTTTTTTCAAGTGTAATATTCTGAAACACATTTTTTACTTCAAACACAAGTTTCAGAGCTTAAAAATATGTTTTAATGCCTAAGGATGTACATCTTTTTATATTCATTCATCACTTTTAAAAACAACTAATTGACACATACAGTAAAAAAGTTGCTCTCCTGCCTATGCATCTCCTCTCTTGGATCTTTCACAACCGTAGATCATCTCCTCAGGCCACAGGCACAGACCTTGTATGGATTGTCTGATTTAAATTCTGTGCCCTTTGAGGAGAGAAGACAACAAGCTAAAAAGCTTGCCCATGGTTAAAACAGATTTTTCAGTCACTGCTGTATACAAAATTCACAATCCTGAAAAATTATTTTTATGTCCTGACACAGAATAAGATCACTGTCATATCCAGAGAATTGCTCCTCAGGGCATGGATTGTCTTCCACTTTTTGTCTGGCACAATAGTGCCTTGATCGCTGATTGATTATTTAAGTATTACTGTGATACAAAGAACAAGATGGTTTGGGAGACAAGTATCTTTTAGACAGACACAATAATGTAGCTTGAGGGGGTGGAAAAGCACCAGCTTTCAAGCACAAAAGCCTTTCTACAGGCCATCCTCAGAGAATCAACAAATAAGTAAACAGGTAGAGTTCAGAGGAAGCAGCATTTTAAAGAACTTCATCCACTGCAAAGAAATGAACTGCACACACAACACAACGTTTCATTACCTGCTGCCATCCCATCTTTCATTCAGACTGGACAGCCTTAAGTCTAGGTCGTCTTTTCTTTTAGAAGGACTGTAACGCCATACCACATTCCCACAAATCAGGTGCAGATTTTCTGTGTTATCATATACTCCCTCATTTCCAGATGACACATTGATGTATATTACGAGCTTACGCACATCCGTACGTATACATTCTGTACCTTTTCTGATAGACCATTGATTTTTGGTGGTGTACATAAAGTCAGCACTTGTGAGTCTTGAAGTCTAGCCTAATAAGGGCCCTCAGGGGAAGCATCTAGCTTTTTCACATCTCTGGATGGGAATTTGTGCCAGAAACATCTCTTAATTGCTTAAAGAGGCCCTTATACATTTGGGAGAGAAGTAGCTTTTAAACAGACACAGCAATATTGGGGGGGGGGAGGGGGAGGAAAGCACAAGATTTCAAGCACAAAAGCCTTTCTACAGTCTTTCTGCACATCTTTTGCCACTGGCAACCCTTGGCAGAAGACAGTTTAGGTTAGTGCCAAAGCACAGGCCGCCTGCGAAATTGCTGCCTATACATCCTTAACTTCTGCTGAATGGAAAGCACCGTTCTCTTTGAAGTCACTGCCTCAGAAAGCTGCATCCCAACTGGTGTTCTTGCCAGTGATCTCAGCAGAGAACCACCTTTTCTCCTGAACAGCTCTTTACTCTTACTTAAAGCTGACAGAGCCAAACTAGTTCAGTGGACATATAAGGGGATTTCATTTTCCAGATTTCCCAAAGCTGCTCCTTTGGAAATAGTAAATCCAGTGAATAGAAAACAAAACACGCAAGGCTTCCTAAGAAAACACAGACAATTATCAGATTGAATCTAAGTACTGTGTAAATACAGTCTGGGGATTTGACCAGCCCCTGAGTGTCTAGTATTGTGGTCTAGCTGTTGTAACGCTGGAGGTGCAATTCCCTCATTACCAACTAATTACTTGTTGCTAATAAATGCTTCAACCCTGATTTAGCTTATATCACATGAACTGAGCAGTTTTTTCCCTGTGACAGCGGTAATGTTGAGTTTTATGCCATGTATTATGCAACTCCCTGGAGATCAGCAGAGGTCTTGGACGACCCTTCTTTCTGGGGAGAGAAAAACATTTAGGAAAGCTTCATAAGCAACTGCTGGAATAGCGAAGCCACTTACAATGGAAGGATAATGAGGAGTGACCCCTAGGAGATCTGGCAATGCTGGAACAAGAACAAGGGAAAGAATGCTCCTCAGAAGCCAATAAAAAATTCTGGACCTCAGGGAAATCACATGTCCATACAAAAAGAAGCTAGGAAAATTTTAACCTGGTGCACCTGCAGTACAGGCAAAAATAGTAAAATCCAAAGACATCAATATAATTCTCACTCTGACAATGACATCTCTCTTAGAAGTCACCATTTTTTTCTCAACTTCAGATTCTAAAAATAGAGTCAAAGGAAGCTCCACAGGCACTGTGTTTTGTGAAGAAAGTCTAAAAAAGTGTCCTTCGTGTAAAGTTAACCATCATTTTTCCTGTTTATGTGTAGTATGAAGAATAAAGTCTAACTGGCTAAATTGTACTTTCTTGCCAAAGGAAACATCCATGACGTGCTGATACAGACAAGGTATTTTTAAGGTTTTTCTCCTCCTACCTGAAGAGGATAAATAGCATTTAGGTCAGTCCAAGGAACCGCTTTCTATTGTCACAGGAACTGATTTCTATTCTCACAGGAACCATGCCTTTTACAGTGTTCTCTGACTTTGCCCATCTACTTATAATTCCTGGTCCAGGTCACTCCTAGACAATCAGCCTGTCGTGCTTTTTCTTCTCTTAATGTGCTCAAAATGATGACTTTGAACTCTCCTTCCTCTTTCACTTCCACCTAGGAGATCACAATTACACTACTTACTACGTAAATATATTTGAGAACTGTAAAACTAGGTACCATTCCAATTAATTTGCTTCACAGTTTGATCAGTGCCTGAGATGTTACAGGTTTCCTAGCACTTTATGAGGTACATTTCCTAGCATTGTAGCAGCGCCATATGAGGTACATGCCACAGCTTTTTATCATAGCATTTTATAAGATATATTTGATGGCATTTTACAAGATATATCCGATGGCATTTTACAAAATATATTTGATGGCATTTTACATAGCCACTTTACCAGAGCGCATGAATAGCATTTTAGCTGTAAACTTTTAGAGCATATTTCATGACATAGAGTTGCCTACAAATATAAATGCACCGAAACAGAGGTAGAAAAAGTGAAGAACAATGTTAAGTTCTACAATTCTGAAGAAAATAGTTGCAAAACTCAACTTACTGTACAGTATATGATTCATAGAAGGAAACGTAACATGGGATTTCAGGCATAGAGCTCTTCTGCTTGGGTTGTTACGTGACAGAGCTGCCTTCTCACAGCTATCGTTCCAGTCCACTAGTACTTGTAACATAACATTGCTGCATATTCCGCTAATGTATTCTCACTCTTTTATGGTATATTTTCTGCTTCCTGTTCTCACAAATCAGTTCCAAGCCCTCTAACATAAGACACAACCTGCAGCAGCGCAGTCCCTATCTTGCCTCATGAAAGCTTCCTGCTGTCAGCGCACTCCTGCAACTTTCAAAGACTTTCTGTGGTCGCATTCTCCCGGCAAACTCCACAAAATAAACTCAAGCATTAGACAAACAAGTAGGGTATGAAAATACAGAACAAGTATTTAACTATCAAGGGTTAGGGTTGGGCTGGGCTGGCCACTAGATGAATGACAGATGCTCTCTGTTACTCCCTCTCCCTTTCCAAGGAAGAAGAGAAAGGGAATAAGAGAGAGATACTTGTGGATTGAAAATAAAAACACACTAAAAACAGCTTTAATGAAAACAACAGCAATAAAATTAAATATATACAAATATATACAAAATTAATATCAAACCCAGCCCTCCTGATGGCAATGTCACCACTGATGCTACAGAGCAGGCACTGGGGAAGTCCCAGACTGGACTCAGCGGCAGATCAAAACTGGACTCAGGAGCTGGATTCTGGAACTGGATTCATAGAAACATAGAATCAAGCAATAGAAATTGCCAGATAACCAAAGTCTACAGCAGAGTCTTCTCACAGCAACAGCACTGAATCTAAACAAATTTGGCCCAAGAAGAGCAAGTCCTTCACACCACCCTGCTACTAGTAATACTAAACTAGTTACTGGAACACCTACTGAAACTGCTATTGAAATTATTTGATAGCACAGTGGTAATTTGCAATGTGAAGGCAACTGAAGATGACAATTAATACGTCTTCTTGATCTGCTTCATATCGTGACTGTTTAGTGGCATCGAGTACTTTTTCTTTAGGTTAGATGCTCATGAATTTTCAAGTGGCAGCCTCTGCCTGCTGAGCTGTTGATGAAGTAGGTGACTGAAAAGTCACATAACTGTTTGGCTCCCATTATGTTTCCTATGGTGCTCCACAAGAAAGAAAATGACAAAATCTCAAATTTTGTCCGACTGCCAAAGTGTCGCATGTAATTCTGAAATCAAATTAGCTGTGTTGCTCCAGTCTGTGCTGAAGGGGCAACACAACTGGCCACAAGATGCGCATGAGATTCCTGCATGCACTGCCGATAACTTTCTGACACAGGCGACCGAGAAGCCGATAAGCAAAGATGCTCTGCTGGACCTGATCCTTACAACCAAGAAAGAACCGACTGGGGACGTGAAGGCCAGCAACAGCGTCGACAGCATCAACTGTGAGATGATGGAGTTTAAGATCCCAGGAGAAGGGAACAAGACAAAAAGCAGGATCACCACCCTAGACTTAATGAGAGCAGACTTTGGCTGTTTCAGGAGCCTGCTCAGAGGAATTTCCTGGGCTATGGTTATGAGAGAGTAGAGGAGTCCAAGAGAGCTGGCTGATTTTAAATTTAATAGAAGTGCACATGTGACTTCAGGAAGTCCCCCCCTGCTCCAGAAAACATTTTTGTGTTCAATGGCTTTTCAGTGATTTCCCTGGGAAGACACAAATTGTCTTTAATTTGGTTTTCATTCCTGTTTCAAAGAAAACTTTAAAATGAACAAATTTGTCACTTGCCAAAAGATTAGTATGTTTTCCTTCCCTCCAAAATTTCTCATTCAACAATATCAGATTTCAACGAGGAAGAAACCCACTAAAGACAGAACTCTCTATAACACAGATGATAAATAACATTCACCATAAAAAATGGTAAGTATAAAATACATTTCTGCCATCTAAATTGAAATTCAGTGCAAATAAGGAGAAAAGTAGTAAAAGCTGATTACATTCCAATCCGTTTTCTATGAATGTATGGTTAAATATTACGTAACATTCTACTTGCCTTTTTTTTTTTTTTTTTCGAGGAAAGATTCTTTCCTTTTCTTTCTTTTTATTCATGAACAGAAGAGAACATTAAGCTCTACATTTCCCATTCAATACTGAAGTAACATCTGGCTTATTTTTATTATTTCCTTTTCTTTGTCTCGTAATGTTGTTCACCTTGACTGAATTGCCAACAAACACAGAGAACAAAGCAATTTAATTCCCTGTATGAGTGCAGGCATAAGCCTGACTCTGCAACTCCTCCTGCTCCAACTAATGTTAATCAGGTAAGAAAGAATCTATGGACTCAGGCCTAAGAGAAGGGAGAAAACAAAATTTTACACTGACTAAAGGGAAAGAAAAAAAAAAAAAAAAAAAAAAGGCTGTTATTTTAGTTCTGCGGGAGTCACTGAAGGAGTTCCAATAGTGCTATCTGTTCACACGGAATCTTAGCTGCAATCACATACAGAGACACAGTAAGACACAGTAAGACATTTTAAAAGTTTCAAGATAAGAAAATAATGGCTAAGTAAATGAAAATGCACAAACAGGGCAGCAGAACGACAGACACTTTCAGCTATGGTAATTATCGTAAGTTTTCTGTCATAACATAAAGATTTCATCAAACATATGGATAAAACTAAGCTGATGGATTTCTAAAAGAAATTCCTTGCCTATCATGAATAACAACAAACAGAAACAAAAGAACAGCAAGACTCTAGGACCTTCAGAAAGGTCAAACCTTGAAGGCTGTTAAAACTCAGGAACACGAGAAGAATAGATTGAGCAGCCTTCTATGTTGCAAAAGATTGACTGTACCATCAGAAACTTTTTTTGGCATATAAACATTTTCCTCATCCAGCCTGGAAGAGAAAAAAAATAAACTGAATAATCCTCCATGTTTTATATTCTTATTAGTGCAAATTAGTAACTACAAACAATTATCAAAAGGAGCTGCTGAGGAGCAGGCAGCATTTCAAGAGAAGCAAAGGGTACAAATAAACTTCCGTTCTGCCTTTAAGACCATGGTATGTGTACCCCAGCTGATATTTGGCCTTGCACAGAATAGTATTCATTAACAACAGGTAAAGAGCATTAACAAAAATAGCTTATATTACTCATTCCTCTCAAAGCCAGAAGACGTAGGATTAATTTCATATATAAAAAATATATTTAGCTAGCAAGAAACCCTGGCATACAGTGCAAGGCATACAGTAATTTTAATGGTAGTAAAACCATCAGCTCATATTTCAAACAGATACTGCCAAAGAGGGATGTCACATGAACTGAACAAGATCTGAACCAGAGGGACATTCTCTCCATTTCTGTGGAAGACCAGCAGACAACAGACTTGTAAGGTGAGGATTTTGGGGCCTAATTTTTTTCATGGTGCAGGGTACCTATCATAGAATCGTTTAGGTTGGAAAAGACCTTTAAGACCATTGAGTCTGATCCTTAACCTAAATCTACCAAGTCCACTGCTAATCCATGTCCCTCAGCAGTGTATCTACATGACTTTTAAACATGTCCAGGGATGGTGATTCAGCCGCTTCCCTGGACAGCCTGTTCTAGGACTTGACAACCTACCCAGCTAAGAATTTTTTCCTAATATCCAACCTAAATGTCCCCTGGATAAACCTGAGGCCACTCCAGTCATGTGAGACATCCCATCACAGTTCCACGATGGTCTCCAGCTCCTCCTGCCTGTTTCCCACACTGCCTGCAGTGGTGTAGGTGTACTTCAGCTGGGCTGATGATCCTGCCACCTATCTACATGCAAGTAGACTACCACTGTGGACAGTTAAACAGTTTAAATGCTTCCCAAATGTCCTTTTTCTGCAAAGGAATGATGAGAGGAGGTTAAATGACATACTGAAGCAAATGCAGCTCTTCACCTTTGAGGAATTAGGTTCCTTAGTTTTAGGTGCATTTTTACCACACTTCCACCTGAAGTCAACTTTTGGCAGAACACGCCTCTGAAAATGGTTGTAGGATTTGTATCTACAGCAGCAGCCCAACCTAGCAGCTAGCGACCTCTGAGAATGAAGGGTGACTTCTAGAGTATCAATAGCAGTGTTAAACCTGAATTTATTTTGCTACACAGAAGATACATGCCAGAAACTCTATGACTTTATAAATGATCAACGCTATTTATAGTTACTAAAATGGCATGCAAACTTCAGAATAAAATATTGCATGATCAGGAAAATACTCAGTCAAGGCAGTGCCCTGAAATAATAACCAAGGATGAAACTGTCAAACACATTAGGCAAATGGAGGCAAATCTGGTCACTCCTAATTCAGTCTTGAAGTATTACAAAGCAGAGACAATATCCTAATGATAAGCAGGATATGTTTCTATCGGGAGAATTCTCAGCATGCTTCCTCTCAGTTAGTATGAAGCCCAGAGTATTTCCTGTTTCACATTACTCAAGACAACAATTTTCCTTGTCTAGTTTTTTGAGGGGAGACCTTATTACTCTCTGCAACTTCCTGAGGAGGGGAAGTGGAGAAGGAGGTAACCAGTGTTTCCATAATTCCATGAAAATAGGTCTTTTGGTACAAAATGGATATCACATACTGGGTATTATGTGTATATATATATATATACACACACGAGTATTATACACTCAGAGGCTTCACTGACGACAGCTATGGATTTACGTTCTGCAAAACTTAGTTCTCCATTCAAGATCTCCTTTTTCTCCCCTCTCTTATAACACAGTTGGAAATTCAGTTATTCCCATGCCATGCCTTCTTTGCAGCACCTCAGATGGTCCTCTGAACTTACACAGATTCAGGAAAAAAACAAACTCTAGCTCCATTGTAGCAGAGTTAAGATAAACAATATTTCTAGAGTGAATCCTGCATTTAGGTATTTTGATGTGTCCTAAGATGGGACTATGAATGTCATGTAACCTGAGGTGAATGAGAGGGAGCAGCAGGTTCACATGCGAGAGTTTCAAACGGTGGCTAAAGAGAACTATGTGAAAATAATAAAGCTAAATGCGTAAAATCAAGATAGCTGCAGCTTAATCTTGATTAGCTTTGATCCAGCTCACTTAGGAGGAGCGTTATCCTGCCTGGGTAACTTCCTCTACTCTGTTACCGAAAAAGAGTTTTCCTAACGTCCAGATGAACCAGTCAAGTTGCACTTAGACACATTTACTCTTCGTTCTACTGTCTTTCAGTATCAAGAAGAGTTTGGTTCTGTCACTCAAGACAGAAAATTGTCTCCATCTCCTCTTTACCCATGAGATGGGTCAAACACCCATGGTCTATCTGCAACATTTCTATGTGTTTTCAAATCTTCTCCATAGCCATACTCCATACATATAATCATGAGTTTGTATTATTGGATGGAGAGAAGTATGTTAAAAGTATTCTTTCTCTATTTATGAGCTTTACTATTTCTATACACCAACGTGTGCATAAACGAGACAAGATGTTGCAGTCCAAAATGAAAATATACCCCAAATCCTAACAACACGTAGGGTGTTGCATCTGGGCAGGAACAACCCCAGGTTCCAGTATAGGCTGGGGATAGACCTGTTGGAGTGCAGTGTAGGGGAAAGGGATCTGGGAGTCCTGGTGGACAGCAGGATGCCCATGAGCCAGCACTGTGCCCTTGTGGCCAGGAAGGCCAATGGCATCCTGGGGTGCATTAGGAGGGGNTTGGACTAGATGATCTTTCAAGGTCCCTTCCAATCCCTAACATTCTGTGATTCTGTGAACATACATACTTTATATCAATATCAAAATCTGTAAGTACATAAAAGTTGTCAATGTTACATATATCTACTAACAACCAGTACATAAGACAGCTGGCTTTTTTTTCCACAAGAAACTCATCAACATGCTTTTATTGTGAATCTATTTTTAATCATCCTTATAGTTCAAGTTCTCCTTATTTAGAGAAAGCTTGAAACTAACTCAGAAATGAGTAAGGGCTATTTTATGTCACACTTTCATGTGCTGCAACATCCTTTTAATTTTCTCCTCATTGCTTTTATGTGCAACTTTTTCTTCTACATTTTTCTTTATCCACTCCACAGCATGATGAAGCTGCTGAGGACTGAAATTGTTTCATGCAGAAAGGAATGCAATGACCTCAAGTGAGGGACAACAGCCCAGGTAGGTAGGCACTATTTAATATCTTCTACAAAAAAAAAACAACAACAAAAAAACAACAAAAAAAACCTGCAAGGATTCATACATCACTTGAATCTTATACATTAAAAAATAAAATTAAAAAATTAAAATTATTTGCTTTTATTATCCTTATTATTCTTAATCGTCTTAATGTGATCCCTTTTTCCTCACCACTCTTCAGCTTTCCAGCAGCTGTCTTAACACCAAAGACTGGAACATCCTGATTGAACTAGAAATAGCTGCCTTCTTTCTAGCACTCAGTTATATTAGTTTGGCAAAAGAAAAAAAAGTGAAATGACTCTTCAATATTTGAAAGAAGCAATAGATCTGACAGTTAATGACTATTAATGACATCTCAGAATCTTGTGACACTGCCATAACTATGTCTGTCATCTCTGTATCTTATTTGCAGACACATTTACTATCTTTTTAGTTCTCATTTCAGTTTCTTGTGCAGCAAGTGGCCAACATGGGTTGAGATATTAAATTTGGGAAAAATCGGTTTATTATTCTCCAAAGCCTCTGTAAAACAGAGGTTCAAATCCCCCTTTTAATAAATCACTGCACACTTGGTTACTTGGCAATCTAGTACTAGTTATTAGGCTGATACTCTACTGCCAAAATAAATCGTATAGATAGTAAAAAAGTAGTATTAGAAACAGTAATTCAAGCCTAACGAAGTAACATTAGCACTTTTATGTTGTACTTTCTAATTAGGCAGTCTGTTAATGAAATTGGGGCATTCACTTAATTGCTGTGAACAATTATTTTCAAATTAAGCCTAGCAATTAAATAGCACGATTAAACTCATGGTACAGGCTTTTCAGTAGAGATATGGTAAGTATTTTGCCTGCTCTGTTATGCATGGTAGTCAAACCCACAAAAATCTTCTGATTAGCCAGTATGAATTAAGAGCAAAGCCATTTCATTAGGAACATGAATGAATATGCAAAGAGGGGGAAAAATCCACCTCTATTATTGAGGCCAAACAACAGCCAGAAAAAAACTGTTGTAAAAACTAATTATATCGGTGATATTTTCTCCTGATTTCTTCTCTACAAGAGAGGGTCGAGGAGATGAATGCAAATTGATAACATTAGCTTGCGTTCCACGTTAACAGAGGCGGTGGAATAAAATGCATTTTCTAGCCGGAGCCACAGTTGATGCAGAAAGTCCTTTCAACCATCAGACCTCTCCTAACACCCCACATCAGGGATTTTACTGGTGAACACACTGAGATAATTGAGTAATCTGGACTAGTTTTCTCAGCGGGAGGAAGAGTGCAAGGTGTCACACATGATTTCATAGGACATCTATGGTTTCCTCGAAGCTGTGAAACACTTAGGACACCGTTCCTTGCTGCAGAAGATCAGATCTGGTGTTGGGTCTTATACGAGATACAAATCCTGTTGGATTGCTGCTGCTTGATTCCAATAATTAAAAACGCCTTGAAACTGCGATTTCGCCAATGTTCAGCAAACTAGCTAAGGGACATCTTAAAAGTACATACGATGATTGCAGTATTACAATCACAGGGAAAAACAAATGTTAAGAGCAAGAAAAATTGAGGCAGTGTTCTGTTTTTTCGAGTAATATTTAGGTGCAACCCTTTTTTTCCTGACTAACTGCACACAAAAAATACACTGAATTTTAATAATAAACTTTTCATCCTTTTCACGAAAACTTTGGAAAGCAGTTAAAAATAATCTGCTTCACAGCTGTTGATTTCAGATAGAAAATGCTAAATCCCATTTCAATGCAATAGTTCAGCATGTGTTTAGTTATTATTAAGTACTTAAGGAAATATATGGAATTTAGTAAGATATAAAATCAAGCACGCTCTTAAAAGGGTTGATCGAGGATTTACGAAGTGAAAACTGCAAAATATCTAATGTGAAAGGATGTAACTAAAGCATTTTTTAAATGAAATTGAATAGTTCTAATAAATTTGGCCTATGACTTGAATTAATTTTTCCCAACTCAGTCTCTTTTAACAGACTCTTTTATCTGAGACTCAGGTATTACTCACTATGAAATAGAATGTGAAAGGTAGGAAATAAAAACAGGATAAAGAGTAAGGTGAAGAGGAACACAGAATCTCTTTCACATTAAAAGGAAAGCTAAATATTGGTTATATTTTGCTTACTAATTGAAAGTGTCCTGTTGAAGACATAAAACACCCCAACCACGTTATCTATCTATTCCAAATTTCTGGTTAATGGCCAAAGTTGCTTCTGTGCTTCTTTCACAAAAATAAGACTAACACTGGGAGATAATTAATAATTAAATGAATAGAAATGCAGTCATTATAGTACTGTATCGTTTCCCATACCATAAGAATTCACACAACATACTCAGCCGAGTAAACATTTTTCAGGTTTGAAATGAACATGGAAAAGGGAGTAACCTGTGCATAAGTGCTATGAGAAAACTGAAAAAGTGTATTAATGTTGGGAGATAAAAAGTATTTGCAGCTTAACATTCAAAATGGCTTGCAACCAAGGTAAACATCTTACATCAAAACCAAGAGTTCTACAAACACTTTTGCCATGTGAATTTAGTTTATAAATCCCCCCCTTCCAGTTGATCACTGCTTTTCCTTCCTGGCCCTGGAAGCACCCCAGGCCCGCGCCCCACGCTCCTTCAGTCCAGTTGGGCGCCGCACTGGGATCCGAGCGGTGGCTGTCGGGCAGGCACCAAGGGAGAGGGAGGCAGGAGAGGTGCTGGTGGAGGCCGAGCTCCCTCTGCTCAGAAGCCACCTCAAGAGTCCTAGCCCTCAGCCTCAGCTCTGCTTTGGTCATGGGCTCCCCGACTCGACGAGCGCTGCTCTGCCACCCACCATGTCCTCACTTGAGTGTCTTCAGTGCTGTCCTATCATACGACTGATTTTTCCCCTAAGATCTTCCCTCCCAGTTCTCAGAACTAATTATGCAACCTGGGTCCTACAAAACTCTCAGTCCACAATTCTTCGTATCTAATATTTTTTTTCTAACTTATCCCCAGCCCCTCCCTGTACAAGACATCATTTGAAGCGGGAAAACTTCCTAGACACTGCTCGGAACTCAGGGGGAGGGAGGGAGGGAGGCAGAGGGGAGATACCAGCTAAATCGTTCCATTTGGCCTGGTCAGCAAGAGGCTGGAGAGAGCTGCTAAACGAGCGGTGTCAAATACCAATGGAAAACGAAGACAATAGTGGCTAAGTCTTCACTAGTGTGACTATTGATCACTGTAGGTAACAGGATGGCCCTTACGCTCCTTCAGGCAGCAGATTTCAGCCTGTAGTTCTCTGTCATTTCCCAGTCCCTCACATGCCTGTGTCACTATTCAGACATTCATTCACAGGATGGTTGTCCAAATCTTCATTCAACAAAAGAACACAGTAGTAGCTACTATGAAAATTCTCTGCAAACTTCCGCATTTCAAACAAGATTTTCAAATGCAGTTCACATTTTCTATACAGTGTGAGAAGCCTGGCATCGTAGAAATTTTCAGAGTGCTGTGCTGAACAAAAGTAGTATAGCTTCCCTGTGAGAAAGTTTGTACAGCCCCCTTTGGAGTAGCTATTTGTGCTGAGACTATTAATGGGAAAATTTACATCACGTCATTAAGCCTTATATGGTTTCACACTGATGGATAACCTATACTTACTAATTTTAAATGCAAGGAGGGGAAGCGGGAATGACAGTTCAGCTTGGAACTCTGTTGCATTTTGAAAATGCCTGTGAGCCTTGAGAGGAAGTACATCGCTGCAATTGCTTTTTATTTGCCTTATGAGAAATTCCAATGAGATTGTAACTTGCTCATACCCTTTATAACACCCAAAGTCGTATGAAGAAAAAGTCCCCCTGACCAGCAGGTAAGCACAATACATATTTTTGCACCAAGGCACAAAAATAACAGCTGATGATAACGGAGAGGGTTTCAAGCACTTACTGCCTGTGAATTTTAATGTTAACTTAAATACAAAAGTTTCATCATCTTTTTATAACTCACCATTTTGCCACTTGCTCAAAAGAAACAGCAATAAAATATCTAAGATATATTTTACCAACTAATCATCTATAAAACCTACAAGCTTGACTCCAGATTTGGAAGGAATTCTGCCAGGTCCTTGCACTTGTAAGTGTCTCTCTAACATCCGTAGGGCTCCCTGGGGGGCACTTCCACAGAGGGTGTTAGAGAAGATCTGTATCTTATCTCTACCTGGGCAAACTTTTGGTAGATTGCCTGTGCTCCAAAGAGCTGCAAAAAAAAAGATTTTCCTCCTTTTCATCCACAAGTACATTGGTAAGAATTTAAGCAGTTAGATAATACTTAAGGGTCAAGTAAATATTGCTCCAAAGTTTTTCAAATTCCTTTTGGGTTTGGCAGTTGCATATTAATATAAAGATCATTCTCTAGTGTGCCTACGTAAGTATCGAGCACAGGATCAAATCAAGTATGTGATTTAAAAATAGTATTTTGATCTTAAATTCTTATCGACTAAACCTGCTTTTCCACAATAGTCCACTCTGTAAATAGCTTTGCTGTAATATAGATAAGTCATGTCACTTTTAAATTTTTCTAACAATACTTCATTTATACACACGCAACAAAAATGCATATCCCTGAAAACAAAAAAAAAAGAAAAAAAAAAAGTAGCAAATTAAACAGCAGCAAAATCAGCCATATGGCATTATTTTTAAAGGAATGCAATTCTGGGGCAGATGCAGCCCAGAGTCCCATGTGCCTTCATTGCTGCAGTGGTGCTCTGCTCATTCATCATCAGCTTGTTGTACTCCAGATCCTCTCCAGCCAGGCTACTCCCCGGTCACACAGATCCTACCCTGTACCGGGATTTTAGGTTATTCTATCCTAGCTGAAGGACTTTGCACTTGTCCTTTTTATGCTTCATACAGTTCTTGCAAGCTCGCTCTTGCAGCCTGCCCAGGCCTCTGTCACACGGCTCTCCCTTCTTAAGTATTCACCACACCATCCATCAGCAGTACCATCGGCAGACTTCAGGAGAGAGAGTCCATTGGAGGCTAACAGGGTGATCAGGGGACTGGAACATCTCTCCTATGAGGAAAGACTGAGAACTGGGGCTGTTTAGTCTGGAGAAGGGAAGATTCACAGGAGAACTTACTAATGTTTACAAACATCTGAAGGGTGGGTGTCAAGTAGAAAGGGCCAGTCTCTTTTCAGTAGTGCCCTGGGATAGGACGAGGGACAACAGGCACAAATTGGAACACAGGAAGATCCACCTCAACATGAGGAAAAAAGTCTTTCCTGTGAGGGTGACAGAGCCTGGCCCAGGCTGCCCAGAGAGGTGGTGGAGTCTCCTTCTCTGGAGACTTTCAAACACCCCGTGGATCTGTTCCTGTGTGGCCTGCCCTGGCTGATCCTGCTCTGGCAGGGGGGTGGGACTCACTGATCTCCAGAGGTCCCTTCCAACCCCTACCATCTATAATTCTACAACTCTGACTTGGTGAGGCTGCTTCCAATCCCATCATCCAGATAATTTCTGAAGATGTTGAACAGTGTGGGGACTATTATTGATCCCTGGGGCCCCCCACTTGTGACAGGCTGCCAACCTGAGTAAAAGCCATTGATTACCACTCTCTGGATGTGACCTATTAGTCAATTCCCTACCCACCTGACAGACCACCCATCCAATCTGTGTCTTTCCAGTTTGTCCAGGGAAGGCTGTGGGAAACAGTGCTGAACGCTTTACTGAAGTCCAGGTGGACCAATTAAATAGGGAGGTAGTTTTACATCTATGTAATACCACTGCATATCATATATATCCCATACAACACCCCCGCACATGGGGGACCCAGGTGTCCAGGCCCCATAGATCACCCTACATCCCACCCCTGCAAGGGGTCCAGGCAGCCCTTGCTCTGCCCTATAGCTCTGCCCTACAGATCACGCTGTGCGGTGAATATGTGGGTCCCAACGTCTGGGTCCCTGGAGAGATGCCATGGGGCTGGGGAAGGGTAGGGGTGCCCCCCTGTGTTATGGGGCACCATACTTTGCCATAGAGGTCTGTGCATGGCTATAGTGGTCATGCATTGCTACAAGGCTCTGTACATCACTATGGGGGTTCCTACCTGGCTATAGGGCTCTGCTCATGGCTATAGGGGTCAGTGCATTGCTATAGGGGGTGGGCATATATACATGGGGCTGGGCATCACTGTAGGGGTCTAGGCACGGCTATAGGGCTTCCTGTATCGCTATAGGGGTCCATGCACGGGTCTGGCCATCGCTGTAGGGGGTCCACACATGACAATGCATGACAAACATGGAAAGAAGATGGCAGGCCACCAGAATATTTCACAGGAGAGAAGCACATGTGCAAAACTAGGGAGGAAATGTAACATTCAATTTGTATAAAAAAAATCCTTTCATAAAAAAAGGGGGTGTAAGCCCCACCTTGTTAGTATTTCCCATAACACTTCCAGCAGAAGCATTAACAGAGTATCTTGAACCTCAAGGATTATCGGGCAAAATGATTTTCAATCTCTTTCGTCTACTATTTCGATTAAAATTATAGCTAAGAAAATTGTTATAAAAATCCAACTTCATTCAACATCCATTTAAGATCGTGTGACCCATGCTCTCGACTCACTCCAATGGTATAATGGTAACACAGAAACTGTATCTAGTAAGGTTTTCTATTTAATTACAATTAAAGGAAGTTAATGCTTTTTTTTTTTTTTAGTGAAACATATTCCATCAGAAAATGCTGCTTCATTGAAATGACATACTGCATGGAAATGTATTTATTCCAACACAGCTCTAAATAGCTAATCTTCTAAAGAATTTAGAATAAGGGAAAGTATTTGGTTTTCTTTCTTAGAATAAGCTGTAAACCATGAATTGCAAATACATTTGCATTAAATTTTTTACTCTGCTTTTAACATTGCCCACTTTATGTCAATTAAAAATCTCAGTAATTCAGGCATTCCTAACAGCACTCCATCATTTTAATATTTTGTAGCATATACAATATACAAAACAAATGTAAATAATGTGCCGAGGGAGTCTTTCCTCCTAAGACTTGACCAGAACATGACCAGTATAAAGGCCTTTATACAAAGGAGACACAGGAAGATGGTCTTGAGAAAGTTCATGCTGGGACAGCAGAGTGTCAGGAAAGTCAGATGTTAAACAATGTGCCAATACAAAATAAAGGAAAGAGGGGAAAGTGGAAAGCTCTAGCATGGAGTCTTTAAGGACAAGTAGAACAGGAATGTTCCTCTTTTTCAGGACATCAAGAGAAGGGCAGCAGTTTGGGAGAGGGAGAGGCATGTTTATAGCCAAGAGTGTACTGAAGCTCTCGGTCTGCATATGAATCTATCAAATTTGTCCCAGCCTGTTTTATGATATTTCAGCATTTCCAATTCAAGCTGTAAAGCAGGAAGGAAATAAACACTGTCAGAGCCTAAAAATAGCTTAACGTAAAACCAGATTCTAAATATGAACACAATTTTAAAGGCCTATGGCTGCATTCTTTGTGAATGGATTTATGAAAAAAATCTTACGAAATGAAAGCAAAATGGCTCCTTATATACACTGTTTGAAGACAATGTTCATACGACTATAATCATAATTCTTCTCTCTGACAATTAGAAATCATTCTGTCTCCTTTCTCTTTGTTGTCTGTTGTGCCAAGTACTGCAGGTGCCACCAGAAAGACCTGGTGAAAAGCAGCGTGTGCTGCACGACCTTGCACTAACAGGGCCACTGCAGATGCAGATAATTTTCTCTTGCAGTTAATGCTATGCAGACACCTTTGAGTACCAAAAGAACTGGTTTTACGTGAATTTAATTTGATGAGAATTCAATATGAAGAAACTCAATATGGATGTTAGCTCTATAGCATTAAATTCCCGTTTACAGTGAGGGAAAAAACTAACCAAGACTATTTCTTTCTTTTTATACTGGCTAAAAACAAGCCTTTGGATGGATTTTCTGAATCCAGGTCTTCACTGAAAGAATCAAAAGCAATGATAAGAAAATGATAAAATTAAATGAGAGACAGATGAGACAGATGCACATCAAACACTTTTCATTCAGCAAACTGCAGGACCAGACTTGTTGGCTGTCTTTCAGTTTCAGTTTTTGTTTTCATTCTAAATTCTTTTGATTCTCTCTTGCTATAATTAAATATTTTGCAAGTGGGGTGCTAGATACACCTTGCCACTGCAATAAAGTAGAGCAAATCATCTGCCAATAGAAAAACAAGATGGAATAAAGTGGAATGAAGCTGAGGCTTAGTCTGAATTAAGGCCTAAACCAGTATAACAGTGAGAAACATGAAATTTGTTTGCATGTGTTTCTCTCTCCCCCAGATTTCCACTTAACGTTTCTCTTTCTGATTTTATCTTAGGAAAACAGTATAAACAGTAGCTACTTCTATTGGCCTGAAATAGACACATTCTGAGCTAGAAATTTATGAAAAAAATACTATGTTTCTGAACTTGGAAAACTGTAAACCAAAGAGATTCTAAGGAAATAAATTCTTTTGCAGATTTGTGGGCTTAAATGAAGCATTGCTTTATGTACCCAAGCACATCACTCATCTCCTTAACACGAAAGGCTGATCGCTACTCCCATCTTCTGAAACTCTGGTACCAGGAGAACAAACCGTCATGAAAGATGGTATTAAGAGCAATGAATAATGAGATCTACTAAAAGAAAAAAATAATGGAAAGTCAAACTACGCATCATTTAGAAACTCAAACTAGAAAGCGGAAGAACTCGGACTAGACTGTAAATCGGATTTCAAAAGGAAGAAAGAAAGGAAAAGAAAAAATTGTAAATGGTACCAAGGAATGAGTCCGCATGTAGAGTTAAGCACGGAAGATAAAGGTATGTTGCTGAAGGTAGAGTCTCTTCTATTTCACTGAAGCAGCAGTGAGAAGGGAGTAAGACTGATGCTAGAAATAAGCCTGAAAAAGATGTTTATGAAAAGGTGTTTAATGAGTGACAGAACCCTCAAGAGAATGAGATGCAGCTTTTCACTTAAAAAACAAGAAGCAAAAGGTGAAAGAGACTACTTAAAGCTGATCTTCAGAGAGCTTCTGGAATGGTACAGCTTCCTTAATTAGAGAGAGACTCCAAATATCACTTTACAGGAGTGACGGCTCTGAGAAGAGATCTAAGGGAACAGCTAGCTACAACAAACAAACTTCCTCCAACAAAACCAGTGCAACTGAATCATCCAAGATCAAAAAAACAGATGCAGTAAAAGTGACTTTTAAGTGAGAGACACAGCAGTAAAGACATGACAAAGTGAGGTGGGTGTTGGTCTTTTCTCCCAGACAACTAGCGATAGGACGAGAGGAAATGGGCTTAAGTTGCACCAAGGGAGGTTTAGGTTCGAGATTAGGAAAAATTCCCTTTCTGAGAGAATGGTGAGGCATTGGAACAGGCTGCCCAGGGAGGTGGTGGAGTCACCATCCCTGGAGATGTTCAAAAAATGTGTAAATGTGGGATCTTGGAACATGGTTTAGTGGTCTTGATCGCGTTCAGTAGATAGTTGGACTTGATGATCTTCAAGGTCATTTCCAACCTTAATGATTCTACAAATGTCCAACAAGTAAGGAAAAAAAAAAAAGGGCAACGTAGAGTAAATAGAGACTATGCACCTACAGCAGAGGAGACCATCTCCAGTGGGACTCCAGCAAACACAGACATCTCCAGTATGCACACTATGCAACAGAAAAGCTGCCAACTATCCAACTGCCATATTTCCAGTGACACTACTGGATCAACGGCCCGTTTCTCTTGAGCCTCATTGTAAAGCCAGCAGCTTTGTAATCTCAACAGTATGAAACTGTAACAGCCAGCGAAGTTGTGACTAAAGGTTAGGGGATGTACAATAAAACCTTTCTGTGGAGGGTGGATAAATTCAGGCTGGCAGCAAAAAAAAAATAAAATATCACAGAACAAGATGTGTTGCTGCATCGAGTTTATAACAGCTGGAGGAGGGAGGACATCACTGTAGTTTCTTTTCAGCTTTCTAGTAGAATAGAGAGAAGATATCCTCTCAGTTAGATTCACATGGAGGGCAAACTGCATTGTGTAGATCAACAAAAATGCAAAGATAAAGCCAGTGAAGAAAAGTTAGCAAGTTTGTAAAGAAGCAGCACGACACATCCCTTGAGATTAGCACAGAACTCATCAATGGACTTGTAGAGCACGACAAGCTTTAAGTAAACTGAGAATCTGAGAATCTACACGGAGACATACTTCCTGATTTATCCATGGCAACATCATTCACCGTGCTTGTGACACTGAATGTGTTCTGACATTTTCCACTTAATGTGTCAGTTTTCCTCATTCTTCTTAGCAGGTATTACAAGATATGAATCCGCTTGTAAAGTTATTCTAAGAAAACACAAGAATCTCAGACAGTCAAGATTATAGACTGAACTTATCCTGTAACAAAAGGAAGCCTGAAAGAGAAGGTGAGCCAGGACTAGGGACAATCATCAGGCATCCAGTCTCTTTTCGGTGGTGGCCTGGGATAGGACAAGGGGCAATGGGCACAAACTGGAACACAAGGAGGTTCCACCTCAACATGAGGAAAAACTCCTTTCCTGTGAGGGTAACGGAGCACTGAAACAGGCTGCCCAGAAAGTTTGTGGAGTTTCCTTCTCTGGAGACTTTCAAACCCCGTCCGGATCTGTCCCTGTGGGGCCTGCCCCAGATGATCCTGCTCTGGCAGGGGGGTGGGACTCGATGATCTCCAGAGATCCCTTCCAACCCCTACCGTTCTAGGATTCTACGATCCACATCACAACCACTCTGGAATGGCTGTCAACATTTGAATACCACCCTAGAAGAAGCCAGGCTGAAACTGATACAAGAACACAAGAGCAAGAATACGGTCAAACCAACAAGATGTGGGCTTTGTGCGGCTTGCCCTCCCCACCTCCCACTCCCCCTTCTTTAAATCTGTAAAGATTTGGAAAAACTATGGGACGTTTCATTGTCCGAAGAAAGGAGAGGTAATCCAAGGAAAGGGAAAGTTTCAGTCGGTCCGTAACTTGCAGCACTTGCAGCTGGCTGCCTGAAATAATGAGGAATTGGAGATGTTCCTCACATGTGTCAGTACTGCACAGGCTGGAACTTTGCCTGACATAGAGGCTGTACACCTTGAGTTGTGACTCATGAAAGACACGCTTAATTATTGGCATATAAATGAATTACTACTGTTCCCAAGTAGACTTTTTTGGCCTGCAACGGTTCGTAGGTGAGGGACATTCCTGCCAAGGTGGATCTCTGTATTTTGATAGCCCTCAGTGGATGTCAGGGGGTTATGCAATCACCCTTTTGACTGAAGTGAACTTTTATCATTTTCACTGCCTGAATATACATTGTGAGAAGAGCCCAGAAGGGACACTTGCTGACTCCAGAGAGATTCCAGCCAGAGAAACTGAGAACCACTAAAGACAGGCTACGTAGAAAAGGTTTAGAGAGAGTCCATTTACTGAGGGGAATAGTCGAGTGTTTTCCTAGGTTCTGTGTGTATGTGTTAGAATCCTTTGAACCCTTCAAAGAGCAAATACCCAAAGTACAATATAAGGATATTTATACGCAGTAGAAAACATACTTTTCAAGAGGCATTGTTACTGATGCTGTTTGCTAATAAAGCAGCCAGAGTTAGGGTGTACTGTCTTAAAGAACTAAAATATCAGCAACTTCGCATTTGTGAAGCTTCCCCCAGCTGTCTCAAATACTTTCACAAAGCTGTTTGAAGTACTTGCTCAAAGTCATGCAGCAAGTCTGTTTAGTAGCAAGAAGTTAAATTACGGTTTCTCAGATGCCAGTTCATTTTTTAATCACCAGCTCTTACTCCAAATGGGCACAATTATAAGCAGATATAACCGAGGTAAATCCACTATCAAAATTTTTCTCAGAGAATCTAATATTCATTATACAAATCAATTAAATCGTAATGCTGCCTGTTCTTTAAATAATATTTTTTAAACTCCCCCGTGGTAGAGATGTTACGGAGATACTTGCACAGATTAAAGTAAGATACGCTAGAGCTGGGCTGAAGGGAAGATCAAGGCATTTATAACACCATCTTTACCTGGGAACTGAACGGCAGCAAAACCTTTGCCATTCCCACAGTACTGTAACTGAGACAAAACCTCTTCAGGGTTTATAGTGACAAAAAATACATTATGACTGTGTCGTTGCAGATAGTTTGGTAAATCCCAGAAAAGTAAAAATGACAGAAAAAATGGTTCTCTATTGACTAGTAAGTATACATCCAGAAACTTCACTGAATCGAAAAATGATGGATGTGGGTAACATTTACCAACTAAGGTGTGTGACCTTTACTGAATAATGACCTGGATAATAAAAGAGTTGCTGAACTGGATCATGAAATGGGGCAATTTGTAATAAAAATTATGTTATTGCAACATTATACTTTAGGGGCAGGAAGGAGATAGGTCAAGACCATGATGTTATTTAACTCACATTGTCTATTTATTCAGTATATTCCTTAATAGACATAATGATGACACCTACATCAGACTAATAGCAAATGCTTTCCTCTGTTTAAACCTAACTGTTTCTATGAAGATCAAGCACAGAAAGAGATGATCATAACACTGACAGTCTTCTCGGGAACCATAGGCTACTTTTTATTCCCCTCCTGGTTTTTCACTTGATGCTTTGCAACTTGCCGGGCTTAGAATAAGAATAAAAAATATCTGGCCTGCCTGCTTAAAATGACAACTCTTATCGACTGATACTATTCTGTCACAGTAGTTACACTACAGAATAGTGAGTAGCTCTTTTCCTTGAGTGACAAAATCAAAAAAGTCACTGGAGTATTTCCACTACTGATTTCTAAGCTGAGATCCCCAAATCCTAACGCTTGCTACTCATGAGCATATCGACAGCAAAGCAAGAAGCAGCACATTTCAAAACCCTCTTCTAGCATGAATAAAGATACAACGTAAGCGAACGAAACCTCTAGACATCAATGACTTACCTGTGCCACCTTCTTTGCACTCACAATTAGACTGGATTACATATTGAGGATGATTTGAGCCCAAATTACAGCTTTTTCTTGTTTGTTTTTCAAAGAAAGAAGTGGAGAGCACATTAAGGGCTTCATCTCATCCTCCCTCATACCTGAATACAACGTATACTTCTGAATATGAGAAAGTGTTCAGAAATGTTGTTCACAGATCAAGCCAAATGAGTGGAGGCAGCTGGGAAAAAGCCCTACAGTTGTAAAAAGGATATCCAGGTTCAAGATTTTCGTGTTCTTAGGTTTTATAGAAAGAGAACATACGTCAACAGTTTAAAAGCAAACGAAAACTTGTACTGTTTGGGAAAGGGGACTAGTAAAATTCAGCGATCCACTCTTCCTGCCAACTAAACAGTTACACAAGTAAGAAAAAGACAGTAACGCTGTGTGCAATATCACAAGTACGTAGGTTGCACACAGGCTTGGATTTACTGACTTATTCAGCAACTAACCTTCATGTCAATGGGTTCTGTAGTTCTGGAAATACATCGAGATCCTGAATTGGCACTAGGTAACACTGAAGAAGCTACGTTACACAGCACTGAATGAGCCACGTAACAAGGTCATTTCCGAGATCTCAAAAGGCATAAAGACAATTTGCAATATTTTTTTCCTGTTCTTTCAAATAAATTTTCTCATTAAAGTAAATTCTCATCTTGCTAGGATGTCTTCCTTTGTTTAAACTCTTTCCTGTAGAGAGGTCGTTCTTCAAAGGAAAAATAGAAGCGCTGCTGCTAGACATAAATTTGTTCCATGCATGCATTGAAAGACTACTTCTTTGCATGTGATTTAAAACTGTGTATTGGTTCATGGGTTAACTATCTTTGTTTTTTTTTTCAGAGTGACATTGTTGAGTTTTTCCAACAAGTACAGTTTTTATTTGTTGGGTTTCTTATAAAACTGTTCAGTTCTTCCAAACTGCTTTATTCTATTTCCATGTATTTATTCTTTTAGTTTCTTTGCAAAGTTTTGGTATGTAAAGTCATACCTAATGTGAACATATAGCCAAGAAGTGTGGGTGTTATCTGAAACGTGTCAACATGCATTTTTTTTTTGCAGCTACAAATCTAAAGCTATAAATACGTGGCTGCAGTTAATTTATGAAGTGAACGATAACATATTCATAAGAGTAATTAATATTTACTGTACTTATTATCATTTTTTTTATCCATAAAAATGACAGCTCCCATTTCTGGGTTTTATAAGGCAATGTTCCTGTCTCTGAGACCTCTCACGTCTCTGGAATCCCATTAGTAGCAGTTTTGGGCACTCTTTTTTCCTCAGTAGTCGGCTTCTCAGTTACAATTCGACAGTCAGTGATTTCCACCCTGTTTGAAAACCCTCTGTTGTACCACACTGCTGGGCAGTCAGCTCCAAAGTGCTACCCACTGAATGAGCAGTTGCCAACAGAGGAAACCAATCTGGTTTTAAATGGTAATTCCCAAGGAAATACTTAGACGCCCTGAAAAGCCTCACCACTCTGCTCTCAAAGATTACTCTTTTAATTGTATTTTTCCCAATTAATAAACCTACACATACCATGTTGCCTTCAAAATATTTTTAGTGTCTTTGCAATTATTCTCAGCATTTGTAATTTGCATTAGTGACTCAGAACTGAAAAAAAGACAGTCTTCTACTGTCTCTAGCCATCCAACACCGCTTTGGCTCTTTCCCTCTAACTGAAAAACATAACCCAGCCCAGCGTGACGCTCTGACAAATGCTATCAGAAAGCCCTGTTAAACTTGGACTTTTGGAATTGAAGGCTTCAGTGTGGCTTCTGGCTAACAGCTCTATAAATAAACAAAGAAGAAAAAGAAAAGTAGGGGGAAAAAAAAGAAAAGAAATAAAATCTATAAAGAAAATACAGAATCCTAGCATTTCTAGCACTGTGTTTTCCAGTACGATACTTCGCTCTTACCCAAAAAAGTGAATACCAAAAATATGAAAGAAGGTAAAAAAAAAAATCCATTTTAAAGAGTACTGAAAAGAGTCCCCACTGCATCAGTATGGTCTGGCCAAAACTCAATGCCACCAAACAGGTTAAGTCTTGTGACTCAAGGTGTAGTTTCCTTCAAAGCAAATGAAACATTTCCGATACCCAACCCACCATTTCTACACCTCATCTGCACCAGTACAGCTGTTACTGAGGCCAGACTGTAAAGCAAAACACTGAATTTCTAACAATTAAAGTAACCCACATTCGGGGTTGTATTTCCAACGGATCCTTTGGGTAACATGGTGTGTAACACAGCCTATAAACAGCAGAATTAATGCAACTCTGACGGCAGCGACAAGTAGCGCGAGGTGGAGCAGGAGTTTCTCAGGCTGCCTTTCCCACCAAAGCCAAGAACTCTATAAATATCTACATTCCCGGTCCTGCTCTGAAGGCCGACAGCGGAAGATACAAGTGGGGAGAGGAAGAGAAGTTCCATTTTTTTCAGAAACTTCATTGACTGGGTGGGCAGGGAGCACAAAAAGGGGAGTCATAGATACTTCAAGGATTCTAGCGAATCTTTTTATTATATATCCTGTATTTTAGACTGAATGTAAGCAGAAATGAATTCAAAGAGATGGTCCCAAAGGCAAATCTAAAATGTAAATCTCTTGGCTTAAATAATTTCTGTATTCTGCACTAAGCAACAATAAAAACTGTCACACGTTAGTGTCAAACAAAACTCAAGTGGAGAGAGCATTAGCGAACCGGGTGTCAGTAAAAATGGGATTAAGCTTAAATAGATGTTATTTTTGTCTCTACTGATCTTTGTTAGTTGTTGTAATCAACGTTACAGCATACAAAAATATTTTCAAGAAGTTTGATTTGCCTCTGAGTTTCATTACAGTAATTATTGTAGGAATCTGAACAAACATGTAAGTCACCAGTTAATGAAAAATGGATTTTGTGTGTTTTGCTTGAAAACTTCATTGGATCCCCAATCTAAAAAAAAATTATGGGCAATTTTGAAATTAAAGAGAGGAAAATATCTCTCAATAGAAATGAGGATGTGCTAAATCAGAATAATTTATTACTCTGTTTATTTAAAGTTACAAGATATGCAACAGCTATAGAATAGGACTACTATCAGCCAGCATTCAGAGAACAGCAAATGTAGAGTGAAAGCATTCAGAAAAGTTCTTCTATTTTTTTATTTTTTTTTGGCCAGAGACACAGCATAAATAAACAATCAGAGAAAGGGAACAGAATTATTTTTGCTCAGAACCAAAAACTTGTATTTTTCAACACTGTGAAATACAGAATTGGTTTAGTTGGGGTTTTTTCCACTTTAAATTCTTTATAGAGTGCTAAAAAGATACGTGAACACAGCTAAATTAATTTTCAGGAAAGCACAGGTAATTTCATTCTGTGCTTTTTCTCTGGGAAGATTACTTGATCAAACATGCACTGGTTATTGCACTGATATTTGGTTTGGCTTGTAGTTCACAAATCCCCTGTGTGGGTTATCCAAGAGAGCTTTGGAGATGGGGTCCGTGCTTTAGGTATTTGTGGACTAGGGAAGCAGTTTGGTTTCCAACTTTTTTAGCGCTCTCCATACTCCTTCTCTTCTCATTGCACTGTCTCTCTGATTATGGAGAAGACAAATCACAAAAATGAGTATTATAAAATGGTTTGGGTTGGAAGAGACCTCTAACCATCATCTAGTTCCAACTCCTCTGCCACGAGCAGGGACGTCTATCACTACCAGGTTGCTCAAAGCCCCATCCAATCTGACTTTGGAACACTTCCAACGATGGACTATCCACAACTCGGAACAACACGTTCCAGTGTCTCATCACCCCCCTCGTAAACTATTTTCCCGCTTCTGTCAAATCCAAATCTACCCTCTTTCAGTTTAAAACCGTTGCCCCTTGTCCTGTCACCGATTCCCAATGCAGTATTACAACTGTGCAGCAATGTGAGAGAAGAGAGTAGCCACAGGCTTACTTCCTTAATATCGTAAATTACATTAAAGATTTATACAAGAAATCTTACGCAGCAGCATTCACAAACAGTTTGCAAAAGGTCACACAATTACTGTTGGGGTGGGTTTTTTCTTCAAAAGAAAAAGCAAAATGAATTTTGGCAGAATTCAAACCTGAGAAACTTCCTCTTAAGAGACGAAAGCTCTAGAGGCTGCAAGAAAGCAATCCGAAAACCCTACCTATAGGATCTCACAATCTGTTTTCTCCTAAAGCAGACATATGGAAGGTAGATACAAACAAATCTTACCCCTAATGGAAATTCTTGGTGAAAAAACATAAATTCATCCTGTTAATTAGATGAACAGGACATTTTTAAAATTTATGCTTATGGGTAGATGATGGGAAAGAGAGGAGGCTATGCAAAACCTATATACAAGCACACAATAATATTGTGAATACCTAATATCTGCCCTAAACTACATGCATGCTTGAGGGAAAAAAAGACACACTCATCCACAAAAAGCCCAACAAACCAACTGTAATGAAAAAATCCAGTTAAAAGATGCATTTTGAAAACACAGAACTATGCTCTTGCAGTTTTTAAATTACCACACTAAAAACATTAGTGGTATATTGTCTGTTCTTCCCACTAACACACGAGAAAATGGAAACGTTGGGTTTTTTTTGCCTGAAGCAAAAACAAACAAAAAAAACAGGAGAAAATGAAGGAGCCTTTCCCGTTCTGCTTGTGTATTGGCAGCACTGGCTCCCCTCCCCCATCACACAGCTTCTTTTGGTGCTCTGGCAAAGTTATTTTGCTGTCACCGAATGAACTCTTTGCTCCTTCTGCTCCATTAACGTTACAGGTGGAAATTGTATCTACTCGAAGCGGCTTTAATGTTGATAATCTGCCTCTTTCTGTCGCTCCTCGTTATAGGGCTACGTAGGTGGCCTTTAGTCAGGCGTCCCGCTATCATTTCAAGGGCAAGAGCATATGCAAGGAAGGATTTTAAATGCATTAAATTAAATGGATTTTCAATTTGCAGCAAAAGAGTTTGGGAACAACTGAAAGTTCCTGTATTGGATGAGTCACCGTGTTTTCTTACCACCAAATGAAAAACATCTGACAACAGAGAACCTGTCTAGAAAGGAGGATACTATTAAAATAAACATTCCAATCCCCCCAGAGAAGCAGCATTTCTGCAACATAGTTTTTTCTTTTTTTAACTATACTTCCAAGTGAACAACGACAAAGGCTAAGGGGACGTTTACCCAGTCTATTTTATATAGAAAAGAAAGCAACGGGGGACTGTGAAGCTCTAAGAGCAATTTTGCCCTTTATCTGGTTACCGTTGCAATATAGTAAAATGGTATGACGAATTATTGCACTGCTATGCTAGCAAAAGTATTTTCAGACAATTATCATCAACAAGCACAAACCACGTTTGTTGCATTTATTGCTGTGGTTTCTTTGATGGTTAAAAATAAACATAGCGAGAGCCATTCCAGAAGATGACTTATGCAGGAGGCGTTATGACTCACAGGCCTTATGAAACAGATAGGACTTTTTGTTAGGATTGGGCAAATGAAATAAGGAGGATGTTGAACAGAATACTTAACAGATACAGCCACGGCAGGAACGGGGCTTTATTCTCTCCATGTCGGCAGTAATTTCACAGCAGTGCACATTCATTCACTTTCGTGGGCCAGCTCTGCAGGTAGAGGTTAAGAAAGATTTCTCTCACTGCTGCATAGCAAGGGCTCTACAGCAAAACGTTCTCCTCATCCCATGATTTCTTACGTCTTTCATAAATATCCATAAATAACTTCAACCCTTTCAGCCTTTACTCCACCTTTTTAGATGTGATTTTCTGTTATTATAGAACAAACAAATACTTAAACACAGGCATTTTATTCTGCTTTGCAGTATAACTCAAGTTAACTGGCTTGTTCACCTGATCAAGGGAATACATACTTAAGTATATTCCAAATCATATCCTCAGTGAGTCAGCTGATCTTATTTCTCTTCAGTGGCTGATCCCACGACGAACACAAAATTCTGCGAATACCCTACCATGCCAGCAGTACTCTAGATAGATAATAAATCTGATTATCACTGCTTTTGTATGAATTTAATTCTACTACACTGATAACATTTTCAAAAATGCTTAAAGAGTTTGCATACCCATTCCCACGGTCAGAACTTAGGTTAAGCACTTAGGCATTTTTATGCAGAACCACCAATTTTCAAGAAGACTTAATACATGTCACATTAGATAGCAGGACTCAGACATTTTCAAAGTGCATCCTAAATTCTCATTTGCATAGTATTGAATTAATCAGTAGGAAAGAATGGCACGAAAATCCATCCAACACCGATGTTATTCAACAAAAAAGTACGTTCCTATTCTGCCTTTCCTGACCCCTAAGTATTTTCTCTAGCTGTGCCTCTCCCACGATATAATTTTAGAAATTGTACATACTGGATAAGGCTGCCATCTTACGTCATTCTCCATAAAACCAATGTTCAGAAATTGAATAGAAGAAAAATAGAAATAGAAAATGAAATTTCCAAACAGGACAAACAGAAGAGAACTGTAATGATTCCGTAGGCATGAGATTTCCTTGAGGAGAAGAAATACACACCTAAGTTGATTAAATTTAGATACAATTCTCTGGGAAAAAAAAACAAACAACCAAATATAAATCACTAGTTTCAGCTGATGCCAATGGGAATTTGATTATAAAACAATACATAGTATTTTTTCCTATTCTCAGAAATAGATTGGTAGCCAGAAATAATAACACCTAGGGCCAAGAAGCAGTGAAAGCATTCCACTATCATTCTCTTTACTGTCTGTATTACACAACAAGGTTTCACAGAGATGTGCTTGGGGGATGGTAAAATATCAGCCTCCTCTTTTAGAATGAGTAACAGATAGGAAGAGATCTTCACTGACTTTCTCTATGTACTTGTCTGTGTTACTTATGAACAAAAGCCAAGCTACTTAGGAACAAAGCTGACTGGGCTAAAAGCCATTGCTGTACTGGGTAGAAGCAGAATTTTTCCCTCTCCAGCACAAGGAATAAGCAAATTGGAATCATACTTCCCAGAATGTCTTGCTTGTCTCATGAGTGGGAAATCATTTGCTCAGAGGGGCATCGCACCTTCTTCATGCCTTTTGCTTGCTCTAAGAATAACAACCTGCTCCTGACACTAGTTTTCCTCAAGTTGGAGAATGATGCTTGCAGGTTTTGAGTTTCAAATCTGCACATAGACTTGGAACATACGCCGATAGGTTTTCAGTTTCTGGGTCGTTTCTGGTTGGTTTGGTTTTTTTGTGGGTTTTGTTACTGTTGGTTTGGGGTTTTCTTTAATAACTCTTTGAAAAAGTATTTTTCTTGTCAATAAATATAAATGTACTCGTCATACTAACTTTCCTATTATAGCTACTGTGAATACACTGGAGTTGTAACAGGGCTTGACCCACTATCACCGAAGGTTCCACATCTAATCCTGTCTCTCACTAAGGTGAAGCCTTACACTATTGAGCATGTCCTAGGTTTCTCTTAAGAAAGACAGCATAAATTGGAAAATGATTCTAATGCTTCTGTCAAAAATTCAGAATTCATACATGAAAATGAAAGTTGTCCTACATAGAAAGGATTCTTGTATTTTGGAACTCAACAGATCTGATTTCTTATTTCTGGCTTCTTCTAAAAACCTAAACCAGTTACGTTATCTCTCTATATAATTAACAACAGAATGTATGAAGAAAAGTTTAGGAGATAAAGTGAATAAATTCTCTGCAAGAATAAACCCAGTGTGCATTCATGCAATTAATAAATTTACATCAAGGTAAATAAAGGTCTCATAATTCCCAGGTTTCGGGCTTTGATTTTCCAACATTAATTTCTTTCAAAGTATCACAAATCTGAAAAAATAAAATGGTTTATAAGGACATCATTGCAAATATTACCAAAAAACAAACAAACAACCAAAGAGGGAATGCATATACTCATAGGTGACCAGATTGGGGAACATTCCCTGTCTAAGTATTTCATCACCAGCACGGCCCAGCAACTTAATGCTCTACCCACCTAACCATCTGTCCTACCCTACATCTAACATTTTAGCCATTTAACTTTGGAAATGAAAATTCTAACCTGTAACATTTCTTGTTCATGTAAAATGTGTCATTATTACTTCTGCACAAACCCATAAATATCATCATCCCTTTTAGGTACACGAATTAGCTCTGATGCTATAAAGAGGATAACTCTTACAACGAAGTAAAATGATTAGAGAAAGTGATGATAAGAAAGAACTGTAACTATACCTTCTCCCCATTTACAGTCACACCTGCTTAGAAATCTCTAATTGTATTTTTATGCTACATTAAAACAGTGTTTTCTACAGGAAGGCATTACGTTTCTGAAAGGCAGTGGCAAATGCCTTTGTGAACTCAGCATTGTTTTGTGTTCTGCAGTAAGTATTTGTGTTAGTGCCAATTAATCTATAATTCCACTTCTGAGAGAGAGAAAAACAAGAACTGTCTCTCAGAGCACCGCCCATATACTCCTACTGTATGTGAACTTTGTTGTGAGTTTCGTCATCCTTTGCAAGCTCCTGAATCAGGCAGATAAAACTTTCATGTAATGTTTGATCTGAATGCAACCTGATTTTCAGTCCTGTTTTTATCTAGGCACTCCAATGTCCCAGCTGCTGTAACAACTCTGCCAATTTTCATAATTATGTAATCAAATGTGATTAATACAAATGATTTTATTTTAAAGACAAGCTTGCTACCATTTTTTATGGGAAGATAATCCTCTTCAGCAAACACCAGTGGTCATTAGTTCTGTCAAAACTCCTCTACCACTTCACTCAGTTTCTTCTCATCCAGCTGCCTTTCAAGAAATTAGAAGTGTCACCAGGTATCACCAGGCTGTTCTCTCTCCCAGCAGCTCGAAGTACAACCGGCGAAAAGAAAGGCAGTGAGCATTCAGGTACTATGTTTACTATGAGCTCTCACAGAGAAACTCAACAGGATGTTTCAAGTTTCCTAGAATCAAAAGAAAGAGCAGGAGAACATCTGTTCTACAACTCTGAGCCATGGGAATAGAGATTAGAAAGCTCTTTATCTATCTGGAATAGTTTCAATAATCACAAAAGGACATGAGTTTACCTGGTCATTCTTCCTCTTGTCAGGCAAAGTTTTGAACTCCTCGGTGAAGAAGAGACAATTCAGCATATCAAGATCAAGCAAAAAAAGTCCAGTTGTTCTTAACAGCTCAGAATGTACCAGATACATGACAAAGCCAAGCCCTATACGACTCTTCTTGCCAATGGATGCTATCAGCCAGGTAATCACTGGCTTAACACGAGCAGCCAATGTGTCCTGGCAGCCCAAAAAGCCACCCGTGTCCTGGGCTGCATCAAAAAATTTGTGGTCAGCAGGTCAAGGGAGGTGATTCTGCCCCTCTGCTCTGCTCTGATGAGACCCCACCTGAAGTACTGTGTCCAGCTCCGGAGGCCCCAACATAAGAGAGACACAGATCTGTTGGAGAGGGTTCAGAGGAGGTGACAAAGATGATCAGAGGGCTGGAGCACCTCTCCCATGAGGACAGGCTGAGGGAGTTGGGTCTGTTCAGCCCGGAGAAGAGAAGGTTCTGGGGAGAACTTATAGCAGCCTCCAGGATCTGAAGGGGCTACAGGAAAGCTGGAGAGGGACTTCTTATAAGGGTCTGTGGGGACAGGATGAGGGGCAATGGTTTTAAACCAGAGCTGGGGGGATTTAGATAAGACATTAGGAAGAAGATCTTTACTCTGAGGGTGGGGAGACACTGGAATGGGTTCCCCAGAGAAGCTGTGGAGCCTCATCCCTGGAAGTGTTGAAGCCCAGGCTGGATGAGGCTCTGAGCAACCTGCTCTGGTGGGAGGTGTCCCTGCCTGTGCCAGGGGCATTGGAACTGGGTGGTCTTTAAGGTCCCTTCCAACTCAAGCCATTTTATAATTTTACCGCATTTCTTTAACCACTGTGTGTTGGTAGACACGGTAAATCAATATTTTGGAAGACATTCTAAGGAAGCTTTGCTTCTCAAGGACAAATGGGCTTTCTCTCACATCCCTGGTCATATTAACACTACCTCTGTTCTTAAATTAGCTGCTTTTGTGCACCCTGTCCAGGGTTCATATTATGACTTTTAAGTCTGGCTGATTACTTTCATTGCTCCTAAGTACTAACTCTTTCAAATATATTATCAATACTGTAAAGATACAAGAAATATTATATGCTGTTCTAAAACCATCAGCAATAAAATCTAATATTAACAAATGACTAACATTCAGAAGTATGGTACTAAAGATCATTAAAACAATCTCCAGTGAATCAAGCTTGGATCAAGGAATCCTCTTAATGTATCTCTCTGGCTTACTTCCTGCTAGGCATTTCTATTTGTCTGCAATTACTGAAGTCATTCAACTCTATATCTGATGGCAGATAAGGAATTCTTAAAAAAAACCAAAATTCAATATATCAGAACTTTGAAAGAAGGACACTTAGCTGCTTAGCTGGAAAAATACGATGAAGTCTACAGTTTACCCAATAAATAAAAGAGAAATAGTGAATTTTAGTTATGTGACAAGTAGTTCTACTGACACACATAACGGGAAAACATTACATACAGGAAGGCCTTGAGCAACCAGATCACGTTTTGCTTTGAGCTGAAAGTGGGACTACATAACTTCCAGAAGGTCTTTGCAACCTGAACTTTCTGACTTCCCACGTAGATTCACATGAAGACTTAACATCATACAGTCTACACTTATAAATATAAATACATTTTTGAAAAGTACAGAACACTGTGGGAGATCACTGCAATTTTTCAAAGATCAGGATGGAAATCCCCTTCCCCAACACCCTACTACTTGCTTCACTGAAGAACAAGCCAGCATTGTGCAGAGGTACTTCCAGGCGATCCTTTAAAACATTACTGAAGATACGAGTCACTTTGCAAGAGGATTTGCACTGCACAGCATTAATTCTCATTACATCTAATTATTCCAGAACTGTTGGTTTAATCTGCACTTCATTTTCTCAAGTATTTTGACAGCCTATTTTCTTAAATACTGCAGCAAATTAAAATTTATTTATTTAAGCATGGAAAATTTCTCTGTGGGTATCATTATTGTGAGTATAAGAAATGTTGTGAAATAAATAGAGGAATGAACTGGCTTGGAATAGCTCCTGACAGCACTGAGAAAGTATCTCTCAGCTGAGTTGTTTATGAAGAGCAAAGGCTAAAGCTGCTGAAGTTTTAAGATCCACATCTTATTTTTTCAACGCTTCATACTACAGGATCCAACATGGAAAGCCAAATAACAATACAAAGCTCCCACAAGACTTCCATGCAACACAGTGACAAAGGAAACAAACTTGAAATACTAAAGACATTTTCCTCAGTTTTGGAGGAGTGTTTCTACATATTACGTTATCTGGATATAACAGATAGTAGTCCAGCTGCTGTTTTACACACACGGTTTACAATTATATTAATGCCAAAAGGATGTGATCCAAGAACCATAGATATTTCCTTCTGTATTTGAACACTAAGGTAATTTAGTCTGTAAGATCTACTCTAACAAGCATGAGCCATAAAAAACCACTGGAAGCATAAAGGGGAAAGGTTTGATTTTGTACAGGTGAGTCAAATTAAACTTCCTCCTTTAGAAAAAAACATACTAAATATAGAAAGCTAAAAACCAAGACCATCTCTAAATATTTCCCCTTTACTTATTTTTAGTTAGTGGTGCATGTTGTGCAATCAATATTGAACAAAGTCCCAAAGGACAGCATAGGGATTCTGAGTAGTGTAAATGAAAAGGAATCTCTGAAATACTTGGCTTTTCAAGTGACCATTGCTTTAGATACAATTTGGAACACCGGTGGTAAAGAACCATACCTAGTAGAAATACAAAACAAAAAGAGCTTAAATAAAGTTCCTTATGTACTAATCAACTGCAGGAAAAAAATATTTTGAATCCTATTTTCAGAGCATTCTTAACTGATCGTCTCTTTATATGACAGGGCTACAAAACATCCTAATTTTCCACAAACAGCTCTTCTCTTTCCTAAAATACTGAGAGAAGGGGGCGGGGGGGAGAGTATTTTAGATATTTTGCTATTTTTCCCAAGCATGTGGATGACACACAGCTTGCCAGAAGACAGTTTCTACGATTAGGCTGAAGGACATATGGAACTCGCACACACCCCCCATCACAAATGAAGTACATCTATGCAGATTTCCAAAGTGTCCAATAAGCCTCTCAGATTGCACCTGTAGTTCCTAAGAAATTCCTGACAGAAATATTGAACACAATCTAAGTAGAATTTGGTGCGTGTCCCTGAAGTCATTTTAGGGCACTTACAGTATGTGAGGAGAACTGACACCGATAATAGATAAGGCAATGGGTTTAAGTTGCACCAGGGGAGATTTAGGTTGGATATTACGAAAAAACTCTTTACTGAGAGTGTGGTGAGACATTGGAACAGGTTGCCCAGGGAGGGGGTGGAATCACCATCCCTGGAGGTGTTCAAAAAAAAAAAAGGGGGGATGTGGCACTTCAGGACATGGTTTAGTGGTCATGGTAATGTTTAGCAGATGGTTGGACTCTATGATCTTGAAGATTGTTTCCAACCTTAATGATTCTATGATACTGTTTTCCTCCATATTAGTTCTATAATCTACACTTAGAGTGAGGTAAAAAGAACCCCCTGCACATGTAATTGTGACTGAGAGCTCTGGGCAAGATCTTCAAGTTCAGAGGCTTACCTCACACTGACCGGCAAGAATGAAGAACTGAAGGAAGCGAACACTCTGCCAGATTCCTTGGCGCTGAATAACCTGTGAACCACTCAGGGAGATAAAAATAACAGACGTTCTCCTGAGTCAAAGAACAAGGAATTAAAACTTCACTTGAACATAAAAAGAGTAAGGGAATGGGTAAGGATCTAACACTGCTTCATTACATTTCAAATATTATAGCCAGTTTCTCATGAACAGATCATTATAATTCAAGTATTTCAGTTGCATTTTCTAATAAAAAAAATAACAGACTTTGTATTCTTGCAAATCTTCAGTGTATAGAAATTCTGAGTGAAACCTTCCAAGGATCGTAACAGTAGCTAAAAAAAAAAAAAAGACCTCTCCAAAAACTGTAACACAGGTCATATTTTGACTTTCTTAACATTCAGGAAGTTTCCTCTCTGTTTTAGAGATACTAATTGCTAGAATTTATGGAATAAATCTCATAAAATTAAATATCATAAGGTTTATGATAAATCTTAAAAATAAAACCATTATATTTGTCCTGATTTATAATAGCTGCACAAATGTGAGAATCCACAGTGAGCAATGGAATTTCTGTGCAGGGTATGCACACATGGTTTTTTATATTCTTTTCCTATTTCTGCTTCCTAAGAATTACCATTCTCTTTCTGTAAAGTGTTTTGTTTGTTTGGATTCCACTTGTTTTAAGAAAGTGCTATCAATGAATCCATTAAGCAAAGTAGCTATGGAAGCACTACATACTGTTTAAAAGTGTCTCCTACTACTCTATGAATTATTCTATCTGGAAAAGAGCTCATCTTGAATTCCTCAAGCAATCTGCATTCCTTGACATAAGCTTTGCCACCTGGTTCTTCAACTTGACAGTAGTTTGAATCATCATCTTGTATCAGTTGTGCTCTGCAGTCTCTTCACGGCATAGCTGGTTAAGGTCTCTTCTTAATCTTCTCTTTCCAAAGAATTTGAACCTTGATTTTCCAACCTTCTGAATAACTAAAATCCTTGAGTCTCAATTCTGAATGCCCTTTCCTACCCTTACCTTTGCTGCCTCATTTCCTTAATACCTCTATTATAATGAGCTGATCAGAACTGCTCACCTTATTTCAAAGGTGGACTCACTCACTGCTGCATTTTACAGCGCTAGAATCACATCTTCTTATATTTAGTTCTCATGTTAACAGTCCTACCCCATTTTAGAATCAAAGATACTATCATCTCAACTCTTAATTATTTTTTTTCCCCAGTGACATCTAGATTCTGATATTTTCACTCATGCTGAATATAACTTCATTCGTCAAATACTATCTCTAAAATAGGAGACTAACAGAGGAAGAATGTGTTTTGGGAGAGGTAGATGATATGTAGTCTAGTCAGCATATAACATTTCAAATTTTTTAAATTTCTAGCTCTTCAGATTTCTGCCAGCAGAGTAACTGGTTTGTGCTAGAGAGGAGGTATTCATACGTAGGATTATCGTAATCCCTAAAGCTGATCCCTCTTGATCTTAACTTCCACTCCCTAGGGGCCATGCTGTATATTTGCCTCTAAAGTGTGATATCCTAACAACAAAACCAGAAAATCTTCTGAAGGATTATTGTAGAGAATTGCAATAGAAATGCTAAAATTGGTATGAACAGAGAATGAATGAGAATATCTGCCTGCGGAAAAAACCAGAAGGAACAAACCGGAGAGGAAGATGATAAGAAAGAACAATGAGTCGGGCAGAGGGGACCACTACAGACTAAAGGCCGCAACCATTGTCAGCTTCTAGGCGGCACTACAAGGCAAACTGAAAACCAGTACACACCGCCTTGGCCTCCCAGCTTGCGTTCCTACCTGTACACATATCTTGACTCTTCCCTTCTCCCCACGACTCTTTCCAGTTTCCGTCTCTGTTTTGTCTGACCAACATCAGCCAGATAGGTTTGGGCATGTTTTCCCCAAGTTGGTACCCTGCCATTTCGTAGGCTTGTTTGAGTACTCTGCATGAGACTTTCAACCTAAACTTCTCTCTCTCTCTTTTTTTTTTTTTCTAAAATGTTTCCTTCCATCAATATACCACAAACATACTCCAAAGTCAAAGTACTAGTATCAGATTAAAGTGGCAGTGGTTCCCTGATATTTAAAATGCAGTGCTACATGACCTAAATAGAAAAAAATATTTAGAATTTAAAAGAAAAAAAAAATATTTAGAATTTAAAATACAAAATTATGCCTGTATTGGCTGTGAGGACAAGGTAGAGACAAATTAGCCAAAGCATCTAGAATGAAAACCTCTGGGGCTTCATTTGTGTGCTCATTATTTGTCCCTGCTGAGTCTTTTCTGCCCAGATCTAATACTAATTTTACAATTCTTCTGTTAAAGAAATCATGGCCACATTCTGAGAACACTTTAAAGGCTGTTTTTTTCCCATGTTTTCTAATTTCCTTATTGTCTGAGATGAGACCTATTAAACATTTGTCTTCCTGGGATGGATGGTGGATTTTTTGAATAGCCAGTGCTTTAATTCCCACCTGCTTAAATGCTTTCTGAGAGACGTTTTCTAATCTCTTTCCATTCTACATTTAAAGACTTTTGATTTGTATTTACATGCTTTCAGTGTTTACATATGGATTTCTGAAAGAAAATGCTTCATCTGTCTCAGAAGGCAGTACCTGCAAATCCAATTTCTAAGCAGTCTGGTTTTGAGTGGGTGTCCCCCAAGCCTTCTTCAGTTTTGGAGAAAAAGTTCTCTTTCCGCGTCAAGATGAACCTGATGATTCTAATAGTCTGTTCTCTTCTGAAATTCAGCGTATTCTGTTTTCTCCTTTGAAGATCCTTTAAATCTTTCCTTGAATACAGAATCTGCAAACTCCTATCAGCTCCTTCACTGTCAGTGCCCAATAGATTTCTGAAAAATTAGCTGTGCAAGTGAAAATACTTCTCCAAAACCCAATAATCTAAAAAAGAGGCATTGGAATTGGCGTACATCCAAAACTGTTTATGGATTAGAGTGATCAGTAGGCAGAGCGTATCCATTCGATCAGGTATTAGACTGTTTAAACCAACGTCTGCTTTTGATGGTATTAAAGCAGTTATTTTCACCCCGTGTACATGTCTTCAAACAGGGCTGTAATACAAGGATATCCAACTTTGCCCTGTGTCAGAAATCTAGTTGTCACGGTATATCAAACCCCATCTTCAAAATATCAAAACCACCACCTTCAATAGCACTGCTCAGCTCCATACAGAGAGCATGGTAAGGTGCACTTTTTGAGAACGAAGCAGGAGTGTACAAGTAATGTTCGAGAACTGGTTTGGATATATAAGTAGGTTTTCCTGAACAAACACAGAAACTACAGCATAGATATGAGACTTCTGTTCTTCCAGAGCAGTATTTCCACATCAGTTCCTTACTATCATCTTCTTCACCAGATTTCCCATCAGACTGTAAAATCAGACAGAAGAATGAATTTTACATTAAGCCAGTATCCTCTAGGAAGGCATTTTATCAGATCACAGCCATATCTGATCAGAAAGTTGCATTCTTGTTCTAGTTGCCCAATCTTGTTCTATACTTCTTCACCTTGCACTTACATATGGATTAGATGGTCCAAACTGAGTGGAGACAGGAGGAAAGGTTCTATGCTGCTGCTTCTGTTCACTGTCAGTGGAGATGAAAGCAGTGTTCCTAGCCCTCATTCCCTCTATCTCTGGGATGAATACTGTCTGTTCAGCAGTGCCATTACACCACCGATAAACAACGTCCAAAATAAAAATCACACTTTGTGCCATCTTTTCATGCTCCTTCCATTTGCACTGTAACGCATCCCTCCCTATATTTACAGTTTAAAGGATCACAGATCATGCTGTGATTGACAGACAATACTTAAAACTAACAACAGCCTAGGTGGCACTGAATGACATAAATAAAATTATCTTATAATCCAGGTCTACAAGACACATTCCTAAAGGAAACGCTAAAAAGAGTTAATCCCATTCTACACTTTTTCTTCTGTGGAATGAACTTGCACTTTTTCTCAGGCCTCACAGGAACACACCTTATGTGTAATCCAGCTGTGAGAAACTCAGCTACTCCTCAGCTCCCTGCTATTGGATTTTTGGAGGAATTTTGTAGGGATGGACTAAAGGACTGTCACCTGCATCACAGTAGCTTAAACTGCAATTTCCCCGCAAAGCATGTTGCTAACACACAGGGGAAAATTGGAACTTGCATGATTGCTCTTTCGTCCAAAATAAGCCAGTATGCAGGCAATAATAAATTTAGGTGTGATTTTTCATAAGTAAATAGGTTTCCATTAAAAGCCCTGTTAAACTTTGCAGTGAAGAAAGGGTCTGGAAGCTCAAGACATTTACGTGCTTCAGGATAGAACATAAGGACACAAATATCACATTAAATCATCAGCACAGACGTCAGTAGGAAACGCACTTTAAGCTATTCTGCAACTTGAACACCTTACTGCCTTTTTCACAATTCACAATTCACAAAGTAATTCAGGAGAGAGAGGGTTCAATTAATAGCCTTTTAAAACAAAAGGAGCTTTCCATTGGTATCAATGAACTAGAATCAGGTTCTTAAACAAAATCCAAATGACCACCACCACAAAGCCCTAATTCAGCACATTTACAAGATTTATATTTCTTGGGAACGCAAAATATTCATGATTCTGTTTCCAGCTTAAATTTATGGAACAAGATGTCAAAATATTGAACAACTGTGACTTAGGATAAATCAAATTTTGAAAGATGGAAATATCCTAATTCCTTTTCAAAACACTCAAACATTCTATCTAATTTCACTCCCACATTTTTTTCTTCAATTTGAATTATGTTAACGCTAAGTGGTAGTGGTGTTTTCTACAAGACACAGTTCAGCTATTCTCTCATGCGTAACAGAAAACAAAGAACATTATTTTTTTCAAAGATAAAAAGTCTGTTTTTCTTATATACCTAAGAAGACTACCATGGCATCACTAATTCAGCAATCTTTTTTTAATTGCTTTGCAAGAGATTACACAAGACTGAGAGCTCTTTATAGTGTCTACTGAAGATAAGAGAGTCCCATTGATGGCAATTGTCTCTGAATGAAATTCTAACTTGTTCTCTTCAACGACTTGGAAAGGAGAGGACGTGAATTCTCAGATGTCCTTCTGAAATCTCTCTCATATAGAAGAAACTGTTTGAGATCATCTCATGAATTATAGCAGTTCCAATAGCAAGTGTTGGCCCTGCTTCAAAAGCCAAAATTTTGGAAGACAATCCATCTCTCACAGTGTGCTTAAACTCAGTTTTCAGTAGCTGCTGCCAACCAATCTATTCCACATAAACTGACTAGAAGCTCTCCAAGGAGATTTTCTGTTCAAGTTCCCTAGAGATTTTGTAGCTGCCAGCACAGACCATGTCAAATTACAGAGGAGGGAAAGACAGTCAAGTGTGAACCTTGCTGGTCTCCTCAGAAACATATTAGGGAGAAAAAAAGTTGACATTCAAGTTCTTCATGACAACTCAGCCTCAGAATCATGAAATTTCAGCATCGGAATGAGAAACAAAAGAATAAGAGAGTCCTAAATCCTTGCAAACTCTGTTTCACCACTGCAAATTCCCTGTCTTCTTACTCCTCAGTAAATTACTTCTCTTTGTCATCTCAGTTTCCTTCACTTGTAGGAGAGATAAGAGACATAATACCTTTCCTCCACTGCACCTTGTTCTGTTTTATTCCATTTCAGTCTTACAGTTTCTATTGCACGGTTTCAAACAGGAGCAAAATTCTCACCTCTGCATCCATCATTCCAATTCTTTGCTGACAGAAAGATGAATTCATTAATCTTTTAGGATTAATTAGCTAACGTTTGCATTACGCATGAAACACAAATAGCTGTGTCCTTCAGATGCCAAGTGCTTCACTTCCACAATTGTTTATGCCGAGCACCCCTGAATTTTCTCAGAAGAGGTACATGGGGTTTCTTTGTGCAGCTCATCTAGACAACATCACCGATTGTTCAAAGGCATCTGAATGCTCTCTTCCTTGTTGGAACCAGTCCAAATGTGGAAGCACAGCTCTAGAAGAAGTTGAGAGGCATCTAACACCTCCTTCCAGCTTTAGAGAGTTCAAGGACTGATCTTTCCTCAGTCTTCTGAGGAGCAGACTCTTCTAAAATACAATAGAGAGCACTAAAACTGCATCTTGGCTGTACTTTGCACTAGGCCTGTCAGATGATCAGTCATAATCACTTTTTCTGTCACTTGTAGGTCATTGGTGGGGTGGTGAGAAGTTCCTGACCTATTGATCCGACAACATTAAGACCATTTGTAGCTAGAGAATTCAGGTTGTGGTAGTTCAGCTTTCTTACCTTATCTGCATATTTAGAGAAATAAAAGGTTAGTTATTACCAAGGTGAAAATATGAAAATTCATTTAGCTACTGCATATGCAGTATATTATATACACATTTATACATATGCAGCATTCTTCTTTGATACATACAATGGGTTTAATTAGGGTAGCCTAATTTCATCAAGACAATTATAAAGGGTCTAATGAGGGCCATGGAAGCTTTACCTGCTTTGGCTACTGAAATTGGTTTTGCTTTTATCTTTAAACAGTTTTCGTAGTTATTTATTTCTTGTGAAAAAAAATACGATGATCTAAATCAGCATCTGGTTATCAAGTTAAGCAGGTTTCTTCTTTATAAGCATGAAAGATGGTACTATTTCAGACTTCCAACAGCCTTTGAAGAGAAGTGGTCTAAGTCTCACCCGATCTGAAACAGTTCTCCTGGAACACGAAACCCAGGACACCGAGCCTCGTCCCTTTGCCCAAGTACAGTATTTCAGTGGGGCTAATCCCATTTTTAAATAAATTAAAAACGAGACCAAAATCAAGTCATCAGATATACTAGAGCATTTTTCTTATAGTAAAGTATCCTTGTTCTTACTGATTTAAGAAATATCATCATTATATTCATTCGCACTACCATGCAGTAGTATTATTCACCAGTATTATTTTAAACACTGTAACTTAAATATGAATTGTTGACTCAGAGTATTCAAAACTAGAACTGTAATGGTAAGCTGCAGAATAAGTATTTACATATCCAATGTTCTACAATTGGGTAAGAGCATGATAGGTTTTTCTGTGAATTTTCTGACATTTATGCATAAAGCCAGAGCTCTGCTAACTACCACAAACGTGATTTTGAAAGTTACTTTCCATGAAACACCACGCAGGTAGGTCTCACTGCTGATGGAAAAATTCAAAGACAGGCAGAAGGTGTAAATATATTTAGAATACAAGTATAGTAATTGCCTTTTTTTCCCCCCTCATTTTATTCTTCACTGATCTCAAACAGAAGGTTAAAAATCACTGAAAATATCTGACTGCATTTTTCAAGAAAGTCCAGTGATGCTTTCTAATAGTTGAGATCTTTAGAAGTTATGAAAATTGAGATAGAAATCATGACAATGAGACCCTATGAGCAATACAGGAGCCAGTAACCATAAAAACTGTTTAAAAAGAAGTCTCAAGTATTTCCCATATTCCTTGCACTTTTAATGTTCTATTGGGAAAGAAAAAAAAAAAAAACAATAAAAACACAACTTGGAAGGATCTAAACTGAAATTCAATGAGCATCCACTAGAGAGCCCGAAGGTTAATCTTCAAATTACAGAAGGGAGATCATCCCAGTTAATATTCAATGTCTACAGTACAGACACGGCCAGCTCTGACACTCTTCCTACACTCCTTTTGCAGTCAGTGGAGAGAAACATGCTTGTGGATGTAATTGTCTTTTTTTCCACTTGTTCTCTCAATCTTCCCCAATGAAATTTCTCCAAAGTGCTATTTTATTTCACTACTAATTCCAGCATAGCAATCTCCAATTAAATTAGTAGCTCTTGGGCAACAAAGACTTCGAGTGTCAGCATTAAGTTTAAAGTTGTCACGTATCCTGTAGGAAGTGTTACACTTCTCAGAGACTTTCACATTAAGTAAAAAACAGGAAGAGAAAGGAAGATAGCTAGCTCCACAGAAACACCAGAGCTGAGCTAGTAACACGTCTGGCTCATTACCTGAATGCAATTATTCTAAGATCTGTCGCACTCACGATGCAAACAGCGTAAGGCTGAAGCCCTTTCAAGCAGCCTCCCCCCATCAGACAAGTCAGGGAGATAAATATTCTATCCTACAGTTTATTAGAGTTGAGCAAATATTAGTATCCTGTAGGAAATTTCAAAATCTGTATTTTAAAATTTGTTTTTCTCTAATAAGAGTCAAAAGCCTAAGTAGCCTCACAGGTCTATGGTTTTCTTTATATTCTGAACTGTACTTTGAATACAGGAATACGCTATGAATGGTGAAAATTGCTTTTGACCTTTTTAGTTAGAAAGTATGACACATTTAAAATGAGTTTTTTCACACACAAGACCTTTTTTGTCAAATTTATCTGTTCAGAAATAAATAAAAAAATATAGGCAGCTTCGGGGTTCTTTTTGCTTTGTTTTAAAACACAAACTCTAGCAAATAAAAAAAGAAAAGATAAACATTATTTTCTACCTACTTTTAATGATTTGCTATTACCCTTGACCATTATTTCCATCGTCAGAGGATCAGAACAGCTGGTGGTTCACTGCAATCAGCCTTCACTCAAAAGTGACATTGTCGTGTAATTGTATCCTTCCAGTTTAATAATAGTCTGAATAAATGGATATTAGATCTAGATAATTCAAGTAGAAGTGCTTTCCTTTTAGAAATACTGGTTGGCTTGTGGAAGGTAGGCAGACCGCCAGAGAACAGTTTGGTGCATCCTTGTCCTGAGATGCCAACCCTGTTGGCATGGAAATAGTTGATTTATTTGGAACACTTCTCAGATTTTCCTGCTTTCAACTAAGCAGGTCTTTCTATTTTGTGCTGATCCAGGAGTCTGTGTGTTTTGCTAATTCCTACCACATCAGAGACTGAAGTTGTTGGGTTTTTTATTTTTCCATTAGCTACTAATAGATCTAAAAGCATTCCTCATTATTTCCTTTACCATTCTATTTAGACAGTTATTTAGCTTCACTGAATTTGCAATAATGTTTAATGTCACTTTGGCAGAGGTTGTATGAAGTTTATTTGGTCGCAAAGCTTCCTATATTTATTGCTCTGGCACCTGTGTTTACAAACCAAATTTCAGGATTTAGTTAAAAGTTTGTAATGAGTTTTACAAGTTTATTAAGATAAGATCAGTAATACTTTATACCTTAATGCACATCAAAAAAAAATATTTAAAAAAGAAACTAAACAGCATTTGGGTTGCATAGTTTTTCCAATTTTTGAGAGATTTTACATGATCCTTGAATTTGGGCTCAGTTAGTAGATCAAAGCAGCTAAAGACAATGTTTAGTGTGTTTTAAACTGAGCATAACTCTCTTCAATATACACTAGAATTCACTTCAGTGCAACTATAAAGTGAAAATTATCCATTTACCTTCCCGATAATCTGTCCAATTAATCAGGCCCAGAGGGTCACTTACCATTTAACAGACAGGGCTAGACTTTGAGAAAATCTGCTGTAGCATTCCTTCACTTGGTGTTAGCAGACCCACTGTGGTTAAATCACTGGTAGAGAAGACAGTTTTACGGACCTGATCAGTAGAATTTATCTGTATTATCACAAGCAGGGGTAAAGATTGTTGTAGCTGTACCATAGTACTCTAGAAGATGTTGATTCCATAATTTATTTTCTGGTTTTCATTATGTTGCTTAAAAAGCCACAAGACAGATCACCTTTAGTTTTAGGTAACAGAAATAAAAACCGCAAAAAATTTAGATTCCACTTTTAAAAAGATAACCAAACAACCTAATAAAGAACCATACAGCTCATGATCAAGAATCATATTTTTATCTCATTCTCAGCTTTTTTTCCGACCAAGTCAGACCATGGACTATTATAGTTACTTTTGCTTTAAATGTTGAGAGTATGTCTGTGGTCAACACCAAGTTGGGACTTTTTCCTAGGAAAAGCTTCGCAAAGCCAAGCTGGAGTCAAACCAAGGTACAGAGTGCAAGTCAGACCCTGCTCAGTTTATTGCCGTGTGTAGAATCTAGTTATGTGAACATCCAATTTTCCTTCCCAAGGGACTACTACCCCACTCAGGATCAACTGTCTACATACATCTACCTGCACCAGAAGCAACATCTTCTCTGTTCTCAGTATTAACCTTCTGAATATGCTTATCAAATTCATTGGAATGTTTTAAACCTGATGTACGTGATCTCTTTCCATGCACGTGTGTCTAAGTAGAAAAGATTTGTTAAGACTTTAAAAATCCTGCTGAAGTTGCTTAGGGTTTTGGATCAACATCCCCAGACTTTTAGGGTGTCTATTGAGAACTTTTACTCAAAACGACTTTCAGATGTTTAGAAACAGGATGTTAGTCAAATGGAAAAACTACACTCTCAGGGTATAATATCATCACTTTTCTTTTTAAAATTTAATTTAATGATGAAACATTTTCCAGTCAACAGTACTGTCTGAAGATAATTCCCATGGACTGAAGTTTATACTTGCAGAGATAATTTGTAGAATCACCAGAGTCAACCTTTCTTTGATATTCAAGGCACACTTTAAGAAACAAACTCACGTGTGGGTTGCTACAAGCTTTGTACATCATGGTTTTGTGACAAAGCTGAAGCCTTGAAGCAGCTTTGAAGGAGAAGTTTGGCGGTGCTTCAAAGCTGAGAGATGGCACAGCATGAAGGACCTTTTTCCCTTTTCCCCACATTGTAAATAAAAAGACTGAGGCAGAAGGATGCGCTTAAATAGAGGAAAGATTAAAATCGGTTTTGCAAAGTGTGTAAAACCTAAAAAGAAAATAAAAAGTTATGCCTTTCCTTGGTTTAAACACACACAAAAAAAGAGGTAGAACATGTCTGAAACAACTTTAGAAAGAAATGCATGATTGACTGAATTGTCCAAGCTTAAAGCTAAGAATTAAATAGTTTTGAAATAGAGGTAAATTGACAGTGTTTTGAAGAGAGATTTCCTCATACTAACATACCAGTTCTTCTTTTCCAGAAAATTTGAACCATGTGATTTTTCTCAGTGGATCTTTCCTAAAGAAAGCAAACAATTACCACTTCCTCCACTCTTCTTCATTAAGAGACATTCAAATTTGTCTTTAATGATAGAAAAAGAAGCAATTAAATGAAAAATGAAGGAAGGCCTTCCAGATGTACTGTTAGAAATGAAAGCAACCCCAAAGAGACCCACACATAATGTAAAGTAATTAAACGATACAGAATTCTTGAAACAGGTTAAACAAACCCCTTCCAAACAGCTTCTGTACAGCTGTTCAAATTTTAGTGCAGAGAAATGGACTTCTCCACAGTTGTTACAGTTTGGTTCTTTCGGGGTTATAACAGACAGAAATGGAGACTTTACAAGCATATTTAGGTTAGATTAGGTTGTTGTCATTTGTGCTGTAGGAATCTAACCTGTGTTTCAAACTTCTAAGGCTTGGAATTATTTTTTTTTCCATTTAGAGCCAAGGAAAAACTAACAGAAAACAGGCAGAATAGTTTGTACACAGAGTAATTGTAGAATGGTTTGGGCTGGAAGAGATCTTAAATATCCTAATAGCCAAACTGTGTAGGAAGCTCGAGGGCTGTGATTTGTGTAGGACACAGTCTAGGGAGGAATACATTTTATTCATCAAGGCAGGAGATGATAAGGACACAATCATGGACTTCAAAGTAAGGAGACTGAAGTTTAACCCTAAACTTGCGTCAAATCTATAATGGCTGGGGAACAAGACAATATTCTGGAGCAAAGGGAAATGACAGACCAGTAAATGGCCAGTCTGCTCAAAGCAGAGTGAGAATGACCCTTGGTACAATGACAGGTTTCCTTTCCATGCCTTACTAGGTTTGCAGCACTATTACGACTTGCCCAAGAGTCCTGCAGCAAAAGATCACTCTCATTTGCCATGCAGAAGCCTGTGTCCCTAAAGCACTGTTCCTTCAGACCGCTGAGAACTCCTGCTCATAATAATCCACATCCCTCAGGTCAAAGCATCATCCAGATGCTTTTACTTACCCAAAGTAAAACACTTATTTTCAGTGATTACGTTTGTTTGGGTTTTTTTAAGCAATCTACTCTTCAGAGCTTGTCTACAGCACAGAAAGCTCTATTATCTGCTGGCACCTTTATAGATTAAGTTTTTCATTCCAAGCCTGTGATATTCAAAATAAAAACAACCAACCTGACAACCAGATTTTTCTAAGCAAATGACACAAACAAACAAACAAACAACATTCATAGCAATAAAAAAAAGCAAGGAAAAAACACAACACTGTCAGGAAGTATGAACTCATCTTTCTGCAGTAGCTGAGAGAACAGGAAATCCCCCAAAACAACAAATGTTACAGATTTTGCTGCTCTAACCAAATTCTGTCTAAGAAAGTATAAAGATAATAATAATAAAAAAAATCAATAACCTTCTGTTATTACCTAGTAAAATATACTTCAAGCTATTATCCCTCTTCTTCCAAAGTAAGCTGCACTTCCCAATCCCTTCCTAATCAGCCAGGACTTCATACCCCACTGCTGATTCTCTATAGCTTTGGCTCCAGGACCCACAATATTTCCAAGCACAGTATTTCTTGTATCATAACAAAAGAATATGAATTACCGTATGGAAAACGTTACGTGAGGATATTGTGCACATTTCTACTTGAGTAAACTGACTACAACCCACAACAGGAACATCCAGAAATCTTTGTTTCTTCCCTACAAACCATTTATAATATGTCACCTTTTCACTATCTGCTTTTCTCCCTTTTTACTTCTCACCGATCATGAAAGTTAATAGGGCTCTGCCTAAAGGTGCTTACAAAATTCATCAAAACTGCACAACTGAGCAGATACAACATTGAAAATTTACTTATTGACAACCCTACAGAGAAACACTAAGCAGAGGTCTCACAAGCTCAGCTGTTTGTTGTGTCTGCTAATCATCAAGTTATCAGTTTTTCAAGTTCACTAATTATTTACAAAATTAAATTTAATAAACTAAATTTATGGATTGCTTACTTACCACAAATTTTATAGGACAAGAGAGCTAGAACAATATAATACAAGACTGACAAAGATACTAATCAGTATTTCTCTCCTGTTACGAAAAGCTGGTATATCTAATATTGGATAAAGGAACTTTATTCCCCATGTAGGGATTCTTTGCATATTTTCCACGTTTTGTCCCACCAACACAGCATCCTTAAAAAAAAAGATGAATTGAAAGGACTAAGTAGCAGATTTTCTGACAGGTTTGGAATGATCTGTCTGTGTACTTATTAGAAAGATCCTTGGGTGTTCTCTTATAGTATGTACTTTCTTTCAGAATTAACACTCTAATCCATCCACTATTAGAAGTATTTTGCTCAGATTTTTCACACTATGATCTCCTCTACAGTCAAGCATTATTGTGTTTAGCTTCTCAAAATGTCAAATTCTGTAAATATAAGATCATCTATAACTTCTTCCTGGCAGCATGAAAATGTTGTCAAAAGAAAATACTGTGTGAGTTCATTAGTACCTAAAGGGTATTATAAGCTACATCCACAAATATTCTCACTTCAAAATGTATTTGTTTTCCTTTAGAAGTGATAGCAGTTGTCCATAAGTAGGTCCTACTTCATACACAGGTTTATATTCCTGCAAGAGAGTTCAGCAATTACTACAGTGAATGTCACCACCTACTTCTCTCCTACCAGCCCATGTAAACGTAAACTCAGTACTTCTTAGTGCTCTGCCATCCTCAGGCACAGCAGGTGTCAATTCTTCATTTCTTTTTCTCACGTGGATGTTGGTATTTTCCAGCTTTAAATACACGTCTGTTTGCGGCACAATAGGAGGCATTGTTTTGCTTCTCACGTTAGTACAACAGCAACAGGTCAGAAGACATCACCTCTATGGGCCAGGTACCTCTGAAGGAATAGAGGTTGGACTATCCCAAGGTATGGCTCATGAGCCTGCAGAAGGATGTGCAGAACATATGACTTTGAATTAAGAACTTTGGAGTTAAGAAATACAGATGCTTTTAGAAATCTCGCAGGTATCAACTAGCACCTTGCAATGACACAACAACTGCATGCTGGGCTGTATCAGCACAGGCGTAGTCAGCAGGGCAGGGGAAGGGACCTCTTCCCTCTGTTTGACACTACAGGACTGCATCTGGAGTATCACGTCCAGTTAGGGGCTCCTAAGTTTAAAATAAAAAAAAAATAACAAACACCTTGAAAAACCGAGAGGACTACAGCAGAGGGCTAGCAACGTGGCCAGGGGACTGGAGGATGTGAGGTAGGGCAGTGAGAGCTGGGTTTGGTCAGCCAAGAAAAGACAGTTAAAGGAGAGATCTTATTGCTGTCTTCAGATGCCTAACAAGTAACTACAGTGGATGGAGCCAGATTTTTCTTAGAGGTGCATCACAAAAAAAGTAGTAATGTTCAAATATGGTAATAAAGGAAATTCTGATTAGACGGTAGCATTTCTCAAATTCAAGGTAATCAAACACTGGGAAAGTCTGTTCAGTGAGGCTGTGGTGTCTCCACCCTTACACGTACAAAACATTTGATGGCAACACCCTAAGCTATCTGATTGCACTTTTCAGTGAGTTGCGCTTTGAGTAGAGGGTGATACAGACAGCGTTGAGAGATCAGATGACTCCCCACAAAAAATTCAAATGGGTACAGAAAGTAACGCTGGCTCAACACCTTTGTTGCTACACACACACAGGGCACGGCCTAAGGACTTTGTTCAGAACAGAATTGGTATCTCCCTTAGAGCTACTGGAGAGATTCTATGCCAGCTTCCCGTATTAACTACAATCGTTATCTCTAAATGACATTTCTCAGCTAAAAGTGAGGAATTTACTTCTCTCTTACAAGAGATCATATTTCGTTTGTATAGAGAAACAACACAAAAGGATTGCTACAGTGCTCAGAGCTATTTTCTCCATCACCAGCTAGCAAGATAAAAATTCCAGCAAAGCTTGTCACCTGCTGTGTTCTCCTAACTCAGTCCTGCTTTCACAATACAAATATTTTACTTCCATTCACTTACCTTCTCATCTAAACTATTCTCAACGCCATTTTTTGTACAGAGCTAACACAGCGTCTCTGCAGATATTTTATCTTGTTCTTGTGGGAGAATGAGCTAAATAATCAGCTGCAACCCTTTCTTTCACAAGGAGCCTTAGGAGTAGCTCCTTGTTGCTGGTTCACAGATTGAAATGGTTGTGCCAATACTCAACAAAGACCAGCTTCACCTTCAGAATGATGTGATCCTTTTATCTCACTGCCAACATCATCTTCACAACTTTCCAACAGCACATGCTGCCCTCAGGCTCTTCTTTTGTGAAAAGAATTCTTTCTAGTTACATACGTGGAGTGACAAGCGACTGAGCCATTACTACTTTATCCCAGCTTACAGAGTACACTCCAGTGGTTGTACCTCCTTACATCACACAAAGAAAACCTTCGCTGCCACACTAACCTCATCTATGGAGAGCCAGTTTACTAGTAGGAGAAGAAAGGAGATGTCAGTGTGTTCCTTCACAAGCTACCATCTTTTTTAGTTCTCCACTACAAATGGGACTTCTATACCTGCTACCAGACAGGAAAAAATATCATTTTGTAGAGCTAAACACACGATTCATCCTTAGAACTCAACAGAACAATCTGCTTCCCTATCCTTCTCCCACCCCCTCCCCCCCCCCCCCCCAGCAAAAAAAAAAAGGTCTTCATGCACTTATGTATGATTTCCCCAAGTCATAAAAGTGAAGAGTAGCTTAAATAAATGCTAAATCTGATTTCATGCTCCCTGGCAGCAAACTGAGATTTCTTTACATTATTACGAATAGAGCATTAACAAAATGTCCTGCATACAAACAGCACTTCAATGGGTAAGGAGTCAGGCACTGATTTGTATTTTTCCCGAACTTTTCATTACCTTTAGTTCCTTTCAGAATGCATCAGAATTATTCCCTTCATATCTCTTACACTACTACCAACAAAACAAGTAAGAAAATGGAAAATACGTTATCAACATCTTTATCTCTTTGTTTTTAAATGTACACACTAAATGAAATATAAAGTCAAGAGGTTATTAAAAACATCAAAAAATAGCCCTTAATACTTTGGTACATTTCGATACCTGAACAAGTGCATTTTAAACTTTTACAAATTAATGGTATTCATCACTTTGTCAATTAATTTTAAAGGCATATAATAAAATAAGTGCAAAAGATGGCAACACAGAAAAAAAACCAACGAGGGTTCAAATATCTCTCAAAGATCCAAATCCTCCATGGATGTAAATTAGTTCAGAAGCTTGGAAATAAATAACACATGCAAATTTATGCTCCCATATTAGAAAAATTACATTTTGTTGTAGACTACAAATGTTCACATATTATTCAGTAAATCAGGCACACTACTGTGTTAGCTGAAACTGTGAGAACGAGATTCGCTGCAAACATTGATACTCAAACCGTGAATGAAACCACTCAGAGTGAGATCTTTTGTTTGGCTTTGCATGGCTATGAAATGCACAAGAGGAAATTATCTCAGTTAAAATAATTTTGCTTCTTCCCCCCCGCCCCCCATCAGAACTCTGTTGCCATTGGTGAAATTTGGTCAACTCAATAGAAATCAGAAGGAAATAGAAAAGAAATAAATAGACTCTCCATAGAAAATAAGAAGCAGACATCTATATGTAGTACTTTTTCTCTGCCACTTTAAACACAGGTAAAGAGTAAAATCCAAGAAGGCATTGCTTGGTTTTTCATTCAACTTCCCTCATGTTTACAGCAGCTAAATGAATGGACCACGCTTCATTCCCATCAAAGTCACACCCCTTCCAGTACCTGCAAACAACAGAAAACTAATGAAAGTACACGACGCTTTACTGATTTCTGAAATCTCACAAAAACCGCAGGACACCTTGGTGCCATCCCTCATGACAGGAGTATAAAGCAACTGGCTCTGATGCCTCTGACGCCTGTTGAAATGCTGTCAGTAAGATTCTACGGCTTGTTGACACTGAAGTTTGATCTGTCTGAACATAAATACACTTCATATTTTCTTCTCCACAAATATGATTTTATTTAATACGGAATCAGTTACTAAAGCTCACTGTCCTGCTAACTTTGCTTAATGATTTCAGAGCATGCAAGAAAATTCTTTCTACTACAGTTGAGTGCCCTCAGGAACCACAAGTGCTCAGCACAATCTATGGTTAAGGCTTAGCCTGCTGAGCTACCTTCCAGATCAATAATGAAATGCGCTTAATCAAAAAGTTTTAACTTCTGCTCATGGGATAGTGAAAGAAACGAAAAAGTGTAAGTATTGTTTTGTAAGACACAGCTTTTTCTTTACCCCTGTGCTGTAAGAACAAATACTTATGCAGTCAATAAATAGCAGCTCATCAAGACAAAGCATCAGGTTGCATTTTAGGGTTCTGTCCTGCCAGCAGAAACAAAAATCTACACGAGGACTCTTGTGACATGAGAAGAGCGTAAAATTGCTCTGAGCCACTGTGCTTACTGATAAATGGCACACTAAGAAAAAGACATTACTTTCCTCCCTCACAAGTAGCGTGAATGGAAATCTTATTACAGAAAGTTATTTTCAGGATCATTTCTTATTATTTAAATTGTCCCTCAACATATAAACCAACTCTGATATGTACAAATCTCACGAACCCAAGCTGTATTCTGGGACACAGAAAGCTTTCAGAATCTGCAACTCACAATATCCAGAAGGAGGATGGTTTAACAGTTACTCCAGCCGAGGACACCAGAGGATTAGGTTCGATTTCCTGATCCTCCCCATACAAATATTCCCTCAAAAAGTTAGGCAACTCACTTGCTCTTTCGGCTAAGCTAAAGCAGAGGTACAACAGTGCAACTCTGTTCCCTCTCTGAGCACACAATTTGTTTTCTAGACTCTATGGCAGTGAAATGGGCACAAACTGGAACACAGGAGGTTCCACCTCAACATGAGGAGAAACTTCTTTCCTGTGAGGGTGACGGAGGCTGCAACAGGCTGGGACAGAGAGGTGGTGGAGTCTCCTTCTCTGGAGACTTTCCAAACCGCCCTGGACGTTTTCCGTGTGACCTGCCCTGGGTACTCCTGTTCTGGCCCGGAGGGGCTGGGTCTGTAGGTGTGAGGTAGCGTACACCGCTATGAACATTCACTAGCCTCTAGAAAGAGAATGTTAGTACAGCAGCTACACCTCATGAATTCCAAACACTGCGGACTTTGAATCCCTACAGACAGACTTTTCAAAGCCTCCCTCTCACTGAAGTTAACCACATTTAGGATACTGATCCCAGACATTATGAATTAAAAGCAACTCTATACGTATCCCCAAAAAAATCTCCGCAAGAGTTAGTTCAGACCACACCTTGTTCTATTTAGTTTGTATCTGGACATAGAGGTAGAGAATTTCAGAACCACAAATCAATATGAATTGGGCTAGGATTCATAAAGTCAAAACAGTGAAAGAAACCAACATAGAACAGAACAGTCTTAGCCAAACTGACAGGCTTTTATTCACTTTTTCCTTCAAGATACTCTCTGCGTAAAATAAAAACACTAGCATTCCACTAATCCAACCACACAGGATTCAAAAGCCAACATAAACCAGTTATAAGTTACTTCAAATAACTTGATCTATCTCTACCTTAGGAAATCAAAATAATAATGTCCAAAACCACAGGAGCTTTCAAGTACTATGGGATTCTATAACCATTTTTTTGGGAAACAAGTGTAATGGCTGGAAAAACTATAGAATTTTCATCTTTTCCTCTCTCGTGTACACACACGCACATCTAGCAGTTTTTAGAGCTTCATTTCATCCTGAATGATAACAATATGAGATCTCAAATATTTTCATAGAACTGCAGCTGAAAAAAAAGTGTTTTCTTTCAGACAGAGTGGAAATGATCAGACGATAAACTGAAGCTATTAATTCTTAAAATGCAACACTGAAACATTTATCATAAATTTCTAAAATGAAGTAAAGTTTCACAATATCATTTAGGAAAAAAAAAAAAGCCAGTAGAAACTTGTGTATCCAGGCAGGGCACCATGACAAACTTCCTAGGAATCTTTAAAGAAAATGGGGGAAGAAAAGCTTTCTGTATAAAGCGGAGAAATTCAAAGTGGAAGAAATTAAATGTTTCTATCCTTTGCGAAATTTCACACACGTTAAAAAAAAAAATTAAAAAATCCCCCAAACCCTCTACCTTGAAAACCACTTACAATTTTGTGACAGAGGCTACATCCACAAAAATCACAGCACTTACTTAGAAAAAAATAAATAAATATGTAATTTGTCGGAGTATTTTTAAATCAGCTCCTATTCCAATACGTCCTTCCCTGTTAAATTACATTCACTTGTAATAACTGTGAGGTAACACATTTGAAATCAGTAATCCATCCAGGCTTGTGGCTTTGAGCTTTTCCAGTAGCAATTCCTGAGTAAAAAGAAAGCAGGAGTGAAAGACACAAGTACATTTTATTATCAGAAACAGTTGGCATTTCTGACTTACTGGGGTGGGAAAGGGTGTTAAGAAACTCGGGGAGATAATTGAGCAGGCAAAGCTAATTGGTCTGATTTCTTAAGTGGATTATTGTGCTTATTCTCACCTCTACAAAAATACACCTGAAGAGGTACATGGCTAACTGCACTAGGAAGGAAAAACAGAAGAACAGGAGAAAAGGGAGGGGTTTTTTTTGGCAGGTTGAACTTCAAAAGAAGCAGGGTGTTTCAAGATGTTGAGGAATTGTGAAAATAAATCCCTGAGAGATGGATTAGTGGGCAGGTAATGGCAAAAGGCATCTGATGAATTGTAGAGTTACGTGGTAAATTTACTTATTTACATACCTATGCATTTTGTCACAGGGCTGTCTCACCGCCCTGTGAGGTGCATATATTCATATCGCACACGGCTGTCATTGCCTGACACCTTTTGATCCTCTTTGGGAAATTCATACAGCACTTTTCCCTGATGGCTCCTACCACAAGAAATTCCATCCAGTTATATGTCCGGCTAAATGCTGAGAAAGGATTCCTGATCCACCCAGTGTTGTGTCTTAGCCTCTTTTCAAATCAAATTAATAATGTGGAAAATACATTATACTGTAGGGTCAGTCATTGCCATGCTGTTGCTCACAGATTTACTGTACCATGATAAGTCAGTGTTCAAAACACCCTGACATCTTCACTCAGCTGAAATGGATCTTGTCAACACTATTCTGCTCTAATACTTCGTAAATATAAATGGCTGATTCATGGAAACACTTCTTGCTGCTGCTGGTTTTTGTGGGACCATTACTTCCCACTGAAATACCTACAAAAGGCTGCAATCGTATGCTTAGACTTCATTCTGTCTACACAAAATCAAAGAGTAGTTACCAGTGAGTCAGCTAAAGCTCTCACATGAATACTGAGACTTGTATGGATGCATTAGGGTAAAATGCAAGTTATGGAAAAGTTTTGGTTGTTAAGCCGGTTCTGTCAGCACCTTACAAGACATACATAGTTCTTGCTCCCTTTCTTTAAAGCTTGCTCACTTTTATGAGATAAAAAGCTCAAAGTAGTGATGAACTCCAACAGAAGCTCCCTATTAAAAACCACCTAGGAATGTACTTCTTGTACCAGCACGATGCTAGGAGTTCATGTGGAAAATGAATGGTGCTTCATGAAACAAAAGGATGAAGATTTTAGGCAACAAAATCGAAAAGCAACTCTCAGTTATGGCTGGAACTCTCAAGGAACTCAACAGATGACTAAAAGAGATTTAAGCAAGTATTGAATCTGCTTATGTAGATACCTGAAGGCACTCAAAAGTAAACAGAGCAAGAAGCAAGCGCAGTGGTGCATAATTGGTTTTCTGTCATAGTTTCAACAGTCTACAATTAAACGACTCAAGCAAAGGACCCTCTCTTGAAATTCCTGGGGTTTTTTAATTTCAATTTTTGAATTTATTATTTTTTTTTAATAAACATTTTTTCGCCCTCTAGATTTTCTAAGTAAACTGTCAGGTTTCTTTGTTTGGAAACAAGTACAAAGTACTTGTACAAACATACAAATAGGCAAACATACACAGTGACTTATTCTCTCCTCCTTATTTCTTACAATTTGACAGTTTTAGGCTGTCCTGTGGAGAAATGAAGAAGAAATTAAATTTGATATATACTCTTTTGTATGCCATATGAGTAAGCCAACTAGGAGAGGCTCCCTGCTAGACCTGTTGCTCACAAACAGAGGACTTGTGGGTGACATGAAGGTTGGAGGTGTATTGGGCACAGCGGTCAGGAAATGGGAGGATTTTCAGTTCTTTGGGACATAAAGGGGCCCGGGGTGGGCATCAGAACTTCCATCTTGGACTTCTGGAGGGCAGACTTTGACCTGTTTATGAGTTCCTTGGGAGGCCATCCTGAAGGACAAAGGAGTCTAGAAAGGCTGGACATGGTTTACTGGTGACCTGGCAGTGCTGGGTCGATGATAGGACTCAATGACCTCAAAGGTCTCTTCCCACTGAAACAATTCTATGATTTTGCAAGGGAGAAAAATTTTACAGTGATTTATACCACCATTTAGATCAACTAATCACAGACACAGGATCTGAAATCCTAAGTTATGTTCATATCATAGTTGGGATCAGAAACTGTGAAGTCAACTGCTGCATGATTTTAAATAAAGAAGTTAGTTAGAATTTTCCAAGCTGCAGTGCACTGTTGTGTCATATTACAAGTTAGGGTAGGAAGACAGATGAAAATACAAAGATACATAATAGTACACAGGGGAAAGGAAATCCATGAACACTTCCATAGAGTCTTCAGAATGCAGACAAACTACATTTGCAGGAGTTAAAAAACACCCATAACATGGAATTTAACAGACTTGAGAAGTTTTCTGCCTTGGAAATAGCACAATAGTTTCCAAAGATTAAAACAATTTTGCAGAGCACATGGAAAAGCACTGAAAGAGCCGAAAAAGAAACACAGCATACAAACCGCACACAGCATACAATAAGAAAAACATTCCTGAGAGATCTTCAAGACAGAGACAATTTCTTAATATACTCAACAGAACTGAGCTCTGGGTAACTGTAAGCCAGACACCTCATGGCAGTAGGATAGCTTAAGTTCCATTACAGTATTTACCCCAAAATACCCATCATCTGATGAATATCTTTCCCACTGCAGGGTATGGGAGAGATGCAAATGTACGGCTAAAACTTCAGATGTTGACATTTGTAATTTTTGCAGGAAATGGATTGTTTACAGTGGGTCTAAAACACGTCAAATACCAAATGTATTCTGGGACCATTCACATAGAAAGGCAGTGGAATGTTCAAGATTGATTCTAAGATGTCTTTACTAGCACAGGGAAGCTGTCAACAGAATAGAAAATTAAGTTGACAGAATTCAATTGTCCTGTCATAGAGGCATCTAGAAAATGCTTCAATAAAAACCTTAATGACAAATTAGATTGATTAAGCAAGACACTAAAAAAAAATTAAAAAAAAAAAAAAAAAAAAGAG
>VWZK01007354.1:87052-121503 GCA_013396935.1 Baryphthengus martii
AAAAAAAAAAGAGGGAAATTGAAGAAACTCCAGAACTGATTAATATCTCTAGTGGAAAGAGATAAAGTAGAATTACTCATACAGCTCTTGATGCACTAAAAGTATAGAAGAAGAAAACACTTTTCCATACCTACCTCTTCAGTCAAGGTGGGTCCAAGGCAGCCAGACTAGCCCTTCCTAAAGCTTTAAAGCAGGAGCTGGTGAAGCAGATGCATTAACGCACTTACACTAAAACCTGCACTCTATTCACTTCAGGTGGCTGCTTCTCAGAAGAGCAGGAACATGAAATGAGAAAATTCAGATACAGACATCCTGCAGTGGTAGTCACAGGAGGTTTGTATCCTCGGATCAAATAGTTATTGAAAAACATACATTAATTCTTAATTATTGCACCTGCTATTCAGCACACAAGCTGCAGTACTGAGACACAGTGGATCATAATGAGATTGTTAAAAGAGTAAATATTTTGCAAAATGTATGATTTTAAACACACCACAGCCAATGCACTGCTTGATTAAATAACTGTAACATGTAAAGTAGAACTATTCTAAGTCCCTGTAATAAAAATAATAAAAAGAAATAAATTTGCAGAAAAAAACAACAAATCCAAAACTCACAAAAAAAAACCAAAAAAAAAAACCCCACAAAATCCAGCAACCTCCCCAACATCATAAAAAGATCAAAATCATTTGTAGCCTTGTTGGCCTTCCCCTTGATTCTCACCCATAAACACCCAACCTTGTCCTCTCCGTCATTCAGTTGTAGACATTCATACACCTCCCTGACAGAGAGGGACACCCCACTGCCTCACCTTCCTCGCCTGTCCCTTCTGAAAAGCTGGTAGCCATCAACTGCAGCACTCCAGTCATGTGAGTTGTCCCACCACCTGCCCAGGGAAGTGGTTGAGGCACCACCCCTGGAGGGATCCAGAAGACCTGTAGATGTGGTGCTGAGGGACATAGTTTTGTGGTAACCTGGTGGGTTAACAGTTGGATGTAAAGGTCCCTTCCGACTAAAACGGTTTTATAATTCAGCATTGATTTCATACGTTTGTACTGGGTTTTACCTGCCCAGGTGCTGGCGGCAGGAGCTGCAGTTGGGCCCCTGTGCGGAGGGCCCGGGGCCACCCCATGCTGGTTCCAGCCGGTCCCAGGCAGCTCCAGCTGGTCCCAGGTGGCTCCAGTGGCCCCCCCCCCAGGGCCCAGCTGAGCCCCTCAGCCCCGGGCGGGAGCCTCGGGGAAAGCCTGGCTAAGAAAGCGCCGAACGCTGCCCGGCAGCCGGGGCTGAGGGAAACAGGGGGAGAAGCGGCCCTGCGAGCCCTGCGGAGAGAGCGGCAGGAGCTCCAGGCACCCCAGCAGAGATGCCCCCCCTGGGAGAGACCCCGGTGGGGTAGGGGGCTCCCTATGGCCAGTGGGAAGGCCCCAGGCTGGAGCAGGGAATGGTGTCAGGGGAAAGGAGTGGTAGAGAAAATCACAGAATATCTTTGGTTGGAACAGACCTTCAAGATCATCCAGTCCAACCTTCAACCCCACACTGCAGCTCACCACTAAACCATGTCCCTAAGTACCAGATCCACGCATTGTTTGGATACCTCTACCACTCCCTGGGCAGACTATTCCAATGTTCAATAACCCTTTCAGTGAAGAAATGTTTTCTAATATCCAGCCTAAATCTCCACTGGCGCAGCTTGCGTCCATTACCTCTGGTCCTGTCACAGCCACAGGGAGAAGAGGCTGGTCCCTCCTCGCTCCAACCTCCTGTCAGGGAGTTGTAGGGAGCAATAAGGTCTCCCCTCAGCCTCCTCCTGTCCAGACTGAACAACCCCAGCTTCCTCAGCCGTTCTTCATAGGACTTGTGCTCTAGGCCCTTCAAGAGCCTCGTTGCCCTTCTCTGGACATGCTCGAGCACTTCTGTGTCCTTCTTATAGTGAGGTGCCCAGAACTGAACACAGTATTCCAGGGGTGGCCTCACCAGTGCCAAGTACAGGGGGACGATCACCTCTCTATCCCTGCTGGCCACAGGGTTTCTAATCCAAGGCAGGAGGCTGTTGGCCTTCTTGGCCACCTGCACACACTGCTGATTCACATTTAGTCGACTATCCACCAAAATCCTCAGGTCCTTTTCCAACTTGCAGCTTTCCAGCCACACATCCCCAAGTCTGTAGCTTACCATGGGGTTGTTGCGACTCAAGCGCAGGACCAGGCCCTTGGCTTTGGCTCGTACAATTAACCTTGGTCCACCAATCTAACCTCTCTAGATCCCGCTGTAAAGCTTCCCTACCCTCTAGCAAATCAACACACCCACTTAGCTTGGTGTCATCTGCAAATTTACTGAGGGTGCCCTCAATCCCCTCACCAAGATCATTAATAAAGATATTAAAGAGAACAGGTCCCACTAATGAGCTCTGGGGAACACTGGACACCAGCCAGATTTAGCTCTGTTCACGCCACTCTTTCAGCCCAACTATCCAGCCATTTTTTTATCCAGTGCAGAGTGTATTTATCCAAGCCTTGCACCATAAGTTTCTGAAGGAGAATGCTGTGGGAGGCAGTGTCAAAGGCCTTACTAAAATCCAGATAGACAATGTCCACAGCTCTTCCCTCATCCGCTAGGCGGGTCCCCTGGTTATAGAGGGAGATCAGGTTAGTCAGGCAGGACCTGCCTTTCATAAACCCACACTGACTGGGCCTGATCACCTGGTTGCCTTGTCTGTGCCGGGTGATGGCACTCAGAATGACCTGCTCCATAACTTTCCCTGGCACCAAGGTCAGACTGACAGGCCTATAGTTCCCAGGATCATCCTTCTGGCCCTTCTTGTAGATGGGCATCACATTTGCTAGTTTCCAGCCAACTGGGACCTCCTCAATTAACCAGGACTGTTGATAGATGATGGAGAGTGGCTTGGTGAGCACTTCTGCCAGCAATCATCCTTTTGGGTCACAGTTTGGGAATGCCAACAGGACACGGGATGGGAAATTTTTCATTGCTTCTCTTGTGTTTGCTTCCCAAGTCGCCAGTTTTTCATAGTATTTCTGCAAGTCGCTAAGATCTACCAGTCAAAAACTCAGTAGAATTGATCTGAGAAAATACTAAAGCACAGCTCAGTCCATCATAGATCAGTTTATTGCCGGTTTAATCCGTATATTTTGTGGTATTCTATTACTATCTCGGCAGTTCAGTAGCGTATCATGTAAGTACATCAGCGTACATGTGACTTCAGCACAACAGGATGTTAAAAGATAAATGAAATATTTTAGAGAAGCAAAGTCTCCCCCATTGTGCTAACAATTTTTCTAGTCAAAATCAAGAAAGTGGAAGGAAAGGAAGAGGTGAAAGTTCTGTCCACGAACTAGTGGGTAACAGCTCACCAGCTGCCCAAATTATTCTCAAGTACTTTGGCATACCTCTAGATAAAAATTAGTATGGTTCAAAGGATTTGATGTAGACAGGAACATTTGTCAAGCTATAACCAAACTTTTTCAATTTACATTAGTGAAGTTATGAAGCTGAACTATAGAAGCCACTTCCACTAATCTATTAGTTAAAGAAAAACCCACAAAGCATGACGTGCCTTCAAATCTATCTAGATCTGTAAGTAGATGTGTATATTCAGGAATGCATTTGAAGCATCATTAATACCGATACAGAAAGATACTGCAGTCATCTCTCACAACCAGAGGTTTCACGGATTCGCTCTGCCCAAACAACCTTCCTCAGCACAGAGTGTTCATCTGTCTTGTAGAAATGGCTCAACATTTTCATTCATCATTTGAATGAGGTGTGGTAAAACAGCTACTTTTTTTTTTTTTCCCCAAGCTGAGCTAGTGTATGTTCATGGACTGTGCTTTCTGAGCTCATTAATAGTAATGATGTTCTATGGTTCACTCTCATTCTCTCCATGGGCTGCTGCTCCCATCAGAGCGAGTAATGAAGAGGCAAAGCCCTCCCAGATGGAAATGCTTGGCTTCACTGGGGCAAAGGGGGGAGTAGAGAGCTGTTAAAAGCTTCAACTAATAGCATCTGCTATTTTGCCCAAAGGAAGAAACAAGTAAGCAAGCACAAAGAGAAAAGGGACTCATAAGAAACAGAATTGAACTCTAGCATTTTCTTACCTACTTTTAATGGAATTTCTTGCTTGTACGCATTCACAGGAGTCTTTTGTATGGCCTTTGCATGGCCTTCACAGGATATTCTTTTGAACCGCCTACTCGCTGCATTTGCTAGCAATGTGAATCAAAGTGCAAGCTCATGACCCTCCCCATGCCTTGGGAAGCTATCGGCCGTGTCAAAGTACCCTCACATTCTGAGCTGGGCTGCATCCTTCATTTCCCCAATCTCAAATGATGTTACAACATCCAGAATCATGATGACCAGGAGGCTTTGAAGTCGTCTTCAAATTTCATACTAGTGTGGAGGAAAAGATTAATCAATTAATCGGAAAACTGCTCAGCTTCTTTCTTCTACTCCAAGAGCTGAGCTGCTGACACCCATATACTGGTTTCTTCTGACCTTTTCTCTTCAAAGGTCAGTTGTCCAAACAAGCTGTGCAATTTAGGCCTGCTAAATATCTATGTTCCACAGGGCTCTAAATGTTCTTTATGACACTGCTCTAAGTGGGGAGTCACAGCACAGAAGTGCAGAACTCAGGGGAGATCGAACTAGAATAAGAGAGCACTTGATGAGGTTGTGAGCTAGAGCAGTGCTGCGTGGTCACCCTAGCAAACTCCACTGAATTATCTATCTGCTTCTTGAGTACCTACATCATCCAAACATAACCCCGTAATGTCATAACAGAAAAAAAAAAGTATCCTTTTCTACAATAAGCTTAATTACAGAATAGCAAAATAACTACTGATAGCAAAAAAAACCACAACAAAACAGGTAAAAACAACAATCACACTTCATTGCTGATCCAGGTGAGATGGGAAAGCAGCACATTCTCAGGTAATCAAAGTGTGCTACAAAACAAACAGACAAAACCCCTCCACCAAACCATCTAGGAATTCTCTACAAAGTTCCACAAAGCAACTGAAAAAAAGATCCAAACATCAGTTTTCCTGCTGCACACAGTGAAGAGAACAATGGAAATATTCTGGGTATGCACTCCAGATGTTGACACAGTCTCAGAAGTAGCTAAGGAAAGGAACAGGGGTTCCCTCAAAACTCTGAGGAAAACTCACATAAAATTGATTCTATTTGTCATTCAGCACTACAGAGAATGGCAGCTGACAGACAGGAACGGAAAGGACTCATTGTCACGTTATCAACAGTAGTACGGAGCAGACAAAAAAAAAAAAGCAGTATCACTTGCTTTAATTCTGTAATCTTTCCTTTGTTCAGAGAACACAGACATTTTTCAGTTAGATCAGACACAAAGAACTACAGACCAGCAATGACACCTGCAGATACCTAGATGACATTAATTAGAAGCCATGTTTGGCTTAAGAAAGCCACACATATTGTCATGGAGAGCAAATGAATTAATCCAGACTGGTTTTTGAGAGGAATGCCATTATGAATAACCTCCACATACACGTCTTTTAAATGCAAAATGGTCCTGAAGCCTGAATACTTAATCTCTCAGAAGCTGAAAGAAAAAGTGACACCACCTCTGTTTTAAGAATATAATCTTAATTTCAGTTCTACAGAATCATAACAACTGACTTGTTCAACAAGTGCAGACCTCTAGCAGTGGGGCTTTCAGGGCAGCCACCACTGATATTACACGACTTGCAAATATGCACTTTGTAAAAGAAGCTGAATAGGAGCTAGGAAAGCATGCTTTTCTTAAAAAGTATGTTAATTTAACAGATGGTTTGAAGGACTAAAATGGCTGTGCCCAGAGGATGATGAAAAAAACCAAGAGCGAAAACATTAAGCAACAAGTAAAACTGAAATATTTCTGCATAGCAGGATGTATTTAACTTCCTTTTGCAAAACCAAACATACACTGAGAGGACTTTTACGGTGCAGAAATTGTAGAACAATTCCCAAGTCTTCGATGTGATCTCGGTGGAAACTTCCTCTGGCAGGTCTATTTACTCCGAATCCCATGCTCCAGTGTCTGACAGAGCAGCACTATCAGAGAGTTGATCAGCAAGATGTATAATATAGAGAGGTCAGAATCAATAAGGATTTGCTGCTGGCACTACAGCGCTGATCACCGCACTTCATGCGGCACTTCTTTTAACTAAAAATACCTTCCTGATTGCAGGCCACCTCTTATTTTAGCACCAGTCACTGAGATGAAGAAAGCACTCACTGCATCGTTTATTTATTAGGATTCCAAGCAGGCAACGACAGCGAAGCAATTTCTTTCCTGTGGATTTCAGCAGAATGCAAACCAGGTTACGACAAAATGCCCGTTTTGTTAGAATTAAGGTGGAGAAGTCCTTACTGTTTAAAGAGTCTTAAAAACTCATATGCTGAGTAACACCTGTTGTATTGGATCAGAAGAAAGGCCCGTTTAGCCCAGTGTTCTATCTGTAAGAGTGGACAAAAGCAAATGTCCAGGAAAAGGCAGATAAAATTAAAAATCCTACGGCAATACCTTCCAATTACACCTCCCAATTCTAAAGATCTGACTCAGGAAATGCCTGAGTCATAGGCGGTAATTTTGGAGCTCTGTAGTTCTTCACAGCTTATCCTTCCATTACTTAATCAGGATAAACCACCTCTAATAAAACCGAAAGAATAGCAGATGCCCAGCTAAACTTCTGGTTATCCAGATTTCACTGATAACTTGAAGTAGTTAGAAATTTGCTATGGAGGTTGGAGATCTCACATGAATCTTTCAAACGAGGGGTTCCCATAATATAACCTCTACCTCAAATCACTTTATAAAATCTAAATACGTGTCCCTCATATCTGGATGTAGCTGTGTCTCTCATCACACTCGCCAGAATTATTAGTTCTGGTAAACTAACTGGTGCTAAAACTCTCATTCATCAGTTTCCGGAATGCAAACACAAACTGCCTAAAAATGTCAAATTTTTGTATGATCTGACTTGTTTGTATGGACATGCCTTTGTTATTCAGCTTGTCCTCTCAGTAAATATCTTTCCCAATATTCTAATAATTAACTCTAGGCATAGTACTAGGACCACAAATTACTGAAATGCTTGCTTATATTTTGTTTTAGGATAACAGGAGAAAAGAAGGAACACGATTCGACTCCAAAACTGTAGACTTTTTGTAGGCTAACTTTCAAAAAGAGTGGGCAGATTATGCAAGGACAGGAACAGACTGTAGTAGCAGGAAGAAGGGATTGCATCAGACCATTGACCCCAACTAATGGAGGGATGCAAAGCATTCACCTTCTTGGAAGGAGAGTGTCAAGGTAGACTCGAACTGCTTCCCCCTCATACAGCTGACTCTCCAGAGATAGGAACTCCAATGCGAGTTGAACCAGCGGTTGAAGGAAGGCTATTTTAAAAACCCTGAGAAGTCAGGAAAACAAAGAATTAAGGTATAAATCAGTCCACTGCCTTAATAACCTGAAAGGGGCAAAAGACCATGAGGATTCTCCATGTCGCAAAGATCAGCCAAACTGCCTGGAGTCTGCAGTCTCCCCTCTGCTAAATTCTGGCCAATCCTCCTGCAATTAATCTAGGTATGTCTAACAGAATGAATGTTAACGGCCTGTATGCAGGTTAATTCCAGGGACCAGTTGCTGCCTCTGGAAGGGCCAGATCACAAGCTATATCACCCTGTGCCTCACCTCCGCATTAGTTTTCAGCGGCTCGCATTTTGCTGCTAGAAGGGCACAAGATATCTGGTGACAGGAAATTCATAACATTCAAAGAATAATTAAAAAAACCCAACATAAAATAAAGAAGTGAACGACCTCATGAATAGTATTCTTCTGCTAAATGATACAGGGTTTTGAGATGACAGTTTTCAATTTTGAAGTCTTGGATAACTGCAGGCTTGGAACAAGAAAGGTTGGACCAGGCTATCTCTAGAGATCCCAGCCGTCTGGTGATAATTAGTGAAAACAGTGGTTGTTATGCAGAAAAGATCATCACAGGGGCATTCCAGTTCTTCTCTCAGCCTTTCCAATGCTACATTTAATATATCCCTCTTACGACACTGCTTCCTTCCATTTTACCTCTTATTTTGAGCTTTCGATAAAGTTTTCGATTTTCTCCAAACTTCATGAAATGATACTATATTGCACCATTTGATGTATCAAGAATTACACACCACAGCACACTCTGTCATCCCTTTCAGCTCTCTTCTGTCATTCAAAACAAATTCATATTCAAAATGGCTAGCAATGCTATAACTTTTAATTAATATTAACAAACGGTACCTTCCCCCTGAAGAAAACATGAAGAAGCCATCTTAACTTACAAACTAACTAAACTTTTTAACTGGAAGATGTACAAAAATATTAACGTTCTTTAGAGGTATCATAAAATCATTCTCATTGAAGATTTTAACAATAGGCAATAAATTAAAAAAAAAAAAAATAAGCGATGTTTTGCTATAGAGAAACTCCCTCCATACAGAAGATTATTCTAAATTATCACAAAGATCTTCTCAGTCTTACAGTTCATGTTTCTTTCAAACATTTATAAAAGTGAGATCTGGAAAAATAACACAAGACTCGAAAGTCCTATTTTCACCTGTACATTTACGCAGGGAACAAGGAGGAGGGAAGCTGAATATGCAAGACTCACATTTAATGTAAAGGTAAATGTAAAAATACTTTATCATCTTCTTACTCAGATACAACATCACCTTCCCCCAACGCTACTTCCTAAAAATTTGAGAATATTGCTTTTACAGATACATACAATACTTACGAGCGCAAGCAATACTTGGGAGATTTATAGTTTCAGACATCTAAACCCATGATAGGAGATCATACTAAACAAAGAGCCTTAGGAGTAATCTTTGTTGCCATACATTGACATCTCACACAGCCCACACTCCGCAAAAAAAAACAAAAAAGTGAAAATCAAAATAAGAAACAATTTAAATGTTTTGTGAGATTTCCTTACTGGTGTAGCCACGGAGCTGTTGAATCAATTTGTGAATTTAGAGGAAGGACTGATTAGAAACAAGCAGGATGAACCGACTGTTAGCTGCTGAATAAGCTCTTAAGGTTGACACTTTCAAGGCTGCCTCAGGAAATCAGATTTCTTGCGTTTTTAGATAGTTTTAAAACTATTAGGTTCCTGAAAGATTTGCTCCTCAGTGTATCTGCTAGAATTAAAATATGATTTCCTCCATAAAACAGTATTGGAGAGAATACTCAGGGGTTTGGAAAACTCATAAGATCCTCTATGACTGAAAATCTCTAGAGCAGACTATCCAAGTCCTTGTTCACAGCCAAGAAATCATCCAGGTTTATGATGGGAGACCATAATGAGTGAAGAACCTTAGTAATTCTTCCAAGCGTCTGCCATAATTGTTCATAACTTAAAACCGAACTCAAGAAATGAGGAAAGTAGCATTAAAATTTTTTAAAGTGAAAGGTGCAAACCAAGTATAGTCACTGTTAACTGGAGCCAAATGACTCCCTTGTAGTTTTGCAAGATTTATGTAAGAGAGCCCTGACTGGTAAGAGAAGTAGCAAAGCTGATTAACTGAGAGAGTGAAGAAAGAAGAGATAGAGCTGCTTAACTGAGTGCAGGAAGAAACAGGGAGGAACGGTCTCTGTTTCCTGGCTTTAAAAATGTCTAATCTCCACTAAAATTCCTAGTTGTAGACCAGTTTCTGGGTTATGTGCATTGAGAAAACACAAATATTTCCACACAGAAAATCCAATTGCATTATCAAGACAGCGGTGAAGCACATCACATCATTTTTTCAACACTGTAAATCACCAGAGGGTAATTTTTAAACGGGTACATGATTTCAATCTAAGTATCCACGTGAGTGATAGTAATTTGTAATGACACTGCATGATTCCAAAGCTCAGCCTTGGGAAGAGCAGAGAAGAGCCAGTTTTAGCTGTTTGAGTAGCCATCGTTGCTGGAAGAGAGAAGCATGTGCTTACTACACTCCTGGTTTCCACTTGGCGAAAGTAGCTTACCCTGTTTGCCGGTTCTTAACAAGAAAGTGAGTTTTCAAGGCCTCAGCATAAGCTTAAAAAAAAAAAGCAAAAAAAAACAATCAAGAAAAATCTATTAAACTTTTTGGAAGAGTCAGGCAGAATTCGGCCAGAAACAGATGCTTCTGAAAACCCTTAAGTGTTTTGCTTTGTTTTTTTGTTTTTTTTTTAACAAAGATCAAAATGGCAGAGGAAGTGGGAAGGGTTATTTTGTTAATTCCCAAAAATTGATGCTCACAATTACCTTTGACCATTTGTATTCTCAGCTAAGAATTAATCGTGCATTTGATCATCAAGGATGCAATTCAGATGCCTACACATTGACACTCCGTGCCATGTAAGAAACCGCGGAGTGTGGCTCCTGCCTCCACCTGATCCTCCATACTGAGTCCCAAGTCTCACGTGCTTGGCCTAAACAGAAAGTTCTAGGCCACAGTGTACAGCAGCAGATGCAAACAGCAGAATGTGGGAAAGCAACTGAGCTGCAGCTGAATTTGAAACAAAATGCCATCTATGAGAAGAACCTGTTATCATTCTGGAAGTCATTTTAAGGTTCTCTAGGTGTTCATGGTAGAGGGTTAGGAATGGTATTTGTTCTCTTGGCTGACACGAACGTAACAGACAATCTGAAGTAAATCTACGAATGCTTTATGTGTCTTCTCAATGAGATGTGCACACTTCACTGTGTTATTATGGGTTCTTTTTTTCTGGACATGCGCCAAACCCAAACTTCTTTCAGAAAGGGACAGTTCTGGTGTCCCTTTGAAGCGCAGCCAGATGCCCAGCATACTGACGTTGGGGTTATTTTTCTTTTTACTGTGGGATGTCTACACAAGAGGCAGAACAAACCACAAAGCTGTGTAATGAATCCAAAGTATATTTTTCAGTAGTAAGTCAGAAAATCAGCTCTGGGGAACAAATAGTCTTCTGTACCTTACACTGAGTCACTATCTATTCAAAAAAAAAGAAAGCTATTTTTTGTTCACGGAGTTGACAAGACAGTAAATCATAAGTTTGTCTTTTCGTGAGGATTAAAATAGCTTTGTGTAGCAAGAGAAAAGGAGGCAAGGTAGAAACTATCCATTTGGAGGGTGAGGGAGAAGACATTATTTTTTTAGGTTTTCATTAAACACCAAATAAAACCAGCGTGACCTCAAGAAAATCCTCAGATGTTGCTGGAAGGTTTGGAATGCCACTTCATTGGAGAAGTTCTGATGGACTCATTTCCACAGACATGATTTGAAACCAGTCAGGTTTGTCGGCGGTTTTGCCTGTCATCACATTTATAACTATTCAGCCCTTCCTTTTATACCAGCAGCAGTCTCACGATGAATGAAGGTGCTACTTTATTCTACATTTTACAAGTTTTTCTCCCTCACGAGCCTTCACTTATTCTCTCCTTTATAATTGGTGGTGGGTTTGGGGTTGTTTGTTTTTTTGTTGTTTTGGGTTTTTTCACTTTTCAATACGTGTTTGTTTCTGCCAAATAAACCAATTTCAAACCAAAATGCTGTAAAATAGAAAAGAGCAAAGAACACTAAGCACAGGGTTAAGAACACGGTATACAACATAACTATCAATAATGGGTTTTGTGAAAACCATTTCTGTAAGCTAAAAATAAATCCATATTTACCATTCACAGACACTCAGTGTTGATAAATCTTTAAAGAAAATATTTTTTTTAAGTTTGGTCTCTCCTTCAGTTTAATAAGGAAAAAAAAAAAAAAAAGCAAGCAGATGGCAGCACAGTATGTTCTGTTTGGATATTATGATAACATCTCCACTGTTGAAATGTAAAACTTACCTTGTGGCTACTTCATCAGTACAGAAAAGCTATGCTGTTTGAAATGCAGAAACAAACATTGAGAATTATGAGTTCACTCAGCGTGCAGGAGAGTTTTCAAAGCAAATTACAGTTCAGGTTCTGAACAGACTTTTTACTTGAACAATCTTTGTAATACCACAGTTAAAAGAACCCCTTAAAGCAGCTATTAGTTAGGCTTCCTGCCTTCTTTTAATATGCCAATAATAAATATTATAGCTACAATAAACTACTCAATACCTGAAAGCTGCTGTTAGGAGATCTTCTGCAACTCAGAAGTTAATTAAGAAATGTTATACCAGTAAAATGCAGTAGGACATAGTATGTTCTGCAGCACTTAAACAGTCAGTTTAAAATATAACTCTGGAACACACATGAGCTTAAATATAGTTTGGAGTTTGACTTTTAATATGAATTATTCAAGTCATATAGACTAAGGATAATTTTTTTTCACCTGAATCCAAATGGCTAGAGAAAAGCAGTTAAAGTATCAAAGAAGAAAGGCAATGACAGAGAGGAGTTCTTGAAGAAACAGCTGGGGTTATTTACCAACCATGTATTTACTCAAGAATACTCCCTGCTTGGCTCCAGCCACCTCCTTAGAGGGATAATCCTCAAAGCACGAAGCTTCTACTACACATTTGCAGCCAAATTTTACAAGAAGGTTTAGGCAAAGGAAGGCTCACTGCTGTGGAAAGAAACATGGGTTGCAACTCCATGGTATTTGCCAGGCTTTGTTTGCTCTCCAGGCTGGCTGCATGTGAGCCAGCAGCAGACCAGAAGCTGCTGAGGTACAATTACCATGGCACCGAGTTGGAGCTAATAAGCCGTGCTGGGAGACAGGGCTTTCAGGCTCGGGTGGTGCTCGGGCTCAGCGCCGTGCTAACCCGGCTACATGGCTTCCAGTTCAGAGTTGGCTCGCCTCCAGCTGGTTCAGAGAGCAAGCAAGGACAGATGGTATTTTCTCCCAGCCCGGACAAGATTTGCTAGTGAGTGACAGTGCCTGCAGAAAACGCACAGGGCAGGGACTGAGCTCTGAGCAGCATCTTCTGCTTCTGTTAATTGGAAATCCAGGAGAGACGCTGAAGATATTTGTGAAGCAAGCTGAAGGTAGAAAACAAGGGGAGAGTTTTATCCAAGACGCCATTTCTGAGTGTACTCCTTCTGTCAGTTTCCAACAACTAAATCAATTACGCTGTCCTTCTGTGACACTGCAAACATGACTGCCCTGTCTTCAGAGACGGAAATGGCACAAGTATTCTTGTGCCTGATGGATGCGGTGCACAGACAGGTCACGTCTGCCTGTGACAACATTCAGACATAATAAAAAACACACAGATCTGCCTGCATCAGCATGTTCTGCTGAGTTCACAAAATGTCTGGATTATAAATCAAAGCCCAGTCTACGCAGGAAGCATGAAAATTCAAAGTGAAGTGCACAAACTCAAGCTTCCAACTTAGGGACTCTGTCTGAGACAGGCAAACGAAAGAAGGTCTAATGCAAGGCTCAGTTCATAACCCTAACAATACAAATATGAGGAGGTTAACTCAGAAACAGTTTGTAACTCCTCTTACTTCAACAGGTTAGGAGGCAACTATGAAAAAGTTCTTCACCGAGAGGATGCTCAAACACTGGAACAAGCTCCCCAGGGAACAAGTCCTGGCCCCAAGCCTGTTGCTGTTTAAGAAGTGTTTGGACAACACTCTTCAATAGATGGTCTAACTTTTAAGTTGTCCTGGGTGGAGCCAGGTGGACTGGATGATCCTCATAGGTCTCTTCCAACTCGGGATATTCCGTGATTCTGTGTCAACAGACAGTGGCAAAATAACCTTTGGTGAACCAGAGTTAACATATTTTTCAGATACAATAACCCTCTCCACACTAATGCTATTCTGAGTTCAGAGTGTACAGTAGAATCCAAAATCAAACATTCTTAAACTTGGGGGGGAGGGAGAATAAAATCAAACTAATAGACAGTATATAAAGTAACAATGAAGAAAAGAAACCTGATAGAGGAGTTATGAATTAAATAGAAAATAAAGTTACTACAAAAGGAGGAGGTGAGACCAGTTTCGAAAAGAAGCTTCTTAAAAAAAAATAGTTATTACATATAAGGGTTCAAAGTATAGAAACATCAGCTCTTCAGGTAGATCAAACATGAACAACAGACTGCTCAGCGTGCAGTGTGCTTAAGGCAAGGAACAGCAAAGGGGTAACTACTTGTCCAGGGAATATATCTACTTACCAAATGCAAGCAGCCTGTAACCCTCAAAGCTGAGCTGCTGCAGTTTAGGACCAGTTCTGACCAAAGAGGACAGTGCGCAATCAAGAGGAAGGCAAGAGCCTATGTTTGAAGGCATAGAACAAGATCTGCCTCAGAACTGGCTGCTGCTGGCCTAAGGTAAAGGTTTCATCCTGACAGGATGAAAAGAGATCGAGTGAGGAGCTGCTACTACTTAGAACCTGACTTCTGAAAGATACTCTTTCAGAATTCTTCCCTAACCAAGGAAATGAAGGTTACAAATGTGAGACGAGGGAAGTTAAGCCCAGAGACCTCCTTTTGGGAAAAAAACAGTAGCTAGATACAAACTACACCCAAGAACCACTCAGTCACGTAGTTCCAATACACATAAAGCGGTAGTTTTCTCAAGACAGAATTTCTACTGGGTATCTAGTACCAAACTTACAGTCAAGAGAAGTATTTCCGTGTGTGTGCGTGTGTGTGTGTGCCAGACTTAGATTATTAAAACTAAGGATTATGCTGAGGGTTTCTTTGATATCACTTTCATACAGCTGTTCCAAATGCAGTAATTCCACGTACAAAGCAGCAAGATGTAACTGTAACAGCAGGCACTGCGTTTTCTTGGCAATGCTCCACTAACAGACCATCAAACTCTTTCAGGCAACAATGCATCAAAGGCGCTGTACGATTGAGGTACCTACTCCTACTCAATATACACATTAAAACTGCCTTGCTACTGTCTTGAAATTCAAGACAAAGTTTAGATCCTGAGGAGTAATTAGGAAGATCTTTTTATGGGTCAGAAGTAAATACATTTTTACCGTGTAATCGGGAATGTGGACAGTTCATTCCATACCTGAACACAAAGGTACCGACAGGCAGTTATTCTCAGCCTTAAGAACTATGCAGCAAGACCTTCGTACTAGAGAGCCTTCCAAATCTTCTGTTTGTACCACACTGACTGTACACAACGCTGACTGACAGGTTAAAGATCAACTCTGAAATTGAGGATTTTCCCCATGGGAGTAACAGGTCTCAGTTCTGCATGAGAGGCCAAGGCTGGTTGTGCATCTGGATCATCAAGGTCAGCCTGAGCACCCACAGTCTTACTTCCTCCTAGAGAGGAGTATCCCAAAGCCTTTGTGGATGCACAGCCACTCCACTGAACTGGACTTGAATGACTTTGCAAGTTGTCAGCAACCAATCCACTGGAAAATTCACTTCCAGTCATGCTAACTAGTTTCCTCTTATTTTTGTTCTTGAACCATATGAAATAACAAAACCTCCCATACCGAGGGCAAATCAGTGAAGAAAATAAAGGTCCTGCACCACTCAGGCTTCAATACCAAATCCAGTACTTTTACTGCTTTATTGTCTGAAAAACAATTACCTGAGGAAGAATGAGAAATATACAGAATGGGGTTATACAGTAGCAGTGAATCTGCATTTCTGAGTGAAGTCATTCATTTGAAGAAGTAAGTGCCTCTTTGGTTCTTAAAGTACATACTTACTTGTCTCAAATCCAAACTCAAGTGCCTTTAAAGGTTGAGATGCTTTTGAAACCTGAGGGACTGTGATTTTGGGGGCCAAGGTTTCAGCATTGCTTCTCTGCCTGCCAGTGATCATGAAGCAAGATGTGAAAGCTGAAGTTTGTAGAAACGTCAAAATCTACAAAGTCCATGAGCCTCAACCGCATCTCAGTTCTGAGTAAGTTTCAAGGTGATAAAGAGGTTTACTTTCAACACACTTGCCTGAATTTTAAAACAAATCAAACTAAACCAAAAACTAATAATGAAACAACTGAAAGACAAAACTTAATCAAATCAAACAGAAAGATGTGATTGGATTAATTTGTAAGAGGAGCATATTAGATCCCTCACTAGATCATAATACTGCAGTGTGTTTAAATATGAAGCAAATACCGATAGTCTCTGACTTCTTGTTTAATGAGTCGTACAAAGCACGAATCTTGTTTAAGCTCCATTTCAAATTTCCTCTGCTGATTTTCACTTTTCTTCACATGTACTGTACTTTTCTTCCAAACATCATTACAATAGCATCTCCTTTGAGATTTCCTCCCACCTCCCACAAAAAACAACAGAAAAAAAGATTTTCTTAACAGTTAATCAGCAGTTGCTTTCCCTCCAGCATGTGTCTTGGGTTCTATTTCATACTGGCTCTAATAAGCAGATTTTGGAAATCCATACATTTTGTAAATAATACACTCAAAAATTGATTATTACATGAAATACTAATATGAAATACAAGCATCTCAGTATTACTTGGATTAAAGAAAAGATTATATTGATTGTTATAATTTCAGTACGTGCAGATAAAATTAAATAACCTTCATCTCTCCTGTGAGCACTCTGGATCCAACAGCAAAGTCTTTGAAGCTGACATTCTCTTTGACATTACTCAGACTCCATCAGAATAAAAATACTACTTCGCACTTACCTAGCACTTTTTGTCTTCAAAGCACTTTGCAAACATTATAATTAATCTTGACAACAACCTGGTGAGGCTTGTAAGAGTCATCCTCCCCAGGTGATACACAGAAGAAACAGAGAGAAGTTGCTTAGCTAAAAGGAGAGGGAAGGAATTAAGTTTGAGAGGTTCCGATTTCGTGTTTGGCGCTTTGATCGCGTCTACAGGCATCATTTCAAACAGTATCTATCACTGCCGTTGCCTCATTAGAATCTGTTTTAGTCCGAAATTGTGAGAGGTGAAAGAAACAAAGGAAAATTCGTGTGCTGAATACAATATAGAACCTCACCTTAGTACTGTGGATATCCTGTGAGATGTGTTTTCATTACTTACAGTACCTATGTATAAATACAAACGAGACCAAGGGACCCGAAATCACTGTGAACCCACCAAATTTCAATGTATCAAAAATTTCAGTGTATCAAAAATTATTACAACTTTCATTTCTTTTATAGGCAATATCTTATACTCTTTCAAGCACTGCCCTTACTTCTCTGATGTGTAAATCTGCCATTTTGTTTCCTGACAACGTGAGTAATCTTTTCAAAATCCAGCAGCACGGAAGGCAGGGTCAAGGCAGCTCGAAGTCTCTTTGCATCAGTTGAGTCCCTGAATGATATGAAGGTGGCCATGCCCTGCTAAATTCCTATGCATGCAGGCAAACAGCTAGGAATCTTCTGCAATACGACTAATCCTCTGCCTGACCTGTCTGAATAGAGATTTCTCACCCTTATTTTCCTCCCTTGTATGCCCATATTGACTCCACAGGTAACAACAAAACGGCATCACATAGAACTTCAGAAATGCAGTGGAAATGCATGATCAGTAGTTGCTACTGAGAATAAGCTGGAATACAAAGGAGAGCAACAAGCACCTTCCAGATGTCTGTAGAAATTATATTATTGTAGAAAATTTCTGTTGGTTGCAGTTTAGTACCGTAGAGCCAGAATCGGAGAGTGATAGAATTATTTGGGTTGGAAGGGACCTTTAAAGATCATCTCCAAACCCCCTGCCACGGGCAGGGACATAATTCACTAGATTAGGTTGCTCAAAGCCCCATCCAACCTGACTCTGAACACTGCCAGTGATGGGACATCCACAACTTCTCTGGGCAGCCTGTTCGAGCATTTCACCATCCTCACCATAAAAAAATGTCTCCCTCATGTCCAACCTAAATTTACACTTTTTCAGTTAAAAATCGTTGCCCTTTCTCCTGTCACAACAAATGCTGGGATAAAAAAAATCTTTCTCTGTTTTTCTTATAAGCCCCCTTTAAGTACTGAAAGGTGTCTCTGGATCCTTTTCTTCTTCCTTCTCCAGGCTGAACGACCTCAACTCTGTCGTCATAGGAGAGGTGCTCCAGCCCTCCGACAACATTTGGGCCTCCTCTGGACCTGCTCCAACAGGTCCATGTCCTTCTTGGACCGTGTACCTGTAAAAACCTCTACACATCCCCTGCCAAATTCAACTCCGGTTATGGCTCAGCTTTCCTAATCCCATCCTTACACATCCGGGCTGTGTCCCTAATATATTTCAGGTTTTGAAATGAAGGCAAACTATGGCTTTTAATGTATTCTTCCTAACAGTACTGGAACTACCACACCTATGAATCATAAAATGTATATGAATAAGTTATTTTCACAAGTAATTTCAGTTTATATCCCCAATTGATACAATTTCAGACACAAGAGAAATCACAGCTTCTTCAATAGCTCCTTATCAAAAGGCAGAGTAACAGGAGAGCCACATTCAAAAGCTGAACTACCCAAAGTGACACACACCATCCATGACAGTTTTTAAGCCTTCTGCCTTTCAGGAGCGATTAGATACTTCATGCTAGTTGCCCCTCACTTGGGAGCCACAGGTCTGAATAATCACCCAGGGTGTGACACCTTTTCAAAACCACAAAAGGATTAGTCTTTCCTACCAAAGGACGGCCAGAGGAGGGGGTGAGGCCGGCACAGTTTCACCAACAGCACAGGCGTAGTCACCCTGAATGCAACAACTTTCGCTCCTTTGCCAAAGAAGATCTGAAACACTTGCACCTGCCTGACAGTAATGTCTTAGCCACCAGCCTCACCCCTGCTAGGGAGATGTCAGACAACCGCATTGCTGCTGGTTTATATGTTAAGATAATTGAGAATCATTTAGGGCACATGAAAGAATGGTGATAATGATGTTTGGTGACTAGATCACTTACCTGGCATGGGGAGTCCTACATTTTCAACTACAATATGACAAGTTCTTAATAAAAATCTGCAAAATATTGATTACATAAAGAATACATCATTCTGGAACCCACATCTTCATCTCGTTCATTGCTGCAACCAGACTAGGGCACAAATAGGGTGATGAGGCATTGCCAGCTTCCCTCAGATCTAACGGGCTTAACTAAAGGACTACTCCAATGCAGGTACATATTTGGATATAGTATTAAGTAACTATGGTTGATTAACGAGAGAAACTCATCCAAAGGGTACCAGAAAATCTGATCAAGAAAATAAAACCCTCTAATCCTATTTTTTTCTTATTATTAACATATTGTGAATGATTAGGCTTTTCTTTTTTCTTTTCATTTGTCCATTGACATCTGGTTATGGCCACTCTTAGACACTGAGCTAGAAAGGCTGGCTCAGCAAGGGTGTTTCTGGATTTTCATTCGGCTGGATAGCACACATGAGAGCAGTTCAGAGCAGGCTGGGTCATTCTAGGACAGCACAGTTGCTGTATAGGAGCAGAAGACACAACCTGGTGACCAGATACACCATATGCAGTTTGCAACTCTTGTAACCTCCCAGCGTCTGCCTCTGAGAACATCTTGGCCTACTTAGCAATACGGTTGGAGCCAAAATGCTTGGCTGAATCCCATCTAGTCATCTGGTAAAAGCTGCTTAACTCACTACATGTAATCACTACACGTGATCACTACACGCTTCTGCAAAGCGCTTCTTCAGCAGCCTCCCATTTAAGGATAGTGAAACTCCACAGGCAATTCCACGGACACGGCCTTCCCATGAAACGACCCTGCTCTGTGCTGGAGAATGACGGCTGGGGGTTTATCTTGCACAGAGGGTTTACTGCAAACAAATCTGCATCCCTGACGTACTCAGGCCATCCAAGTTTTGTTGCCGGTATGGCTTTTACAAGGCAAGCAAATTGAAACACCTAAAATGTTAAAGTTAAGGTAGTGTCTTAATGCCACTGTTCTTGAATCACTGTCTCAAACTCCCAATCTCAGAAGCCCATAGACTGAACATCACTGTGCTGCTATGCTGGTAAGACAGACAGACAGACACACTTCTGTCCATTCATCACTGAGTTGAATCTTCCATGTGCATGACTACAGGGAGTGGGAAATTTTTGTCTTAAGAAATCTCCTCGGCTTCAGAAGCAGCCGAGCGTTACATCTTTCTCCCTTGGTTCAGCTGAACTCCAATAGCTTAGGGATGACTGACGGAGTGAAGTTTCAACTTATCTAACAGAGAAGAGCTTCCAAATCTGCTTTAGAATGGCTCCAAGTTCCTACAGGGGACTAGGCATCCAAGTACTGGGCACACCTGCTAAGATCAGAAGATAAAAGCAGCCTGTTTTCTCTCCCATCTCAGCTTGGAAGGTCAGATCGGTGCTTAGCGAGAAACCAGTGATGAAAGGTTAGGCACAGCTTTTTGTAAGTAGCTTTTTTTTTTTTCTAGCAGAAAACTAAACTGCTATCCTCCAGGTGAATCATACAGATTGCTGTGCATTATAGTCAAATAAACTTACTGTGAAGTCTAACTGCTGACTGCCATAAATACAGTGTTTACATCCATACAAGGTACAGCCTTTGCAATGCACAAACTTTTCTCACGACTTACTTATAAACTACAAATCTATATTATCTCCCATTTTGTTCATCCTGCCATTTCACTGAACCTGTCCGTAAGGAATTCCCCGGATTGGCCCCTGGAACAACCTCCAGGACCACTTTAGATCTGGCCTTCACGCTTCAAGGTACTCCAGGCAAATATCCTTAACCACTGCTTTGGATTTAGCAGTATCCACTTTCCCTGAAAGACTAGTGCACATAACAGCACAATGATCCCATGAAAATCTTGTCATGTTATTCCTATGTGGGGAATGAACCCGTGTATGAAGAACAACACTATACCTTTCAAAAAAATACTAAAAAACCCATATGGCATAAACCATCTTTCTGTAGTATGATTTCAAACATCACTGTATACTTGCAAATGTAAGACAGATATGGACTACAGTATCAACTTCATCAATTTAATTGTAGCTATAAAAATCCAACATGAAGACCAGGAAAGAAAAAAAAGGTTTTTTTGACATTTGGGGTTTCATCATCTCAAAAAGCACAAAAGGAAGATAAAATGATCCTAAGATAACATTTGCCGTATTTGAAACATCTGCTCCAGCCTCGACTTGTAACTGTCCTGTGTTTTCATAATTTCCTTTCATCTTACCACATATTACTCCAAACAATACAAACCCAGATACCTTCTAAGTTTTCAAGGCAGTGGGGAAGGAGGAAGACACACACACCTATCCACAGAAATTAAAACATGCTACAGATAGCAATGTTTACCACTTAGGCAGCTTCTTCACAGCATCTCATCTCTGCTTTCAACTCAAAACCATTTCACATCTTCCACTCTCTGTAACGACATTTCTTAGGATCCTGCTGAGAACTCCTGTAACAGTTAGACTTCAGTTAACTACAACAGGAACAACAAATGAAACAAAAAACACACCTTCAGATGTTCAGACGTTGCCTTTACGTTTTGAGGCACTTTTCTCTGACAGAATGTATCAAATTGCCATTATAACATATTGGACTCTGGTTATGATGAGGGGAGGGAAGATGATTGGTTTTTAAAAGGCATTTGGAAGACATTTCCAGGCTCACTTGGGGATTATTTCTTCATAGGAAATTAATAGATACGGTGCACTAGTTTTGCCTGTAAGGTAAACGATTCTGCAACTGTGAAGAATCATAGAATTGTCAGGGTTGGAAGGGACCTTGAAGATCATCAAGTTCCAACCCCCCTGCCATGGGCATGGACACCTCCCACTAGAGCAGGTTGCTCAGAGCCCCATGCAACCTGGCCTTAAAAACTGCCAGGGACGGGGCTTCCACCACCTCTCTGGGCAACCTGTTCCAGGGTCTCACCGTCCTCATGGGGAAGATCTTCTTCCTAATGTCCAATTTAAATCTCCCCTCCTCTAGTTTGGATCCACTTCCCCTTGTCCTATCACTAACCGACATCCTAAAAAGTCCCTCCCCAGCTTTCTTGTAGGCCCCCTTCAGATCCTGGAAGGCCACCAGAATGTCTCCTCGCAGCCTTCTCTTCTCCAGACAGAACAACCCCAACTCCAACTCTCTGTCAAGAGATTGGGTCTTCTTCAACCATAAACACTGTAGGAGCCAAGGCAGAAAATGTGACTAAAGGAAAACGGCATCCCAACAAATAGAGACAGAAGCAAAATAGCTAACTAAAAAAATCCTTTGATTTCAACTACTTTATACAACTGTTTTTAAAACTGTGGCTTTAATTAACACCCTAATGTACAATAGCGAATCAGGAAGTTAAGACGGTGACATTATTCTAAGCACAGTAAGAGAGAGGCGCGGCAGTCACAGTGTTGTGTGCACTGGGAATGTCACAGTCCACTGTTGGGTTGAATATTTTGGCAGAAGTTAAACTCCCTTGCTTTCCAACCGACCTCAGATAATTCTGGGTGGCTAGGCGGCAGCTGGGCTTAACTCCTGAGTGATGTTCGGTTAGATACTTTATCGTGACCAGTTTTCATGTATTCTCGGGAACGGAATTAAGACTCAAAATGGAGTCAAGTGCCAAGTCACTTTATTTGGCCCACAACAAGTGAGCAAAGAAAACAGAGAAAGAGAGAAAAGAGTGAAAAAGGGAGAGAGTGAGAAAGTTGCGATAGCTACCACCACGGATCTGCAGCGTCCCATCAGTTCAATGTATCTTCAAGTCCGGTGGGAGAATGTTCCATCTGGTCTTCGTTGGTCTTGCGTTTTATATAGTTGTCCTGTTGCAGAGTCAGTAAGCTCTTTGAACCATTTTTGCAGACCCACACCTCCCACTCGGTGGTGGGGCGCATACCTAGTACCGTCACTAGAGGGTCCCCAAAGATCTCAGGGGGTCTGAGCCCACCATATCCTTCAGTCAACCCTGGGTCCGGGCGCATGCGCAGAGGACTTGGGCTGGGTGGTCCGAGTCCACGGGATGCATAAGTGTTCCTGACGGGTAGATCTTCCTTGGTTGCCACGATAGTGAGGTTTCAGTCGTTAAACTGTTCTTCCAAAGGTGTTGGGACGTATCTCTTGGTGGTTAAACCGTTCTTCCAAAAACGTTGCGGCATATCTCTATTCCTCACACCAACAATGTTGAGACATATTTCTAGTCCCTTAGAGATGTAACAGATTCGGTGGTATCTTTTAAGGCACACTCCCCACCCCCGATACTGCTACACTTACTCAGAATCAATCCTCACAACGTGTACAGTTTGCATGAACTCCCACAGTTCTGATACAGGTAGCGGTTATGTGCTGATTTTAGCATCGAAGAACCTGATTTCAGAGAAAGAAGCAGGGTAAGATCACTGTCAACACAACAGACTGACCAGGTGACTGGTACAGAATTATCCTGAATGCCACAGGACAGTTTATATCACAGCAAAGTGACAGCAACGAGTTAATACGATCTAGAACTAGAAACTTCTTGTTGTTGTTACGATTGAAATATCAGAAATTAACATTTGAATATTTCCTTTAAAAATTATTGTTTAGATCTTGGCCGAAAAATCTCCAAATCAGCGTTGCAGTATTTTTACCCAAATTTCTTATTATATGAACGAAAATCTAAACAAAAATTATTTCTATTTTTGCGCCTGTGTGCTTGCACAAGTCACGTTTTAAACAACGGGGATCGCTGAGATCACAGTCTAAGTACGTTTTGGTAAACCTAGCCTGTAGCTATTCCGTTGTAGTATTTTGATGGAAAGGAATACCTCAGTCACTCACTTAGAACAAGTGAAGAGCATTAATTATTCTTCTCAGAGATTTTACAACAGCGTTGTAAAACATTTATGGCAAAAATTTTGTCTCTTCGTTCTAATAGAAAGGTAAACCCCGGTGTGACTTGTTTGGCCAATCCAAAATTAAGCAACAGTCAAAACAGGAGCAGATGAAAGAGTGTTGGCTATTAATCATGAAAGTGTAAACACTTCCTTGGACGATGAACTACTCAAAAAAAAAAAGCCAAACAGAAGTCAGTTTACTTTGAGATATTCCTAAGAGACAAAATAGAGGAATTTGTATGATAAATTATTCATCACAGGTTATTCACAGAATTTTAATTACAATACTCTTCCCATAGCTGTCTAAACACAGACAAAAGCTCCGGGGACTCACAGGCTCAAGATCATTGATTGTAGGATAGAGAGTTTTCACCTTTCTATTGACAGTAGGTACAAGGACTGGATTCAATGAGCAAAAGCTGGTATCACCCGGTAATCTCGATGGCTCCTGGAAAAAGAGCAGGTGATGATGAGAAGGAATTAGCAAGCCAGGGATATCTCCCAAGAGCTGCTGAATCAATTCAGAGGCAATTAAAAGCATTCAGCCTTTTCCAGGGTATGGCCCCAAGGACCGTAACAGAAGCGATGACAAATGACTGTTCCGGACAACAGGCTGGAGAAGCTGAGGAGATGGTGGGACTTCTGAACGCTGCAGTGGACCCTGCTGGCTAACGTGTGAAACACGGATGCGGTGACTTCGCTGCCACTGTCCTGCTCTCCTCATTGTGAGGTGAAAAAGATGAGTTTCCAAGAGCAGCAAGGGCTGTGCTCTTCATAGAGAACTAATGTGAGTCCTTGCCTTCTTAAGAACAGAATAACTTCAAGCACCAGTCAGAAGCTTTCATAGTCTCCCATCGGTCACAACAGGCCTTGAAAATACTGGCTCAAAGTCCTACCCTTGAACACATGAAAAATAATAATAAAAACATGGCAGCAAACGTGCAAACTGCTGGAAGTGCCAGAACCAGATCACTGTATCCCTTTTATCCCTTCTGTAATGAGATTTTCTCCCTTGCTTTAAGGAGTGATCCAAGACTTACGCATGAGAGCAACTGGCAGGAAGCAAGAGAAGGGAGAAGTTAATCCCCAAAAGAACAGTCAAGACACTTTTTCTTCTTTTAGGCATCAGAATGAATTTTAAAAACAAAAAAAAAAAAAAAGGAGAAAGAAAAAAAACCGGTATGAGAACATATTCTGAAAACAGCAACAAAAATACCTCACCAAACCCCCCTATTTTCAAGTGCTTGCTTTCCTTGTAGAAATCTTTCTTTCATTTTTAGTTAGTTGATTATTCTGGGAGAGAGACTATAGGATCAAAATCAAACATAAAATAAAAATCCCCCCAAATCAAAAACCAGCCAGCAGCAGTACAAGTGCAATTTTTGTGTGTCTGCACGATTCACTTCCTCGTGTCTGACAAGAGTGAAAAAGGTATCTTGCTATAAACACAGAAGACAAACAGAGCTGTCTATTCCAACTGTTACAGACACAAAAATGGTGTCCACACTTGGACCACCGTGACTCTATTGGCAGCACACAGCCACCTCCAGTGAGAAGTCCACTTCTTCACGTTGCCGCTGAGGGGGCAACATAGGCTCCTCACTGAAATTCTCACACAAGCTTCTTTTTCTTGTTTTGTACTTCAAAGACACCCCTCTTTCCAAGAGCACTGTCATACAGGACTTCTGTGGAGCATAGATTAGACAGATTCAAATGTGGTACAAATGGGAATGGGATAAACAAGAAACTATTGCAGAGGCATCTGAGTCTTGCAAGCTCTGGAAGCTATAGGATACAGGCCAAAGCCAAAGAGGGAAGGAGGGAGAGAGATTGATTTATCCAACCAATTATCATTTTCTGCTCAAATAAAGTTCTCACAAGTAATAATTTTCCATCAGTTAACTAGTTGTTGTCAAGAGAACAATGCTAACTCAGAATCAGATAGGGCATGACCCTCAGAAAACAGGTAATGTAAAGTCCTCTCTGTCCTAAAGCTTTTCTGATGAATCCTCTCCACCTGCATCCCATTTGCCCAAGGTGGCTGGCACTATGTCCCGGTTCGAGACAAATTCAGAGGAGGAAATATCCCCTGATGGAAAGCAGGCCCCTCCCCCCACCCCAGGTTAGGGAAAGAAAATGTCCCCGGAGGAAAGTGAAGGGGAAAAAACAAAAGGAAAAAATTATTTATTTAACCAGACAACAAAAACACACAATAAAAGGACAATAATGCTAGACAAGTAAATCGCTGTCTGTGAGAGAAAGAAAAAACCTGAAACCAAAGTCCTTCTGAATAATGGGGTCTCTCTCCTCCCGGAGCTGGAAAGACGTCCGTCTGGGGAAAACCCCCCTGCAGACTGGTGAAAAACTTCCCAGTGAAGCCCGATGTTCTGATGCTTCAAGTCCAGAAGAGGGGAAAAAGAAGAAACCAAAATCCCAGAAGGAGGAAAAAACAAAACTCCGTCTGTCGTCTCTCGAAGGGGCCCGAGCTGAGCGCCGTGAGAAACCAGCAGGAAGAAGAGGTGTCTCCTCCCCCTCCCTGTATTCCTCTTTATCACTTTCCAAAACAACAGAAAAAAAAAACGTAACCTTGCGGGAAAAGAAAAAAAAACCAGAACTTCTCCTCTCCCTTCTCAGACTCAGTTTAAAGACATAGGAAGGCATCAAATTCATTCTTCTGGGCATGGGCAGACGACACAGGATAAACTCCAAGACAAAAATCACTCCAAGACACACTACGTGGCAGGAGAGGTCAGACAGCCGGTGCCCCAAATGGTTCGTGACTCAGCAGTGTCTCCACCTCAGAAAAGACACGAGCTGGCCACGCTGGGTGGTGCCTTCACAGTGCTTGCTGCCTGCTGTGGGTCCTCCCAGAGCACACACACACACACACACACACACACCAGTATTGCTGTGCCTTCCTGCAGCTGCTGCAGGTCTCAGCCTCGCACCTGCAGAGCCCAGCAGTGCTGCGCTGGCAGGTACGACCCTGCTAGGACATCCCTGTGTACGTGAGACGACGTCGGCATCTGCGTGATGCAGCTCTCAGGCTGCAAAACAGTCTGTGAAATCCCTAAAAACTCACAGGTATTTTAATGAAGCAGATTTGGTTTTCATGCAATTCCTTTCCTCACGTCCTCCCCAATCCCCCAAAAAGCTGTCCCATATCATTTCCAAGCCGTACTCTGATGTTGAATTCCTCTTTCTTTACCCACTAAACAGCTGCATAGCTTCTGTGAAACGAGGAAGGAGAGCTTCAGTAGGAGTTGTAAATCCTGTCAATCCCTTGGGATAAGATAGAAGCAACCAGTACCAGCACCTTCTAGTGGTACATCCAGCACTTGAGCAGCAAAAACATATTTCCTGTTTCAGGTCTCCTGGAAGTACTCTAACAGATGGAAAAGTCTTTTTGACAAAGGAATTTCATCTCACCTCTCATCACACTAAACTGCTGCCTTTCCAGCTCACCCGCAGACAATCCCTCTGCTCTTGCTCCAAGCACACCAGCTGTAGCTGGGTGGCTAAGACTGCGTACAACCCAGAGCAGAAGCACGTTAACAGCGTTCTCTGACTACCCTCTCCTCTAACAAAACAGTAAAATCACAATTTGTACGTGGAGGTCACCTGCCTGGGTTCCAGCAGTTGCCCCAGTGCATTGTTCCTGCACGTGGCCCTCCTCTTCCCTCTTCAGCAGCGATTCCATCTGAATAAGCCGTATCCTGGTGATGCAGGCTCTCAGGTGAGATGCTGCTGCTCCTAAAGGGGAAGCATCTCCCTCCTGCGGTCAGGCAGCAGCAGAATGAACCATTTTTGGAGGTCTTTGTTAACCACCTACTTCCTCCTCTAAAGGGCACGTAATAATGTACTGTGCAACCAAGGGAGCTCTTGGGAAAACTCTTTCCATTCTCTGAGAGTCAGTGTGTCTCCTGCTGCGCAAACTTCTGGGCCAGGGCTGATGAACAGGCTGGTGCTCGTCAGAGTTATAGACAAATAAGGCAGTCAGACGATAGATGGGGAAAGCATCACAAACTGATATTCAGGGCACTGGAAAGTGGCTTGAAGACAAACATTCCAAGACAAGTTTACAAAGACTCAAGATATTTTAGTACAAAGCAAGTTGATAATCCAGGGTAGCACGTACATTATTTTATTTGGAAAATAAGGAACAGGAAAAATTCACACTAAATGTTTGTAAGCGATGGTCAATTAAGCGCTGCCGATAAACCAAGCCGTTTGTACAAAGTATTTGGCAGATTCTAGGCCTGACCGGTCACACCGCTTCAACTATGTTGACTTCTTTGGTATTTCTCTACTTTAACTAGCGTAGCAGCTGCAGAATTAGAGCCCCTAATTTCCAGTGGAAAATGATGGGAGGCTCTGATGACTATTCAGTGAAAGATAGAGATTTTTGTCAACAGACTTCCCTAAGATTTATATCACTAGGTGACACTTTCCTGAGCCTTATTCTGATTTTCTACAGGATTTATTGCTTCCATTCACTTTTAATACATTTAATGAGCGAAAGATGCAACGCTTTTAGAGAATGTGATCCCCTGGTTCTGCTGTTCCCAGTCAGCAGCGACCAGCTGCTGTATTACCTCATCTTAAATCTCCTTCTGCTCTTTCTCTTCAAAAGTATTCTCTGATCTCTGGATGCTTAAATGCCTTAGTGCCCTGCTTCTCCATCTAGTTCTCCTAAATCCCAGCAAATCTTTTTTTCTCCTGTTGTCCCACAAAGTGCCACAGAAGGCTGCCTGAGGACCAAGAGGTCTCCTTTGGTAAGCGAGGGCCTGGCTGCATTTGGACAGCCACAGCTGAAGAGGATACCTCAAAGCCTTTGCATGGGAAGACCCGATTCAAGTTCCACAGTAACTGTGAATATCTTCATTCTACTTTGCTAGGGTTTTGCTGAAGCCAGAACTAAGCTTAATGCATACAGACTGGACTATACGTATATGACGCAAGACTGAGGATAAGGTCTCAGGTTCACACATCCAGAAACTGAACTGTACCTGAATCCATAACTGTGGCTGACAAGGATACTCCCATTATTAAAGAATAATTTTCATACTTAAGTACTATGTAGCTGTTCTCTCAACCTGTACCTTTGTGCTGTGTCCAGAACAAATGGAAGAAAATAACAAATTCAGATGAGGAGCTTTGATCGCTCAGAAGAACGAATGGTCCCCGGCCAAGGGCCCTGACCCACTGGCTGACATCCCAGACTGGCCTCAGCCCTGCTGCTCCACTTTGGACTTGCTTAGTCACAAACGAGCTGTATCTGACCCTGGTTACCCTCGTTGGGCCTGCTCCTGCTCCCTTGCTGAGGGGAGCAGTGGGGATGGACCCTGGCTGGAGGGACCTTTGCCCTGCCAGCCCAGATGTCCCCCACAGCTCCCAGCACCCTGACAGTACGGTGGAGGAAAGCAAGGAAATAAAGAGGCAGCATATTAAATGGCAAATTATGACTGCTATGTCATCTGCTACATAGATTTTGGATGGAAAATCAAAGTTCAAGGAGCTTCTTCACTGAGCAACACCCCTTTCAAAGCCAGTGACATTTCCAACGCGTGCACTTGGACATAGGAACGTAGTGCTTCACAGTGCAAGCAATTCAAAAGCAGGCACACAGAAGAAAAAAAATCAAAACCCAACAAACCAATCTAGACTATATTCATGCTGAAAAAAACTCTCTAATATCCTAATTTATTATATTACTTCAATACTTTCTTCTTGGGAGGGACTTGTACTCTTGTAGTATCAGGGCAGATGAACGTGAGGCACATTAAGATCTTAAAAATCACCGCAACGTGAGGTCATTCTTATTTCTTTTAATTGTTTATTTCTGTTCTCTGTTCTCCAGCCCACTGACTGTGCCACAGTTAAAAGTATTTTGGGTATAAATACAAAACTAATCAGAAGACACTTGTTACAAGTCACAATTTCATTCTGATCTCAGCTGATGAAGACAAGGCTAGCGAAGCTGTTACGTTTCCAAGTGTCTTTAGTGAAGTGTGTAGAAGAGAGGAAATAGAACGTTAGTTTTAGAAACACAGTTTATCTCTTAAACTTCCTGTCATCTTCTTATTGCCAAGATTATACCCTTTGTGTTTCAAAGGCTCTGTCAAATGCAGTGGTCTTCCACGGCCGAGTACTACATGAGTGCAGCCCTATACAGAAACAAATAATCTGGTTTCAACCTTCCCGAGGAGAAACAAGTTCTTCTGCAGAGTGGATTATGAAAATGAAGTGACTACACAGACATCTGCTAACCTTGTTTACGAGAACTCCAGTCCTAAGTGTCAGCTCCAGCTTGAGACCAAACCCATCACTGCTTTTGAAAGCTGCTATTAAAGTCTGCGCAGTCACATTAAAGCCTTTAAAGTATTGCTGAAGTCATTGAACTGACAGTAGACTCAGTCAAACACATCTGCTCGCAGGTTTACCAACAAGATGTCAGTAATTCCTGAAGCAAAGGAAATATAACGGAAAACAAACTCAACCATTTTCTTTTCATTTCTGAAGGTTTCATTTTCATTGCACAGCTTGTACAAAGACAGATTCTTCTTCTGTTTCCTCTCACTGTCTCCACATGGATAAGGCTAAAACAGTATTTTAGGTGTTTGCTTTTTTTTCAACAGGGATTAGTGGGCATCCTTTTTTCTCTCCCTCCTTAGCAATATTAACAAGGTAGGAATAGACTGTGAGGCTTTATGTCACCGTCCACATGGACAGACATTTCAGCAGTGCACTGGCAGTTATTTCATGGTGCAAGACCAGGAGATGGGTGTTTCATAGTGTCTGGGAAAGCTGGGCTACGGAGGAGGAATGAACTAGCATTTCATGTTGGCATTATTAAGATGAGAAGCCTTTCTGCCACAGGTATTTATGGATCTGTGGACATGAAAATTTAGAAAAAATAATAATCTGGCTTGTGTTAGTCCAAGAACAACCAAGAGAGGTCCACATCTGACTTCTCAGATGTTCATTTACAATGTGATTTTAATGCTTAATTTCCATTTCCTTTTCTCGGGCTAGAGATTGGACAAAACCATTACACTTAGCAGTAAGACCTGTAGAAACCGCAGAGCGAGTAACTTTCATCTCTGCTTGGTGAAGGTTTTGCGTATCTAAAGGCACCGAGTCAGGAAGCTACTTGGAAAATCCTCATATGCAAGGTTCACTACCGGTTATCTTGCTGCATCAAGGCACTAACATGAAAGTGGTTTTGATTTTAGGGATGAGAAACAGAAAATGAGAAAACTGCTCATTCTGCAGACAAAGACAAAAAAGCTGCTTATGCATATTCCTGACACTGGAGTACAATTTGTTGCTACACAGAGAGCAGCATTACAAATTCTACAGTAACGCTTTTGTCACGGGAAAAAGCAATTTGGAAAGCAGGAACCTATCATTAGCCTAAACTGTATAGTTTCCTTTATAACAATGCATACCCGTAGAAACACAAATATTGATGGTTAAAACGAGAGATATTAAGAGGGAAATTACAAATAATCATTTAGAGAGATACGGTGATTATGCAATTTATATTCAAGCTCAAAACACAATCATAGAAAGGTGAAGAACAATTTAGGAAGATGCGTTAACACAGCGTATCAAAACCCAAGGAACATCATTTTAGTTAGGTTCATAATCTTAATTTCCTGTAAAATTGTGGGGGCGTTTTTTTGGTTGGTTGGTTTTGGTCGATTGGATTTTTTTTGTTCTTTTGTTTTAATCTGTACTACCGGCATTACTTGAGATCACATTTAAGTCATGTATAGTCCCTTGAAAGTCCTTGAGGCCCTTTAACATGGTACTTTCCCACATATACATGATTTTATTGTCCACTGAAATAATGTATATGGATTGGCCGAATGCTGCAACGTTACAGATCAAGTCAGACTTTCAGTAGCCTCCAGAGGATCTAATCAAATTCCAGTTCTATAACCAGTACCTCTAATTCCGCATGAAGTCAGAGGTGATCTTTAATAATTCTAAGGGTTAAGGGTTTCAGTTTCACTTAAAAGCAAGAGTCTTTTATATGAGATAAGGATTACAAGCCCAGATTCTTTTCTACCCGTGACAGGCATGGGACACATTGAAAGCTGTTGCCTTGATCAAGACCGCCATGGCGTAGGCAGCGTGACAGACGGCGATTTTGAAATCAGTCACAGCTCACACACAGCTCTGGATATTAGAAATGGATTTTCTCATGACACAGTCCTGCTTCCATTGATCAGATACCCAGAAGGAAAAAAAGTGAATAGAGAGATGGCTGAATTTAAGCAGCGAGCCACAGCTTTCTTCAGTCAGTAATGGCGAGACGTACCGGCCACGTGCTTTGTCTTCTCAGGCATCAATTTACTGAAGGCAGAGAGGAACTACGGAGCTCCTGTAATGTAATGGGTGCTGTGGGGCAGGTTTCCCCTGCCTCATTCCACAGGGGTCGGATGAGTTCTGTATGCTTTGGCAAAGGAAAGAGAGAATAGTAAAGAAACCCAACGGATCTCCAAGTATTTTTTTTTTTTTTTTTACTTCCTGACAGATTAATAGTTCCCAGGCTGCATCTCAGATACCTCTGAGACCGGCTATTTATAAGTTACTTGAGTTGAATACGGCACAGAAACAAATATTAAGAGGGTCTCTTTGCTACAAAGTAGTAAAATCAGCTCCAATGCAAAAAAAAAAGAACCAAACACACCTTCCTAATGCACAAAATAGACAGTCCATGAGATTCACAGAATCTTTGAGAGGTGGTTCATTGTATCAAAAGAGACAAGAGGCCATTGAAAGCAACAGGTCACCTCTACCATGCCTTCAAAAGCTTTGAAAGGCGTAGGAGAGCAAACCAACCACCTCCCTTCATTCCGCTTCTCATCAACAGGAAAAAAACATCTACTCCTTTCTACAGCACAGCCCAAGTTGTCTGACCAGCTGAGGCCTGATGTTGAGATGACCCTTCTTTCATATTGTTCCCAGAACCTACATAGCTCTAAAAATATCCCCTGCTATCTATTTCTCAGATGAACTAGCGTGAGCTATGCTGCCAGAGATCTCAAGGGAGTAAGAGGGATGCTTTAGGAAGAGTTTGCTCACTTTTGAGTGCATCACAAGGCCAAATGAACTGTGGATAACACAACGGGACAGGTACATCACAGCACTGACTTTTTAACAATAGTTCCAGGGCTTCAGGTCAAATAGTCAAATACTCACTTGTGCTTTCAAGCAGCTTTCTGCAGTATTTACCACAGTTTATCAGATGAAAAACAAGAGTGGGGAAAAAAAAAGTAGAGCTAGAGGCGTCGAAATGTTAAGGTAAAAACTGAAAAATGCTTGATATCAATTGAAAGCTCATCTCTAGGGCCTGACAAAAATTAAATGCCTGTGGTGTAGGCTGTGGTATTTAAAAGGAAATGCTAACTTATGAAGAGAGATAATACGCTGAATCCAGTCTGCCGTTTTCTGTGGCGACTGAAAATACATACGAAAAGGAATAAATAAATTAATGGAGAATTAGTCAACCTAGTGTATTATCCAGCAATATCGTAAGCTGAAGTAGTTTGTTTATCAGCTATCCCTTTTCTCCACAGTATCCCTCCAGACAAAAACCTAGGCCAGTGACTGTACCAAATTTCTCAGAAGCTTCCACCATTGTCCTGTGAAACCGTCCCAGGACCCAACGTGACGCACTACTATCTGATTGCACATCGTCAGCTGCTTTAGCCTGAAAATTCTTAGCCAAAAAACGTTGTAAAAAAAACTAATGACCATTTATTCTTTTGATCAATTCCTGTATTTGTAGGAGGTTTAATGTTTCAGATTTGGAGTGCTACGTTGTTGATCTGTGAAAGACATCACAGCGTATTTATGATACTTGCGTACTAAATATTTAATCTTAGTGCTTTATAAATACTTAGCGCTTTCACTTCTTTCACAGTGCTAAAAATTTTGTCACAGGAGTTCCTTACCAATTAGTTGAATTTTTATTCAAGTAAAACTACTACAATGTGATTTCTTTCCTTTTAGGAGTATGCCGTAGCGTCACATTTTAAACATACCTAGTTGCCCGAATGATTTATGTTACATAAGTCTTGTTTCTCGCCTTGACAACTATGGTTACATACGCTATGGAATTTAATTGAATGAAACCACACCAATAGGCATAACAATGCTACAAGACTGTGCAATGCTTAGCCCAAAGATCTGTGCCATGTTTTCCCTGTTACAGTAGCCTTGTTTTCTAGAAATGCTGACATTGCCATATATTTTTAATTGGAATATTACAATAATCCTCTCCCACACTTTCATTTATAATACTTATTGATTGGTGAGGAGAAAAACAGCGGCAACAGCAGCAGTAAGTTCTGTACCCGAGTGCTAGATTAAGGCAGAAAGGGGGTTCCCAAAGCCAGGGAAACCCAAGAAAGAACGGTGAGACCCGGCAGGAGCTGGCAGCTCTCACGTGGAGAAAGCCGAGAGGGTGACGTGGCTGGGGGTGTTAGCGGGGCAACCGCAGCAGATTCAAATGCGGTGAAACCGGAGTTGCCGCTCAGTTGGCGAGGAGCGAAACAGAGGCCTTCTCGCCGCGAGCGCCAACAGAGCTCGCCTGCGAGTCTGTCATGGTACCTACCCGGCGGAAGGCAGCGATTGCTGTGACTAATGTGGGAACCCAGACCAAGCTCCCACAGAAGCATGTAGCTGTCCAGGCCATGGGCTGCAGGGAGTGCCA